>CM052716.1:38702715-38727795 GCA_028551405.1 Uromys caudimaculatus
GATCCGTGCAGCTAAGGACAGCCAAGGCTACATAGTAAGCCCAGGGCCAACACCACCACCTCCCCCTCCCAATTCCCCAAAGAAACAGTCCAGACAGGAAACTATTGAAGAGAGGTCTTAAACATTGTGATAAAGATGCTGACGGGTAGCTCCTCACACTTGATGGCATCTGGTGGGAGTTGGGGGTGGGGTGGGGAAGGACTCAGTTATCTTGAAGGGCCTGGCCCCTGGGAGTTTGACCACACTCCAGTGAGTATATGGGCAACACATTGGCCTCGGTGTGGTTTTTTTCCCTGTTCTCAGGGAGGGTGTAAGGGTGGGAGGGCTGAACTAAGAAGTGAGTGTGATCAGGGTACCTTGTATGAAATTCCCAAATAATTAATAAAAAGATTGTGTAGAGGAGGGGGAAAGGCCCTGTCTTTAAAACAAAATAAAATAAATCATGAGATACAGGGTTAGGGGTGTGGCTCAGTTGGTATAGTGCTTGCCTAGCACACAGAAGCCCGGAATCCGGTCTCCTGACCGAACACATCTGTAATCTCAACAATACAGGAGTGGAGGCAGGAGGATCAGAAGTTCAAGGTCATCTTCTTCTCCATAGAAAATTTGTGGCCAGCCCACACTTCATGAGACCTTGTTGTGGATGATGATGATGATGATGGTGTGGTGGTGGTGGAGGAGGAGGAGGAGGAGGAGGAGGAGGAGGAGGAGGAGGAGGAGGAGGAGGAGGAGGAGGAGGAGGAGGAGGAGGAGGAGGAGGAGGAGGAGGAGAAGAAGAAGAAGAAGAAGAAGAAGAAGAAGAAGAAGAAGAAGAAGAAGAAGAAGAAGAAGAAGAAGAAGAAGAAGAAGAAGAAGAGGAAGAAGAAACTAGCTCAATTTAGAAAAAAAAATGAGCTTCTGTGAAGGAATGGGTACTTTTTAAAGTTAAGGACAGGAAACTAATTTTGAAAGCGAATAATTTGTGTGTCCCTGAGCAACCTACTAATTGCCACCAGCCCCCTGTTTTCTGTCCAGTGAGAAAGCAACGATAACCTCTCCTTGGAGCTTCTCTGCTTTTTTTTTAATGAGCAGATTTTTTATGGAACTCCGATTAGATATGTAGTGAGCTTATGGAATTTCTAGCAAACCTGGATCTCCTTTTTGTTTACATAAATTAATCTTCAAATTCTCAGCAAGGCTTCAGAAGCTGCACCAAGTGTGAACGTGTGAAGGGAAATCCTTCATGAATTTGTAAATTGCTTTAAGTAAGAGCCGTCAATAGCCATGCGATATGCTAGCTTGTTTTACAAACTCGTAGCTAAGCAGCTGTTGTTTTGTTAGCTTCTCTTACATGAGAAAATCTGGAAATGAATCAGGCAGAGACACCAGATTGCTCTGTATGGTAAATGTTTTCATATGTTTCTCAGAGGGCTTTCTTGTTTGCCAGAAAAGTCAGCATCAAAAAAAGATCATTCGTTAGCAGTCACTCTGGAGAAAGTGTTGGCCAATGATACGACTCCTCAAATTGCCATGGATTATATCTTGTGTCTCACACCATGCCACAGCTGAGAGTGCGGTGTCAGAACACAGGCTAAGGAAATGGGAGCCGGCTCCTCTCCTCCGGGCAGAGGTATGGAGGGGACGTGTAGGGCTGATGCTGGCAGGCACAGGCCCTTACCGCGACATTCTGTCCATGTGGATGCCCTGAGGACCAGAGGCACAGGCAGACATTTCAAATGTTTGCTCTGTCCATGTGGGTGCTTTGTAAATTGTAAACCTCATGTCCCTTCCGGGAGTGGGGTGAATGTATACCTGTAATACAACCATGTTTAAGTTTTCTTGAATACTTTGCCAATAAAAAATAACTGTACACATGTTCAGCCATTAAGAAACCAGTACTGGTAAGATGGGTCAACTGGTTAAGATGCTTGCTGGGAGAGCCTTGTGGCCCGGGTTCAATGCCCAGAACCCATGAAAAGATAGGAGAGAACCAAATTCACAAAGCTGTTCTCTGCCCTTCATATGTATAACCTGAAAAAACATACACACACACACACACACACACACACACACACACACACACACACGCACACACACAAAATAATGATGATGATATAAAATTTTAAAATTTTTAAAATAAAAATAAATCATATAAATAAGAAAACTACAAGCATCATAGATACATTCTAAAACGCATAGATACATTCAAAACCATAGGAATAGAAGAAAATAAGAAAAACACATAGGAATTCTATTTTTAGTATTCTTCCTACTCCCGATGGATTATCTGTGATCTCTCTCTGTCGTCATGCTGAGCTTATTTGAAAATAAGGGGTGATAACCATAATTAACATTCATGTGGTATATGCAAATACTGCTAGATGTTACTAATTCTGGTGCTTCCAGCATATTAACTTGTTTGATCCTAGTAATGGCCTTATTATTGTGTTCCTTCCTTGGGTGATGAAACCGGAGGCCAGGTGGCTTCTTGATCCATCCACAGCCACACAATTACAAAGGAGTAAAGAATGGTTTTACGTCCAGGCAGCCTAGAGCCAGTAGCCAACTCTAACCTGAACCTGGGGAACCTGGTCAGTGACCTCCATGCTAACCAGGAAGTGAAAGGGTTCATGTTCATTGGCTCCCACAGTGTCTGAAGGATGACAAAAGTCTCTTTCTATGGTATATTTGTTGTTTCAAATGCGTGTCTCCCCTGCTAGTCTGAAAAGGCCTTTGGAACAGAGATCAGGTTTATATTGAACACCTACACAAGTGTTCTTGGTAGGTATTGCTGAATGGCTGTTGGGTGAAAGAAAAAGATGTTTTTAAAATTGTGTGTGTGAGAGAGAGAGAGAAAGAGAGAGAGAGAGAGAGAGAGAGAGAGAGAGAGAGAGAGAGAGAAAGAGAGAGAGAGAGAGAGAGCGCGACAGACACAGACACAGAGACATAGAGACAGAGGGGGTTGGGGCAGAAGAAGGTATCCGAGCCCCTGAGCTAGAGTTACAGGCAGTTGTGAGTTGCCCTGTTGGTCCTGGAAACTGGACTCTAGTCCTCTACAAGAGCAACCAACATTTTTAACCACGGAATCTGCTCTCCAAACCTCAGGAAAAAAATCAAAAACCAGGTACATGGAAGAACTTAACCAAAATCACTAAATACCCAGTGAAATTTTAATATGCTTGAAATAGAACTGGACATCTCTCCTATTAACAAAACCATTCAGACTTCTCTTACTCCTGAGAAATCAGTCTGTTGTTAAGCCAGCACAAGAGAGAAATGGTCAGAGATAGCTTCAGGCTCCAAGTGAGGATTCTGCACACTCAGGTTCTCCAGACTCTAGAGCTTAGAGAACAAAGGGAAAGATGAAAGAAAAGAGATAAGATATGGCTTGTGGGGGCCTATTCATGTTTCCTCTCATGAAAGGGTAAAACACAAGGAGAATCTGTGCTCACACTTGAGACAACAGGATATGTCATTGCAACTGTAGCCTGTATATCTAGTTAGAAAAAGTAATAATTAAAAATCAAAAAATGGCGAATAGATGAACAGTGGATTTCCTTTCTACAGACCTGGGTTAATGTGGTGTTAATACAGGGTGTAAGGTTTCTCTCCCATGACTGCTATGCTTTGTCAACCTACCCAGCCTGCAAGATCATTTAACATTTATCCCAAACCAGTAGAGTCAGGGTGTTTCCATCCTTTTGAATGGCACAGTTTGGTACTGAGATATGATGCCCAAACTTTTAAAAGTCTGTTTCAATATCCATCTCTCTTTTCCACATGTATTTTTATTTTATGTGTACTGGTGTTTTGTCTGCATGTATGTCTGCGTATCAAGTTCATGCAGTGCCCATGAAGGCTAGAGGAGGGCCCTGGAACTCCTAGGACTGGAGTTACAGTTGTAACCTGCCATGTGGGTGCTGGGAATCAAACCTAGGTCCCTTGGAAGATCATTCAGTGCTCTTAACCTCTAAGTCAGTGTTTCTCAACCTGTGGGTTGCAACCTCATTGGGGGTCAAATGACCCTTTCACAGGGGTCACCTAAAACCATCAGAAATATCAGATATTTACATTACAATCTATTCATAACAGTAGCAAAAGTACAGTTATGAAGTAGCAAGGAAACTAATTTTATAATTAGGGGTCACCACAACATGAGGAGCTGTGTTAAAGAGTCTCTGCATTAGGAAGGTGGAGAGCCACTGCTCTAAACCGTCTCTCCAGCTCGAAAGACATTCATCTTAAGGAGCAGAGAAGACAGAGGAGCTCTGCTGCTTAGAGGTTAAGTGACCCCCCCCCCAAAGGGTCACCTGTCTCTCCCAATTGCATCGTCAAATATAGAATCCTGCAACTCTGGGGCTCTAACATGATAGAACATGATAAGTTAAAAAGCAGATTCCAACACAGTGAAGCTAAGATTCTTCAGTTCCTGACACTCTTCTAAGTACTTATTCCTCAGGACAGTCTGAAACAAGAGAGCAGCCGGTGATGAATCCAGGCCTCCAAGGTCTTCTGGCCTAATGTGATGGTTTGTATATGCTCAGTCCAGGGAGTGGCACTATTAGGAGGTGTAGCCCTGTTGGAGTAGGTGTGTCACTGTGGATGTGGGCTTTAAGACCCTCCTCTTAGCTGCCTGAAAGCCAGTCTACTCCTAGCAGCCTTCAGATGAAGGTGTAGAACTCTCAGCTCCTCCTGCACCATGCCTGCCTGGATGCTGCTTGGTTCCTACCTTGATGATAATGGACTGAACCTCTGAACCTATAAGCCAGCCCCAATTTGATTTTGTCCTTATGAGAGAACATACCCTATTAGCTGATACCATTAAGACCAGCCAACTATCATTTGCGATGGTTATTTTTAAGAGGGATAGAATCAAAGATGTAATTCTTAAGATGAAAAAGAGGGCTTGCCAGCGTTATGATCTAGTATCAGTTAAATGTTACTGAAACCAAATAAAGAGATTTCAGAGCTCTCCACGAGCCTTAGCCATGACCAAACCGATTCCCCCATCAGCTTCTTCACCACCAATTTAAGCAAAAAATCAGTTTCCTATGAGAAGAGGTTACAAAAAGTGCTGCCATATTAGCTGGATTCCATGAGTGACTTCAAACCAGAAGGGGACTCCTGAGGGTGGGAACGTACGAGCCAGGATGGAAGATGATGATTAACATAGTTTATATTAAATGCCAAAACGGAGCCTATTACTTGATGTGCTAGTTAAAAAGGTGGAAAGCAAACAAAAACCTAACACCCCAAAGCAAAAATCTACGGCTTCTCTGTATCAGCGGTTCTCAACCTCCCTAACGCTGTGACCCTGTAGCACAGCTCCTCATGTGATGGTGACCCCAACCATGACATCATTGTTTGTCACTGCTTCATAACTGTACTTTTGCTACTGTTATGAATCATGATGTAAATGGTTTTGGAGACAGAGGTTTGTCAAAAGGGTCGCGACTCACGAGTTGAGAACTGACATTCTATATAAATGTTCTCAAAGTATGATCTCGGGATAAACAGGACCACCCTGGAATGCCTCAAAGAAACAAGTTCTCAGATCTCATCCTGTCTCTACAGAGCAAAAGCTTCAAGAAGAGCCAACACGTCTGTTTTTCAAGAAGTCCCCAGCTGATTCTGATATATGTTAAAATGTGAACATTACTGCCTTCTCTGGAATTCTCTAGAATCAGCAGATCATTTTTCTCTCAAAAGGTGAAGGGCTTTTCAGGTGAAGGTTACAAGAATTTGCATCTCTGTGTGTATAGGGTGCAGAGGAGAGGTGAGCATTGTATGTGGGCACATCTGTGCACCTGTGTGGGGACCACAGTTGACATCTGGTTCTCCCTCAATTGTTTCTTCACCTTATTCTAAAAGACAAACTCTCTCACTGAACCTGAGCTCAGCCACTGACTAGTCCGGTTGGCCAGCAAGGATCCCCTGAGCTGCGACCATGGGTGTGTGCTGCCATGCCTGGGTTTCAGAAGCGTGCTGGGGATCCAGACCCAGGTCCTCAGACTCGGTGATAATTACTTTACTAACTGAGCCATCTGCCCAGCCTAAGAATTTTTTCATAGGATAAAAGCAATGTTAACCCAGCCATGATGATACACACCTGTAACCTTAACACTCGGCTGGTTGAGGCAGGAGAATAACCCCACGTTCTGGACCAGTCTGAGCTACAGAGTGAGACCCTGTCTCAAATAGAGAAAGAAAAAGCAAAGAAGACAGGGAGGGAGGGAGAGGGGAAGAAAAGAGAAGGAAGGAAGGAAGGAAGGAAGGAAGGAAGGAAGGAAGGAAGGAAGGAAGGAAGGAAGGAAGGAAGGAAGGAAGGAAGAGGGGGATGGAAACCTAGTTCCAAAAAATAAGAAAGAATTTCAATTATAGAATGCCACGGGAAAAGAATTACAGTGAGCAGGGTTCCCAGGGGCGGAGCTTAATCCTATCGGGGAACAAGAGGTGTGGTCAGGGCAAGTGAGGTGTGAATTCAAATTAGCCTGGTCTGTAAATCTAGGGCCCTAAGAAAAAGGAGAGCTGGGGAATCTCTGCCCCTCTGGGGAGCTGCTCTTTTCTCAGCCAGAGCTAAAAGCAAGCCACCAGCTGAGCCTCACAGGAATGTGCAACCAGGTTCACCTCCGGGGGTGGGGGGAGGGGCAAGAAATCCTGAAGCCCCTGGGCACTGCAGAGGCCAGCAAGACACTGCCGTGTGGGGGTGTTTGCACAACCGAGGTGCAGTCCATTGCACCAGGGAGCTAAAGAGAGCTAGAGAGAAGAGCCAAAAGACAATTTCAAGCATAATACTGGAGGAGGGATTGAAGCCACGGATATGGTACCCAGGAAGAAGATTTTACAGCTCCACTGTACAGATGTACAGAATTACATTGAACAAGAGGTGGCAATAGCTATTTCTTCAAAGAAGATAAGCAGATGGCAATGGGTATGTGAAAAACTACTCGGTATCATTAGCCATTAGAAAAATATAACCCATATCACAATAAAAAGACAAACAAACCTCTCAGGCTCATGAAGAGAGTAATCAAAATGACTAACAGCCATGAGTGGGCAGCATTTGGAACTCTCACACATTGCCTTTGGGGATACAAAATGCTCAGGCCATTTTGGAAATTCTATTGGCAGAGTTTAAAAACATTAAACAGAGTCGGCATGTGAGCCACCAATTTCTCCTCTAAGTACCCACCTGCAAGAAGTTGCAACACACCTTCACACAAAAAATTACCATAGATGGTCACAGCAGTGTTATCAGTAATAACACAGAGGCGAAAGCACTCTGAATGTTAACCATCAACTGCTAAAAATGCAGGTATAGGTAAAAACACCACACACACACACACACACACACACACACATACACACACATACACACACACACACACACATATACACACACATACACCATACATACACACATACACATATACACACACATACATACATATATATGTACACATACATACACATACATATATATACATACATACATATATATTACACACATACACATACAAATACACACACACACAAATACACACACACACACACATATACAAACATACACACATACACACACCGAGAGACAGAGACAAAGACAGAAGCTGAGACAGACAGAGAGACACAGGGGGACACAGAGATAGAGGCAATTTGATAGAACTCAGAAGACTGAAGCATAAAGATGGTGGCTGTAAGAGCAACCTGGGTTACTAAGGACAGCCTGGGTAGGTTACATATAAGACTCTGCCTCCCCACAAAAGGAAAGAAAAAACAGGGAAAAATTTTAAGTAAAGTCATCTGCTAAGTTTGTATCTCGTTAAATAAATATGAGAGGGTTATTCTTTAAAAACTAGGAAAAATGATTTTAAAAAACTTTCTTAACTGTCATTATGATATACCTATAAGGTTTTCCAGGTATGGTGGCACATTCCAGATTTGGAAGTGGAGGCAGAGGATCAGGAGTTCAAGGCCAGCCTCAGCTACATAAGACCCTGCCTCAAAAAAGAAAAAAAAATCTATAAAATTATAAGGAAACTGAAGGCACTTAAAAATTGCACAAACAAAACTTTTAGTTGCCCAGAAAGTAGGATGAACATTGTGTTTTTTTTATGATCCGTTTTGTTTGTTTGTTTTCTTTGTTTTGATTGCTTTGTCAACTTGACACAAGCTAGGATCTCCTGGGAAGAGGGACCCTCAACTGAGTAAATGCTTCCATAAAACTGGCCTGTAAGAAAGTCTGTGGGGCGTTATCTTGATTAATAACTGATGTGGGAGGACTCAGTCCACTGTGGGTGGTGCTGCCCCTAGGCAGGTGCTCCAGGAGAGTACAAAAAAGCAGGCTGAGCAAGTCCTGAGAGCCAGCTAGTTAGGAGGGTTCCTCCCTGGTCTCTCCTTCAGTTCCTTCCCGTGCTCCAGCTCGAGTTTCTGCCCTCAGAGATGAATCACGATCAGGATGTCTCCAGCTTTCCATAGGTGCTGGAAATTCAAATTCGTGTCCTCACACACAGATGGCAAGCTCTTCACCCTCTGGGCCATCGCCCCAGCCTGTGCTTTTACATTTAGGACCAGCAATTTTTTGCATATCACAAACATGTCTTATTACCTCTTTTATCAGTGTATATTTGTTGTGACCTTTTGGGGCTTCATAGAGCCATTTTTATACACATGTACAACGTTCACCGACCCTCTTTTCTACATTACCCCCTCTTCCTTTTCTGTCACCTCCCTTGCCCCATTAGTGCCTGTTTCTCTAAGCAGTTTTACTTATTCTATGTGTTCTATGATTGTATTGATCTATATACAATCTAAGATCCAAAAATGAGAGAAACAACATTACTCTTTCTTAGTTTGACTTAATTCACTTAAAATGATGATCTCCAGCTGCAACCATTTGTCTGCAAAAAACATAATTTCTTTCCTTTTCATAGCAGAATAAAATCGGATTGCATGCCTATGGCACATTTTCTGTATGCACCCCTCTGCTTCTTTTTTCACTCTGTATTATAGCGGGTATATAGTGCTGCTTTGTTACATTTCCTTAGTTCATTATTTCTCAACCTATGGGTCTCAACCCCTTCGGGGGTCAAATGATGCTTTCACAGGGGTTGCTTAAAACCATTGGAAATCACAGATATTTACATTACAATTCATAACAGTAGCAAATTGCAGTTATGAAGTAGCAATGAAGATAATTTTATGGTTGGGGGTCACCAGAATTTGAGGAACTGTATCAAAGGGTCACAGCATTGGGAAGGCTGAGAGCCACTGTGTCAATGGTTAGGGTTGATGATGTGTCACCGTTTCACATGGTCATGGGCCACTTGTATATCTTCTTTGGAGAGAGATTCATTTTAATACTTTGCTCATTTTTAAATGGAGCTTTTGTTTCTTTGTTACTAAACTATACAAACCTTCTTTGCTCTAGATACAAGTTCCTTATCAGGGTTTCTTCTGTTCCAGATGCCCTCCTCTGAAACACAGGCTTTTAAATTTTTAGTGCAATCCAACTTACCAATTTTTCCTTTATTGCTGGTGGGTTTTGGTGTCATATCTAAGAAATCATTGCCACATCTAGTATCAAGATGTAGCCCCACTGTGTTTTCCTCTGGGGGTTGTATTTTTTTCCTCTTATGCTTAGGTCTTTGGTCCACTGGAGTCCATTTCTGTAGCTGCAATCAGAGATCTGGCTTTGGGTTTTTTTGCATGTTACTATCCAGTTGTTCTAGAATCGTTTATGAAAAAATAATGTGTCTCTCCATTGAATTTTCTTAGGATCCTTGTCAAAAGTGAATTAATTCTAATGCAAAGCTTGGTTTCTAGAGTCTTTATTCATTCCATAGATCTATTTCCTGTTTTTATATCAGTACCACACTGTCTTGATTACTGTCACTCTGGAGTAAGACTTGATATCAGGAAGTGTGAGTCTTCCAACTTTCTTTTTTCAAGATTGTTTGATGTATGTGTGTGTGTGTGTGTGTGTGTGTGTGTGCGCGCGTGCGTGCGTGTGTGTGTGTGTGTGTGTGTGTGTTCTAACCTATTTCATTTTATACGTATCCTTCTTACAGTTGACTCTATAAGCAAAGTCTTTCATTTTGGTTCTACATAAGAGCCATTTTCCTCTTTGTGGAGATGTCCTGGCTGCTTCCTTCTGGGACTGCCATAATCAGCAAGGTGCCCCTTTCTGAAATTGTCTGAGTCAACTCTGGTGAACAAAAGGCTCTCTGTAATGGTTGTGGATTTTTCCTTCTTCCTTAAATCTGTTCTTGGGCCAGGTCTCTCTTCGTAGTATTGTTGTTTTAAACTCTTGAGACCTTTAAGATAATTATTCTATCTATCATTATTCCAGTTCAGTTGTTCAAACTTGGACTGCGTGCATTCCTTAGTAACAGACTCTTTGGAATATTTTCCATGTGTATATAAAGTATGCATACCGAGACAAGCATAATTTTTAATGATATAGACATATACAGTTTTAGACAATTTTGTTGTGGGGGCTATGGAGCCCATACATACATATATATATTTTTTTTTTTTACTTGAAAGCTTCCATATGTAACTTCTTCTCTAACTGATTAAATGTAAAGTCAGTTTCCATCCCCCACAGAGTAAAATTTTAATACAAAAACAAAAAACAAACAAACAAAAAGAACCTGTCCCTCATCGGGCATTAGGGTATCTATGTCAATTTTTGTGTCTTGAAGGACACAAGTCCCTCAGCACCATCACACTGGCTTTTCAGGAACTCGGAGACTAGCAACATTTAGTTAAAATTCTATCAAGTCTTTACATGTGGCGAGGAAGCCATCCTGGCTTTAGAAAATCGATATTTTCCAAACATGTAAGCCATCCAACATATATCCTAAGAAATGGTTCTTTAAAAAAAAAAAAAATCAAGAAGGCTTTTCCCACAAGTTAACAATAAACAACAAAAAAAGATTAAAAAAAAAAAAAAAAAGGCAGTATACTGTTTATGTGGGCAGCAAACCTGGTTTTAAATCACTTCTCAGCATCGTGTGGGTTGTGAGAGGTGAGTCTGGGAAGGTAGTTTGTCAGCTTGTATGTTGAATGTTCCCCCACAAGGCCTACACATCCGGGCCCCTCCCTCCTCTTTCGCTTCCTGGTCATGCGGTCTGCAGTTTCCTCTGCCAGCCTTTCTTTCCCTGCCCCTGACGGCCATAGGCACACTTCCCCAAGTGCAAAAGCAATGTGTCCCCATAGTAAACCTTCCCTCTTTAAACAGCCGACAGAAAGCTGACTAAAGAAAGTTGTTGCTAGCAAGCAGAAATGGATTTAAGGATCACCATGAGCAGGTTCCAAGGGGTTCTTTGTGGCAGGTTCATCAATAAGCACACACGGGCTTCCACTGTGGACAAGGGAAGGCAACTGAGACAGGGCTCCTCGCTTGGCCCCTGGGAGAATGCAAGGCCCCAGACATTAACATCTGAAAGGCAATAATACTTTAATGACAAAGATAGTAGGAACACTCGGCTGAGTATGTGGCAGTTAGGGATAACTGAACTCGAGTTCCTCACCACGCCAAGGAGCAGAACCTAAAACATGGAAACAACCGTAGTTAACACGAACTTCAGGGAAAATAACATTTTTCAGAGGTTAATTACGAATGGTAGCTACAGTCATGGAAACACCCAGTTCCTACAAAACCCAAACGACAGCTCAGTTCTAGACTCAGTTATGGTGAGACTGGTGGCAAGGCAGGGGTGAGGGTGGGGGGAGGCGAAATCCTCTTCTGTTCTCATGGAAAGAAGGCGGGACTTACCTGGAGCAGAATAATCAAGCAGTAGCCACATCACGGCTTCAAAGACACATAAGATGAACCAAAAACAGCAGTGAGTGGTGACCCTGGCTCTCTCAGCGAGGGCATGTGAGAGTGGGAGCAGAGAACCAGTATTTTTCACAATAAAACTCACAGAACTGGTCAATCCCTAAGCTACTTTTACTGATGAAACTTAAGAAGAAGAAAAAAAAAAAAAGAGGAGGAGGCAGCAAGCGAGAGCCTGGAGCTGGGACATAAATGACCCAACCTTCACAATAGTCCAAGAATAACAGAAGTCCCCCAGAGTGGTGGAAACGGGGAGTACGGGGCAGGTAAGTGAAGAATGTCTTAGAAAACGAGGTGAAAGTTCAGTGCCTCTGTCGGGAGAAGAGATCCCGAGAGGACTCAGATCTCAAACCAGTCCCCAGGGTAAATGGAATCTCCTCAGGAAAATAAATGAGATCATATCACCCACCTCATACAATGAGTAGATGCCTATAGACGAGTGGTTCTCAACCTGTGGGTCGCAAACCCTTTGGGACCAAACGATCCTTTTACAGAGTCACCTAACACCATCAGAAAAATAGTTATTTACATTACAGTTCCTAACAGTAGCAAGTTTACAGCTTTGAAGTAGCAAGAAAAATAATTTTATGGTTGGGGGTCACCACAACATGAGGACCTGTGTCAAAGGGGCAGCAGCATTAGGAAGGTTGAGAACCACAGCTGTAGACTCTGTTTTTCAAATGACTGGACTTGATTTGTACAGGGCTGTCATTTCTACAATCTACTAAAATCCATGTTGTTATTTTAACTCTACTGGATGAAGATCCCAGTCCCACCTATCCAGGGATAATAGCAGATACTCTGTAAATAGTCCAGGGCAAATGGGTGCCTTTGTAGAAAATGCAGACTTTAATGTTGATAACTAAAGAGTAAAAAGAAATACCAATCTTTTGTTTCGAAAACGATATCACAAGAGCCTGTAGATATGGCTTCACTGAGGACTGTGATGGCTCACACCGTAGTGGCTTGCGTGTCTCGTTAAATCTTTGTGTATTTCAAGCCTTCTCCCCCTTACATTAACTCTACAGGCAGGTGCTATTATAACCTTTCAGCTGTATATTTCAGACACAAGGAAGTCGGCGTACAGACCAGTTGAGTAATCTGCTCGTGGTTGCCAGAAAACCACAATTGGACATGGATTCTTGGGACAGGTTTTCAAATATACTGTAAGTTGGCCTATTGTCGTTTCAAGTAAAACCAGACTTGGGTTGGACAGGTTGGTCCTTCAGGTCATTTGGTTAAAGCAACTATTTTACGATATTATTTCTAACTCAGTGACATGCCTTTAAGGAGAGGGATTAAAAACCGACACCCAGAGCTTAATGTAAAGTCTCTTCACTCCACCATGCAAGGAGCCTGACTCTACTTGGAGCACCATGCTGGGGGCTATGCTCCCATTTTGACTTCAGTTACATTTTAATTGATATGGAGAAGTGAATCGGTAAGGAGGGTGGCTTTCACCCATGGCCTTCTCACCTGCGACAGGTCACCCGGGAGGAAAACGTTGTTTTGAGTTCACTTTGTATTCACAGTTGAGTTTTGAATAAGCTCTGTTCTTCCCTCTCCGATGGACTTGCGTGAGTCCCCCTGGATACTAACAGCAGAGTGTAGCATTGAACATGGACAATAAGTAAGATGCCCTCTATTTTCAGAAATGCACAACCTCCAGGATTACATCCTTTGCAGTTGGAGCTGTTCGTGTTAGTTAGCCTAAAACTGGGTGGGTATCAAGAGCTCTAGAAAGCAAAGGGTTTCTTGGCACCTTTGCTCAATTCCTTTCTTCCTTAAACATGTCAGCCTTTTTAGAGGAAAGAAAGGTTAAATTTCTGAAATTGATTTGCTAAAAAGATGAGTGTGAATTATTCAGTTTGCAAAGAAAGGAAAATACATGAATGAAAGTATCACAACAGAACACCAGGGCCCAAACGCCTGCCATTGTGGATTGGAGAAAGCCAGTGCATTGAGTACGAGCCTCTGTTGACCCTCCATGTGAGGGCATGATGCTAAGGGCATCATGGATACAGGCAGGGTTAGTCAGTATCATTCAAAGAAAATCTGCTGCTTTGGGCACTGACTGAATTACTAACCCTGCAAACTGCTGGCAAATTTTAGGTGGCTTTTCAAAATAGGTGAGACCTGGTGAGGTGAGGCCAGACACTGTGACTGCTCAAAAGCTGCATGGTACCCTGCAGGCACTTGATAAGTATTTGTTGACTAAGATACACCTGATTGTCATGCAAAGACTACATTTATCCTTCCCAAAAGGATGAGAATTGGGGAGAATGCTGAAATTAGAGTTAAGAACTTATTGGTTTGTTTGTTTGTTTTTAATCTCTCTAAGGCTCTATTTTCAAGACTATAAAACAGGAAGACCCAGGTCTATCTCAGAGAGGAGTTGTGGGAAATTAAAATAAATGCTATGCAAAACAGCCACCCCACAGCATCTGCTTAATAACACTTCCTCATTGTCAGGAGAGGATGCCCCTTAGTCTTTCCATCAATAATTATGATATGTGTGTCTTGTTCTCTCAATTATTGAGTAGTTCTCTCTTTGAAGCAATCTATTTTTGACAAATTATAGAAGCAAGACAAAAATAAAGAGAACATTAAAAATCGCAGCAGTCATAGAAAGGGTTAAACTCTTCTTTGGGATATCAGTGCCACCATACAGAGTGGCTCAGACTCCTGCATGGAAATGCAGGTAACAAACCCAACAGAGACTCCCAGGGAAGAGCCATGCTGGGTTTTCACTGACACCCCAGTGGATTATCCTGTTGCCCTATTCTCTTACAAAGAATAGCCTTGACAGCTACATCCTAATGCTAACATCAGAATCATCTTTCTCCTCCCCCTCCTCCCTCTCCTTCCCTCCTCCCCCTCTTCCCCCTCCTCCCCCTCCTCCTTAGAGAGCTATGAAAAGTTATGACCAAGACTGAGCCTCTTCAAGTCAAATGGAAACAGCATCCAAGGAAGACAGATGAGGACTAAAGGCTGAAGCACTCACTCTAAGCAGGTCCTCACTGCCAGGAGTCTGTCTACTCATCAGACTAGCAGACCATTTGAAGGCAGCCCCTCTGTCCTACTAGGGTGATTGACAGGTGAATGGAGGACCCGCGGCTATGCCTAAGCCACTCCAAAGAGCTCTCATCTGTTCAAGGCACTGCAAAGAAGTAGGGTAGTCAAACTTGTAGATGTCCTGGGGCTACTCTGTCATCATGTAGAAGGAGCCTAAAGACCTCATGATTGATAGTTTACAGAGGATAAAAATTACTTTAGAAAAAGATGATAGTTTAAAAAAAAAGTACTACCTGAAACGGGGTTGGAGAGATGGCTCAACTGATAAAGGCACTTAGTGCTCTTGCAGAAGACCCAGGTCTGGTTCCCAGCATCCACATGGCTGCTCACAAACATCTGTATCTACATTTCCAGTGTATCTGACACCCTCTCTGGCTTCCATGGGCTCCTGAGCACAGTGGTACACACACACACACACACACACACACACACACAACTGAGTCTTTAGAACCTAGCTGACAGTTGATCTTATATTTCAGGAGGTTTTGATTTCTAGTGATATTTCTTTGTACTTTTTAATCCTTAAAATGTTAAAAAAAAAAAAAAAGTTTCAGTTTAGGTGCAATTAATTTTGTCAGTATCCTATTAGCAGTATCCTAGTGAAGGAAGCAAATCTTTAAAGCAAACTGTTCGGAACCTCTGAGATCTCAAAAGTGATTTAGAATAATCATAAAAAGAAATTTCCAAGGCTCCTCTGCTTGGTCCGATGTTTGCATGTCATTTTTTATGTAGCTCTGTGTGTAGGTATATAAATGTGTGTTCCCATGTGTGTGAAGTGTAGATACACATAGATACACATGAATGTAGAGGCCCAGTGCAACCAATGGGTGCCTTTCTCCACTCGATTCACCGAGGCACGAATGGAGCCACCAATGTGACATCGTGAAATAATCTATTACAACATAGCCCAGCATGGCTTCTGCCCACGACATCACCTACTACCGCAGCTGCATCCCTCAATGGTCAGAAGTATGTATGAAGTGGGAGACAGGGCTCTGCAAAGATGACTTGTGTTTTAGAGGTGCTGTTTGATAACTGGTTTACTTCCCGTCTTGGTAATAATAATAATAACAATAATAATAATTATTATTATCTTTAAAGATTTATTTATTTATTTTATGTATATGAGTACACTGTCCCTGTCTCCAGACATACCAGAAGAAGGCATCAGATCCCATTACAGATGGTTGTGAGCCACCATGTGGTTGCCGGGAATTGAACTCAGGACCTCTGGAAGAGCAGTCAATGCTCTTAACCACTGAGCCATCTCTCCAGCCCTATTATTTTTTTAATCCAGGCATGGTTGTCCACATCTGTGATTCCAGCACTCAGCTAAGACCAGAGGTTTGCCATGAGTCCCTGTGCAGCCTATCAGGCTACAGAGTAAGATCTTGCACCTCAAACTGGTGGAGAAGCGTCTGGAGAGTTGGCCCATCAGGTAAGGGCACTTGCTGTAGATGCACCAGGGCCCAAATTCAAGTCCCCAGAACCCACATACAAATATGGATATGGTCACTCAGGCAGCTATTACCCCAATGCTGGGGAAGGGAACTGAGACAGGAGGATGCCTAGAGCTTACTGGTTACCAGCCTAACCTTAGGTTCATTCAGTAAGAAATCCTGTCTCAAGTGAATAAAGCAGAGGGCAATGGCAGGACACGAGATACTCTCCTCCAGCCTTTGTGTGCACATGGACTTGTACACACACACACACATACACATAAGTCCCACACACATAGGCCACACATACTTACATACACACAAACAAAATAAATAATTGGCTTTAAAAAGCTGGGTGTGGGACTAGCTATGCGGCCCAGTGGAGCTTGTCAGCAAGTCTGAACACTTCAGTTCAGGCCTTGGAACACACTTAGTAGGCGAAGCCTGAATCCTACATGCTGTCTTCTCAGCTCCACACATGCACTGTGTCACATAGGCACTCAATACACACACACACACACACACACACACACACACACACACACACACACACGCTAGTTAAATGTAATCATAAAAAATGTACTGATTCACTCCTGTCAAGCCAGGAGGATTAGAAATTCAAGGTTGACTTTGGGCCATATTCCAAGTTTGAGGCCAGTCTGGGTTACACAAGACTGTCTCAAAATCAAATCAGATTAGGAATTTCTCTGATCATGAAAACTCTCAAGCACTTTGTGGCCTCTTTTGGTTCCCAAATGGAAGCCTTCTTTTCTGGGTTTCACTCAGAGTGAAACTAGCAGGAAAACAGGGGGACCAACCATCCTCTCCTGCTTTCAGGCCCTCAAAGATTCAGACGGGATGAGCAAATTGTGGTTTGTAGTTAAAATGTGGGCCTTTGTCCACGCTGATAGACTTCCCTAAAATGATAGCGCTGAAATGAACGTACGTCTTCCTGAGTACCCACACTCTGGAAGGTGTAGTGAGAACACGGAGGCCTGAATGCTTCATGCATCACCGCCCTGGTGGCCCCAGCTGCTGAGCCTCAGTCTTGCTTAACGGTTTTCTTGCTAACTCGGGTTGCCCTTTCTTTGCAACAGATGTTCTGTTTTTCCTCAATATCTTCAACTGCTGGTACCTGACAAGACTTTGTATCATTCACCTCTCCACTGCTATGACAAAATGCTTGACAGATTCAGGTTAATACCAGAAAGGGTCTGTTTTGAATTGCATTTTCAGAGGTTTCTATTCGTGGCTACTACCCTGTTGTTTTGGGTCGTTAGCGACTGGTGCATCATGGCATCAAGAATATGTGCTAGGGGAGACCTTTCCGCCTGATAATGACAGGAAGCAAATGCAGAGAAGGCACAAGGTTCCCAATATCCCCTACAAAGGCAATGTCTGCAGTGTCCTGCAATGACCTAACTTTCTTCTGGTGGACCCACCTCTTAAAGGGCCCACCCTCTCTCAGTAGTACTTCAAACAGGCTGGGGACCAAGCCTTTAACATACAAGACTGAAGATCTGAATGATAGCATATGTCATTTACTATTAAATACAAGACAGCGAAATTATTATGATTTCATCAAAGAGGTATCATAAAGAACCATTTTTTAACAGAGAAAATCCCACCACACTCTGTATTTTTGCAATGTTGGGTTTGTGGCAACACTTTCTAAGGAATCTGTCTTTTTACAGCATCATGGGGTTCCTGGCGCATGTCACTTTATAAACATGACAAAATACAAGATCAACACGGTATTTAAAATAAATAACAAACCGAGTTGTTAATGCAGACCAGGACCAATAAGCAAAGCAATCTAGAGACCTCAAAACCTTTAAAAGTCCCCATCTTCCAGCCAAATGACACATGGAGATTGGCATCTTGCCAGAGAGTGCGTTATCTGTTTGAATGGGGCAGAGAGACTAGAGACTTCCATTTTAACTATTCAAAATAATAAAAATTAAAAGCCATTGAAGGGAATTCACATATTTAGAGCAACTGAGTTTTAAGTGCAGTAATCTAATATGGGGCTAATTAGCGATCATGCTGTGGTGTCGGTCGGGTACCTGTCTGGCCATCGGAAGAACTTGTGTCTGTAGAGGGGTTTGCTGATGCTCTGTTTTATAACTGTGACTTTACAGATTACTGTCTCCTCCCCCAAAGGCAGACTGTGATACAGGATTCTTGTCGTCTTGGAAAGTGACAGCAGAGTAGAGAACTGAGGGTAGAGAAAAGAGCCAAGAAAAGCTGGCTGTCTAAGATGGCCACCGCCATGGGTGGCTGGAGCATAATCCTGCTCGGATTTAAAAAAAAAAAAAAAAAAAAAAAAAAAAGTGCGTGCGTGCGTGTGTGTGTGCGTGCGTGTAGTGGGGGGAGGGCTGGAAGGCATTGTAGAACACGCCCCTGGATTATCTCACCAGCGGGATAACACACTGGTCAATATTTAACAGCTGGCTCTGAGAGAGGGTGGGGAGCTCTGACTCACAGTGTCTGCCAATTTCTGCTGTATGTATATTGTGGAATCAGGAAGAAGCATGCACTCTGGGATCTCATAACTTGGTACCAGGAACCACCACAATTCCTAACGCTAGCTGAGGACTGTGCAGTGTATGAGGCCACTTCCGGCCTGCCATGCAGTCCGAAGTGCAAGCCTCGGGGGCAGGAGAGATACAGGCACCATCATGGAAGCAGCTTCGTGTACACCAGAGTGGTGGTATGGGTGAGAGGAAGCAGGCGAGCCTCCTATGGTGACTGCTACCTCCCCATAGTAGTGGCCGGTGAAGCGAGTGTATCCCATTGATATGAATGAAGGTCCACTGGCAGAGCTGATGCAGACACAGGCCTAACAAGTACCAAGTGCCCTCGTCACTGTGTCATGCTCCTTCTGCCAGAAGAAGCGTAAGTCTCATAACATGTGAGTGGATAAAGAAAATTATATAGCTTTACTTCAGGAAGATTACCATATCAAATAGATCCATATATTCAAGTAATGGCTCAGGACAACAGCTTTATTTCTGAGAATAAATTAAAGTTGTCGAGGGAGCTGTCCTCCATCCACACATTCCGGGATCCCTTTGTTCTGGTTCTGCGACCTCTGGACCATTGTACCTACCTGAATTCAAATGTGTAGTTTCTCTAAACCACAGCTCACGTAGCTGCAAGGCATTCTGGGATACACAGTCCCTGCCGAGGCAATTAGTTGGTTCCTAGTCACAAGTGCCTAGTAGTGGACGGACATGGAATTTTTCTGAGCATCTGTCTCTACCATGCTTTTTCATAGACCATTTATGCTAAGATATTATTTTCTATTTCTTTTTTTTTTCTTTTTTCTTTCTTTCTTTCTTTTTTTTTTTTTTTTTGGTTTTTTTTTTTTTTTTTTTTTGGTTTTTTTTTTTTTTTTTTGGTTTCTTTTGGTTTTTTTCGAGACAGGGTTTCTCTGTATAGCCCTGGCTGTCCTGGAACTCACACTGTAGACCAGGCTGGCCTTGAACTCAGAAATCCACCTGCCTCTGCCTCCCAAGTGCTGGGATTAAAGGCATGCGCCACCACTGCCCGGCTTCTATTTCTTTTTAAATGAATTTTAAAAATCTATGGTAATTTGAAAGTGTTATCTTTGAAGTTTATGTTGTCACAACTTTTTTTTTTTTCAAATAAGAGGTTTGATTCAACTTTGAATTTAGGTTTAAAAAAAACATAAAGTGTAGTATCCTGTTCCACATTCGAAGGGTTTTTTTGTTTTTTTTGTTTGTTTGTTTGTTTGATAAAGACCCCCTTGCTACAACTTTTATTTGAGAAGTTTAAGGAGCCACTAGGGAATTATATCTACACTGAGCAAGGGCCTTTGAAAGGACTCATGACCGTGCTATGTCTACTAAGAAAGTGATGGCAGCTAACTTCAGAAAGACATCAAAGCAGCTTTGAGTTAAAAGACATGTGTTGTAGAAACAGGCTATCTAAGTTCAAATCTTACATCTTCCAGTTGCCAGCTGAATATCCTTGGCTCAGTTACCTACCCTCTCTGTTTCATCTCCACTCGTAAACTGGAGGTGATTACAGTGCCTACGTCATAGGGTTATTATGTAGATTAAATGTTAATAATATGATGCACTTAGCACTGCTCTGGCACACAGTAAGTACTCAATAAACATTCATAATTATATTTAATAATATTTAGCACCTGCTCTCTAGAAACTTCTAGAATCTTCATCCTCTATTCTTTGTTTTATAAAGACATCTTTCTTTTCCAGGTTTCGATTCTAAATGTCCACTGCCTTTTGTCTTTATGAAATATAGTACCACCTGAACCCCCAAGCCACTTTTCACGGTTCTGCTTCCTGTGGTGACTCCCATTGTCCTTGGGCAGGGACACACAGGCACACACCTCCAGCTCTGGGCCACAGAGGCCTCTCTTCCATCTTTGTACAGAATGAATTTCATGGATATTGGTGGCGTCCACCTCTCGCCTCCCTGCGCCAACAGTCCCGGGGGCTCCAGAAGTGCAGCTTTCCAGAACAAGTTCTCCACCCTTTATCTTCTTAAGCTTTTCCAACTTTCTGTTCCTCTTCTGTGGATTCCTCCTCAACACCAATTCTCCTCAAAAGAGGCAATTAGAAGGGCTGGGGAGATGGCTCTGGTCAGTAAAATGCCTGTTACATCAGTATGAGGACCTCAGTTTGATCCCTCTGGCTCAAGTATAAGCCAGGCAGGGTGGGAGGGTGGAGGCAGGGGTGGAGGCTAGGTATCCCTGGAGCTCACTGGCCAATCAGTCAGGCCAGATCAATAACCTCCAGGTTCAGTGACCCTGTCTCAATAAATAAGATGGAAAGCAACAGAGGAAGACAACCGACATCCACTTCCGGCCCCCATACATGCTGTCCGTTGTACCCACATACACACATGCACACCTACATGTATGCATCACACACAGAGAAAGGATAATTAGATTGTGCATAAATAAATCCTGGTTTTTTCTTAACTGAATTCACAAGTTTGCAAATGAAGCAATATCACCGGGAAATTTTCTGTTTGTTGGGGGGGAGGTTGCGATTGACCCTAAGAACTTTTAGATGGTGTTTTGTAACCCCCCTAAATCAGCTCCTGTTTACTATCTGCTAGCTAGAAACTCTGGGGAGGCAAGTTAAGATGGTGAAGAGGAAATGCCTCCCCAGGCAGCACTTGGAAACGTGGACCTGTGAACAAGTGGTCCTAACACAAGAAGATTTTGTAAGTTGCCCCAGGCAACATGTACTATCTCACTTTGTCTACTCCAAGAATCTAGAACAGGGCCTGGCCCTTAGCTGATGCCCAGCAGTGCCTCCCAAAGACCTGGGCAGAGGGAAACTCTGCACTTGGCCTTCTGCTTCAGAGTGCGCTATGTGTCACAGATTTGGAAAAGCAAGTTTCTGAAAGGTCACCTGGTCACTGGTGCTGGCACACAGTAGTGGCTCAGCATAGCCTACCACCCCGAGCATACGCCCAACAACCCCCCCGGGAAGTGTTACTTCATATGCTTGCCTATGAACTGAAAGGATCAAGGTTCACAGAGGTTCTGCTACCAGTTAGGGAATATCAGCTTGTAATCAGCTGGTTGCAATCAGTGGGTCTCACTGGTTGAAGTGTTTAGTACAAAAATAAATAATAGTTATTACCTTGCCAAATCTGTCTCTTAAAATAACAGAAGCTGGTGGATTCTGTAACAATAGCCCAAGACACTCCAGTCACGCCACGGTCCAAACTCTTCTCTTTGTGGCCCATTATATGAGTTCCCAAAACTATTCACATCTGTATACCAATGCCAAGGAATGAGATTGGAGAGATGGCTCAGCAGTTGGGAGCACTTGATACTCTTGTAAAACACCTGGGTTTGATTCTCAGCACCCATGAGGCAGCTCACAACCATCTTTAACTCCAACTCTAGGAGATCTACCGCCCTCTTCTGGCTTCCACAAGCACTGCACACATGTGGTGCATATACACACAGGCAAAAAACCCAAAATACAGATAAATACTTTTTAAAAAGTGCTAAGGATCATTTTATAATTTTGAGATATATGTATATTTAAAATGTATATTTCTATAGATTAAAGCAAAACATATGAATTGTATTGTTATTCTTCAAAATTAATAACTATGTGGCTGTGAATTGCTGGAATTACAGTTGTATTTTAATAAAATTCAACTTTCAAGAAGCTTTAGTACCAGCTCATTTAAATAATTAGTATTCAAATGTTTACTAGTCACAAACTTTGTATTTTAAACTTATTTTTTGCCTTTTATAATAAATGTTATATAATAAAATTATGTTACATATAATATAATATATAACATGAAATAGAATATAAAAGATGAAGTTAATTTAAATTGAAAAATAAAACTAATACCTTATTGGATTGTTTTAACAGATTTAACATAAATTATGTGAAATGTAATTAGAACTCTAAGAACTAAAAGCTTTGACACCGTTTCATAGAACTGGGCAGGGTAGCATTCAACTGTATTGGATCTTAGCACTAGGGAGGCAGAAAGATCGCTACAAGTTCAAGGATATGCTCACCTATGTAGTAGTGAGTTAGAGACTAGTCAGGGCTGTATGGCTTAACAATTTTCATTTTAAAAGTTTTAAACTTATGTATGACTTTATTCCTCATTGGAATACTGTCAGTCCATCAATGAAACACACAGACATACACAGCTAAATACATCCGTGACTGGCACTTTGTCATGTCAGGCCTATAAAAGCCTAAAGTTGCACACACTTTAAAAGTTGAACTCAACTTTTTTGTTATAAAAATATTCTGTTCTTTCAGGATCCTTAAGAATGCATTTACTGCCAGCTCATATATTAACTCCAAGGTAATTAAAGATGCTGTGTGAGGTGTCGTCTTGAACCGCTGCTGTCCTTGACAGTATCAAGCATTAAGGTGAGGTTTGAGGGTGACATGGATTTCTTCTCAGGAAGTATTTTCAGGAGAACAGAGTCTCCCATAGGAGAAACCATGGAAGAACAGAAACCTGATGTGCAGCAGGAACCACAGTGAGAAGAAACAGGTGTTGGTAGACGGTATAGAGATGTGTACACTCAGAGTTCCGTAAGGGCGGACGCCATGAACCCCCATCTCTGTCAATTGTGAAGGAATAGATTCTATACTCTGGGCTGAGTGCAACCAGGAAAGAGTTTGCGGAAAGAGAACATAACCAGGAAATACACTCTGACCACACATCTGTTGTTTCCTCTCAGTTTTCCGAACACACACAAATCAGTATTTTTCTAGTACACTGATAGGCCCTAACCAGACATCCTACAATCCATAAAATGTCTTAGATATGATAGTTCCAGAATTTATAGTAGCTACAGGCTACACGTACATCTGCAGTGGTTCTCAACCTTCCCAGTGCTGGGACCCTTTAATAGAGTTCCTCATGCCGTGGTGACCCCCAGCCATAAAGTTATTTCATTGCTACTCCATAACAGTAATTTTGCTACAGTTATATTGCTATGAATGCAAATATCTGATATGCAGGACATTTGATATGTGACCCACAAGAGGGTCTCGACCCACAGGTCACTGATCTAGAGGGCTGAAAGCCTGGGGTCCACGTTAACATGCTTGAGATGCGCTCTCTCTCTCTCTCTCTCTCTCTCTCTCTCTCTCTCTATATATATATATATATATATATATATATATATATATATATATATATATATATATATATACACACAGACAGATAGATAGATAGATATGACGGTCATAAAATACACCAGTTTCGATTAAGAAGATAACACATACCATTAACAACATTTGTTGTGTGAGTATGCATTTAATATTTAGGGTATAAAATACATTGCTGAGATTAATTTTACCATTTTACTTACTCCCAAGTGTAACTGAAAATTAAAGTTGTCTATGTTGCTTGAATGCATTTTACATTATATTTTACTAAATATTATTCTTCCACTGGATACCAATATTGCTTACCTTATTCACATTTTTGACCTCAAGTTGTGCAAGGAAAAAAAAAAGGCAACCACAAGGCATGATGATGCTTGCCTGTGATCCCAGTGCCTAGAAGGGGAGACAGCGGGGTAAGAAATTTGAACCCACCCTGGGCTATCAAGAGCGACCCCGTCTCACAAAACCAACAAACAAATCACCCTACATCAGAAACCAATGTTGCTCATTCAAATGATTTGAAGACTCGGGCAGGTTAGAAAGGGTAAAACTTGCTATGAGAAATGATTAAACTTAATAATTTCCAGTCTAACATAGTGGTGCATGCCTTTAGTCCCAGCACTCAGGCAGAGGCAGAGACAGGTGGATCTCTGTGAGTTTGAAGCAAGTCTGATCTGCACAGTGAATTTCAGGATAGCCTGAGCTACCCAATGAGACCCTGAACCTTGGAAAAAAATTAATAAATTTCCATTTTACCCTTAAATTTAAAGCCTGCTGATTTGGCTATCATAAGATGCAGTTTCTGATTTTATTACAGTACAGGCAAATTCATGAAAGTCTTTATATCTCTTCACTCAAAGGTAAGTATATACATGCATGTATCTCAAAGGTAAGTATATACATGCATGTATCTCAAAGGTAAGTATATGCATGCATGTATCTCAAAGGTAAGTATATGCATGCATGTATCTCAAAGGTAAGTATATGCATGCATGTATCTCAAAGGTAAGTATATGCATGCATGTATCTCAAAGGTAAGTATATGCATGCATGTATCTCAAAGGTAAGTATATGC
>CM052716.1:38728295-38813573 GCA_028551405.1 Uromys caudimaculatus
AGTTGGGAGCATCTGAGGGGGGTGGGGAGGGACCTGGTAGAAGATGGCAAGATCCAGCGCTTCCTGGCACAGCGCTGGCTCCTTCCCCAGACGTTTACGTCTCCCGCTTTCAGTTGGAGCCTGCCTTTCCAAGACTGGGGAGTAACCTCTGGCAGAGTACCCGCCTTGGTCCCTCTGCGTAGCCGGAGAGAGGAGGGAGGGTGTTCCAAACCAGCGGCTTCAGATATGCACAAGGTAGCACAGAAAATCTTAAGTAGTGTTATTTGTGACACGAGGGCGGGACAAGAGGTCTGCTTTCCTAAGAGAAAGCTTCGCGTCCGTCTGCAGCAGGAGACAGTCCCGGGCGCCACCTGCGCTTCGGGCGCGGGCCGGGCCGATGGGCGCGGGGGGGCCCCCAGCGCCCGCTACTAAGCGCGTGAAGTGACAGACCGTGAGTCCTCCGGCTAGCGTCCCCTTCCAGCACCAGGGACTCACGCCCCAATTACGGCTTGCTCAAGGGTGGGCGAGATCCCGCCAAGCCGCTGCCCCGCCCCTCACTACCTGGCGGATGCCGGGTATCAGCGCACAGCGCCCCGCACGGCCCCCGCAGAGCCCCTGCCCTCCCACCTGCGCCGCGCGCCCGCCGCTCCGAGCTCCCGAGCCGGGCGACGCGGCCCCGCTCGCGCCCGCGCACTCGGCGCAGCGCGCGCCCGCCGCTCTGCCCGCCCCCCGCGCTCTCCCCGCCTCCTCCCTCCCCCGCAGGCACAAGCGAATGTAGCCCGCGAGAGAAAATGGCGGCGGCGGCGGGCGATCGCGCCTCGTCGTCGGGATTCCCGGGCGCCGCGGCGGCGAGCCCCGAGGCGGGCGGCGGCGGCGGAGCTCTCCAGGGAAGCGGCGCGCCCGCAGCGGGCGCGGGGCTGCTGCGGGAGACTGGCAGCGCGGGCCGCGAGCGCGCGGACTGGCGGCGGCGGCAGCTGCGCAAAGTGCGGAGTGTGGAGCTGGACCAGCTGCCGGAGCAGCCGCTCTTCCTCAGCGCCTCGCCGCCCTGCCCATCTACTTCCCCGTCGCCGGAGCCCGCGGACGCGGCTGCAGGAGCGAGTGGCTTACAGCCCGCGGCGGGACCGCCATCCCCGGGAGCGGCGAGTCGCTGCGGCTCCCACTCTGCCGAGCTGGCGGCCGCGCGGGACAGCGGCGCCCGGAGCCCCGCGGGGGCCGAGCCGCCCTCTGCAGCGGCCCCCTCCGGGTGAGCGGTGGGCCGGGCCGGGCGGGCAATGAATGAAGCGAGCACGGCGCGCGGCTCCCTGGGCTCCGCTCGTGGGGCCTCGCGCCCCGGAACCCTGAAGGTCGGGCGGCGCCCGGGACGGCGTAGGGACGGGACGGGAACGTGCGGGAGAGTTTGTTATTGTTTGCGGACATGTGACAGGCGTGCAAGCCGCGAAGGTGAGGGGCTCCCGGGGCCAGGTCCTGGGATCCCCCACGGCGCGCAGTGAGTGGGAGGCCCGGAGCGCGAAGGTGACCGCGATGAGGCGGTGGGTCTGTGCGCTGTGACAGGATAGAGCCCCTCGGCCCCACGGGGACGCGCGCCGGCGGGCAGGTACCGGGCCCGGCTCCGGCGGCGCGCCCCGGGCGGCCGGGGGATTCCCGGGACTGCGGAGAACGCCTGTCAAAGTGACGCGGGTGGACACTGCGGGTTCGCGGGGCGGCCGGGTCTGCGGGGACTCCGTGGCTCCCCTCACTGCGTGTCCCTGGGAATTCCTACCGCACCTCGGAGGCTAGAGCGCCTGGTGCTGGGAGTTTGAATCCGCCTTTGAAGTTAGCGTTTGCCGGAATGCTGTGGGATCCAGGACCGGATGTGTCAGCCATTCAGCTTCAAAGCTGTGGGGTCTGCGCCCCACAGCCCAGCTGCGTGGAGGGGACAGGGACGGTGCGGGGCTGCGACTTCGCTCGCAGGGGTCTTCCGGTGCACCAGAAGTAGGATGTTCCTAAGATAGTTTACACCAACGGCTCTTTGGCCTCGCCCTTTTTTGGCTACTGGAAAATTTTCTGTTAGAGGAAATTCTTTTTAAGTATATGATACTTTTTAAAATTCTGATGAAAATGCACAAAAGCATAAAAATCTTGATGGGTGTGAGGATGCTGGATATGTTTTTTCGTGATCGTCATCCGGTGGCCCCGTAGAATTTCTTGACGTTTACTATGGGTGGAGAGTGTTTTATTGTGTGTCGAATCTGACAGTAGGAATCCTTGGTTTCGGTTAGTTATCTAAAGTAATTTGACCCCTTTTTGTGCTCTGGATTGTTTAAAATCACGGTCCGTTTATTACTTGGAAGTCGTTTTCCCTCCCCCTCCACTCCCAGTAGTAAAAAGTGTGCTGACCCCTGGGCTCTGGCAGTATGGGGAGGAAGGTAGGCAGTAGCCGGCCCTACTGCAGCTTTCTGTGTGCACTTGTACTCGTATCTTCCTCTAGGGTTTCCTGTTTCTGTGCAGATTAGATTAAAACCTAACCAGAATAATTCTTAGGTGACAACTCTCACTATACAGATCAACTGCAGATGAAAGAAAAAAACACTAACAAACTTTGACGAATTAATTTTATCTAGTCCTGTGAGACCTGATTTTTTTTCTATATGATAATACAGTTGGCCACACTTCAGCATTTATAAAGCCAATGTCATGGCCTATGAGCATGGCATGAGAGCAGCTACTGCAAAAAATGATATAGAAAACTTCAGTGTTGCCTCTAGACAACTAGCCACTAGAAATCAGAGGACCAAGGTGAGGGCAGGTAGAATTGCATACCTGAGTAATCTGTGCTAAATTTTTGCTTTTATTTTTCTCTTTATTTCTTTAAGGAGTGACATAATTGTAAAGGCTGTCTTTAAAATAAGTAGTTAGCTAGAATTCTGTTGATGCATCTCAAATGTTATATGTGATAGTTTCATTTGCTGGAAAATATCAGTTATCTATCCTTTTGAAATAATACTAACACCCCTCCAGTTTTTGTAGCACTGGTTTGAAATTCATTCCAAATTTTCTGGTATAAAACTTCTATCATGAAGAATTATACAAAAATATTGCCATGTGTTTTGGGTTTCCTGTTATGATACTTTATTATTTTATTATTTAAAATCTTGGGGAAATGATTATAAGGCAGTCATATAAAATCTCAATTGAACAGTGTGTTCCCCCTTTTCAAGTAGTTCACATTCATACTTTGAAAAGGAAGATTTAATACTGATATTTTGTAGGTTTGTTTTCAGTAATAGTAGAGAGAGCCTCCCTCCCCTCTGTGTATCTGAAGATCTATTGTTTTGTTTTTTAAATCCAGTTTCTAAACTTTGAATGTAGAAATTGAAAGTTTAGAAAATACACATTTGTAAAAGATAAGTTATGGGAAATTCATTAAAGTCAAAGATTGCATGTCTGCCCCCTCTCCTTCAGTGAAATAACTCAAGTCAGTGAAAGTTCGTGCCTGTAAGTGGCGCCCAAGGGTTTGGATTTTTTTTTCCTTATACTACAGAATAAGGGGCTTTTCCTTCCTATTTACTGTCTTTGAAGAAAAATTACAGTGTTACTCTCCATTGAACAGGCTATTGTGACTTTGGCAGATATAATTACTCTATCCTATTTTTGTAGCTTCAACCAAACTATCAATTTGCTGCCCCATGAAAGAGCAAGATATGCTGTGCTTGTTAATGTTAACTCTGTTTAAAACTAGAGATACTTCATAAGCCGCCTTTGCTTCCTGGTAGGCCTCAGTTTCACTTCCTTTTGGAAGCTGTTAGGCTAAAAGTGCAACTCACTGATCCTTTGCTAGAGGCGAGATATAAAAACATTAATAATAAACCTAAAAATAAATCCTTTCAAACTCTGAGTAGATGATTCTCTAAAATCATAGATGTAGCCCCAGAAGTTAGCCCTGAGTGAGTTCCTGAGCTCTGGTACTTAGGATCTCTCTCTAGGTTTTGTTTTAAACTAGGTAAGGACATTACTGTATTTTTAAAAGATTAACCTTATTAAGTAGGATTCTGAAAGAGAAATATCAGAGCTAGAGTGGTTGCCAACTTTTGTTTTCTCTTCATATCTGATCTTGGCAAGAGTGACTGGTTAACCAACATTCCTTAATAGATGATTTCCAATACACTATAATGACTCCATTTTGTTAGATAGGCAAACAGGAAGGAGCCCCATTGATCGATACTTCTGTAGCACTGATGTGTTGCACATTGTGGAAATGGTCACTGGCATGTGGGCCTGAAGATTTCAAAATGTGCAGAGAAAGGGATATTTCTGTTGCTTTCAACAAGAGAAAAAAAAAAAAACAAAACAAAACCCAGCTACAGTTTGCCTAGGCGGAGTCTGCTCCCCTGTCCTTGACCCTATTGGCCAGTTCCGAAGGAAGAAGTGATGAGATACAAGCAGTGAGGGAGAATGGGCTATTCTGAGGAAATCTGAGGGACGTTCCAAAATACCGTTAGTGTTGCCTCTCATTCTGTACTGCTCGTGCTTTCCTGAGCTGAGGGGAAATCTGTATTAAAGGAAGTGGCACGGGGAGGCCTTGGTCCTTGGCGGGCACTGCTGGCCCGTGCGGCACTCTTCAACATAGGATGATTTGTTTGTGTCACATGTGTCACATACGTCCTTTGGACAGTAGTCTTCCTTAGTCCTGGCCTTTCTGTATCTTTCATTAAAAGTCACAGTTGCTGAAGAGCCGGTAAAGCCAGGAGGTAGGCAAACGCTTGCCCTGGCTTAAGCAAGGCCTTGGGTCTGATTGCTAACATATGCAATATTAAAAATATAACAATGTCTTTAAGAAGTTACTTGAGAATATTTTTAGTCATGAAAGAAGTCAGGACGAGAACTAAAGTAAACAACTCACCAGAAGCAAAGACGTTAGTCTGGTACCCTTTAGATCGCCAAACGGAAAAAAGCACACTTGTGGGTTTGCAGATAGATGTATGTGCTTTTAATACAGTCAGCTTCCTTGCCTTCTGTGCGGCTGACAGATTACATAGATCACCTTGTTTAATCGCCACTGCAGCCTTCTCAGGCTGGGTAACGTCTGTTCGGGGAGGGAAAAATTAATTGGACATAGAAAAACCCCATGATCACTCAGCTACAGACAAGAGTTAGGATTCGACCCAAGTCAGCCTGCCTCTGTTGCCAGCTCCTCTCATTAGTTTTTGCTGTTTCTATTTTTGTTTTCAAGTTAATTATTAAATTAATTGATGAACTTTCAGAAGGAAGTTGCTCTGTAGGAGTCGTGAGAGGCCAGGCTTGGACTCTGCCTTGCTTGTACAGATGACACATTCTCTTAGCAGCCTTGCGTGGGCACAAGTATTTTATAAGTAAGTACTATTCCCCCCCCCCGCCCTGGCAAAGAGGATGAATGATTAGTGTTGAAAGTTTCTTAGATTTGTGCCATATTAAATCATAAGTGAAAGGAGACAAAGAAGCTGGAATAGTGTTCCCACTGTCTTAGATTTCATTCATTCAGTGTAGATGAACTTAGCAAGACAGTGGTCTGTTGATCAAAAGGTCACTAGTACAGAGCCCGGGTTTCAGTTGGTGGATGGTAGAGTAAATGTGTTTCATGATCCTATGTTAAGTGCAGAGAGCCAAGGGGGGTGGGGGAGGAGAGAGAGACCAAAATCAGTCCTCTGAACCTCACCCACAACCTTAGGTGAATACCGACCGCCACACCTTCCCAGCTCCCTGGGGCCAGTTTCTGACTGACTGCGGGCTCATCAGTCAGTAGCTAGGAAAGGTGGCTTTGCCCCCTCCTGTGTCTAGCATGCTTGGGTGCTTGGTTTTTGCTCTTTTCCTCTGGTTTTTTGCCCTTCTCTCAGAACTGGCATGCTGGGTTTGGGTTGCAGCCGTAGTAAACAGATGCAGGTCGGGTTCACACTCTTTCTGCCTGCTCTTATTAAAAGGGATGGAGGCAACGCTGCAAGTTCAGGCATGATTTTTTTTCCTGTTCTAAGAGAAAATTAAAATGAGGGTATGGGAGCAGGAAACTCAATATCTGCCAACACTGGTTTTAAAACTCAGCCCTTATTATTCTTAAAAGCAGCTCCCGATAGTCAGGAAAACAACACAAGGGAACACAAAATGTGCTCCAGGGCGTAAGATGATCAGGAGAGCCTGTTTTCTCTGCTGTTCTGTGGTGCACCCCAGTTAATTCAGGTATGTTTGCTATGGAAAGGGTGTTCACTTCCGTCAGAGTTTGAGTCATTGGCTTGATACTTTAATATTAGAGACTAAGATGTGATACGGTGCTGGGCAGAATTTTTAATTCTTAACCAGGTGCACGTTTAAAGTGTGTGACATCTCTGGAGCCACGTGGTACAATATATGCTGTCCTGTAGTTAGGATAATAAGTAAGTTTGTCACATACATACCTATCTGTCCGGGGTATGTGTGGAGTGAGGAAGGGTAGAGACCAGACTGGGAGCTTTGCTTTCTGGTCGCCCAAGTAATCATTAACTGATATGTTATGATGTCATCTTCAAATAGGTCTTACAACATTCTGAATACTGAGCACCAGATCAGGAATTATAATTCCCAGCATTGATTTTTATGTTTTATATATTGCTTGAGCAGAAGTTTGTTGGTATTTAGTAGCAGTCATTGAAAATTTTGGCATATAATTTAAAAGCTATAAAAGTTCGCATATTTCAGTCACTCACATATAATGGTAGCTGGAGCCATCTGCAAACTGTCTAGTACTGAGAAATTGAGCTCTGGTCTCTAGAGTGTACACCTTCCTCCGCGGCTTTAGCTGCTCTTCCTTGGAGACTGTCTCTGTCCTTTGGGACATTAGAACTAAGTCTTCAGAATGGCCCTAAACTTCCCTATTCTGTCTCCTTACATTGACCGTTCAGAATAACTCTGGAGTTTGTTTTCCTGGCCATGACCTCCCTGGACTGCAGACTGCACCAGAACCAAGCTGCTATTCTTCCCTAAACCGGTGCTAACCTGTTTCTGCTCACTAGTGCAGAAATAGGACCTAGGACTCCTCCTTGGCACCTGCCCGCTCTCCCTCAGCCATGTTCACTCTTGGGTCATTTGCCACCTGCCTAATCTAGGCATCTGCCATATGTCATAGACTGGAGAGTAGCCTCGTGCATCCTGTGCCTTTCCAGACTGAGTTATATGCCTAAGTGACCATTTAAATGTAAACCTAACCTTAGCTTCCTATCTCCAGAAAAATGAAAGAGTTCCATTAAGTCCAAAAACTTCCTGAGGTTTTCACTGAATTACAATTACAATTACAATACTAGCTGAATCTGTGGTGTTCCCTCAGCAGTCCCCGGCTGGCTGGGTTCTCTACCTCTGCCTCTTGGGTCTTTCCTGACTGCCCTAGTCCTAGGCTCATTTCCTTCATTTCCTCAAACTCAAACACTGCCTCCTGCTGGCGGTCTGGGCTTTCATGTTCTCCTCCTGCCTTGAGTTTCCCTCAGTGCGTAAGGCAGCCTCACTGTTGAAATCTTAGTCTCTTGTCCTTCCTTAGGGAAACTTTTCCACTTGCCCAGTCTGACTTTGGGGTGCAGTGTCCCTGTTGACATTGTTGAGATTTTAAACTTAACTTCTTTGTTGACCGACTGCTGGCCCCAGAAGACTGTCTGACCTGAGCAGACAGGGCTGTGGCAGATAGGAACCTAGCCCCAGTGCGTGCTCAACAGCTTGACAGCTGTCTGCTGAAACAGAACACGAGGGACAGCACCACGCGTGGTCAGACAAGTGGATCTGTGTTCTCTCTGGTCAGATGTAGTTTACAACCTAGCTGAGAGGAGCTCAAGCAGTGAAGTATAGAGTCAGCTTACAGGTTCTTGATAGGCTGGCTGGAAAGTTTGTGAACTTGTAGCAGCACCTGGTGCCTCCAGTAAGCGGGTCAGCCCCGTGTGCCTGGAGCATGTATACCTGGTTATCCCCGTGTGCCTAGAGCCTTCAGGTATAAGGAGTTTGCTCAATGCCTAAGACTTCTGTACTTACTGGGTAGTTGAGAATGGACACATAGAAATAAGCTCATGCATAGGGTGTTGAGCCTCTATATATAACTATTTTACCAAGTTCTCAGGATGGTGTTTAATTTTAAAATATGCTTCTAGGATTTTTGTCCTTGAAAACTGGCTTCTAAGATTTATAGTCTTGGTAAGTCACTTAGGGATGAGTAGAAGTCCACATTCACATTAAAGAAAAGATCTGCTAGGCAAGCACTGTATGAGATTTCAGGGCCACGGAGTCACATAACAGGAACCAGCCAGGAGGTAACTGAACCCAGCAGCTCCCTTACCTAGAGCACAGTTTAGTAACTAAGAGAGAAGGCCTCAGGCAGCCAAAGGGGGCGGGGCAGGGGAGGTTGGATTTGTGAAGTCCTTTGCTTTTACAAGAGTCTCAGGGCATTTGTGCAGGACTGACATCTATTTAGGGAGTTGCAGTCTTGGTCATTTGGTGTCCCTGCCCCACAGTAGTTAAAGGCACACGGTGTGGGCCTTGCAAGAGGCAGGCAGGCTCCATTCTGGCAGAGGTATTAGCAGGCTGACCCAAGGGAGTGCAGGGAGGCAGAAGAGGAGAATTAGAGTGTACATTCAGGGTCACCTGGTGCTGGGACAGTTAGCTTCGCCTGGGTAGACATTCTTGCTTGTTGGAACATATGCCTTTGAGCATCATGGTTTGGGCGTCACTTTTTCCTGACCTACAAAGTGAATGGAATCAAGACATAAAATCACTTTGCTTTATAGCAGCAGATACGGCTTCTTATTTAAAGTTGTCATTTTCCAGTCATTTCAGAGCTTGAGACACGTGTTAAGGAAATTTTCTCAGATTTTAATGCTTAAGGTGGCGAGCCTCTCTTGAGTGTCTGCAGCTCTGCAGTCAAGACAGTGAAGAAATGAAGTTTTCTTTGAATTACATAGAGCAGATGTTAGTTATTTCTAGTATGTATGTATGTTTATATATATGTATATATGTATATGTGTGTGTGTATATATGTGTGTGTGTATATATATTTCTAATGATATATAGATTCCTTGTAGATCCTCTGTGTGGGAAAAACCTTTTGATTTGCTGGTCTGTGTCATGTTAAACCTTGCGGTTTCTTTGGAATAACAGTAAGCATTAAGCTGCCCCCTGTACGTCTCAGCCTTTTCTCTAGATCTCCAAGGGTCAGACACTCAGTTCCAGCTTCCCACCCAGCATTGACCAAACTGGAAATCACTGAAGGTTTGGGGAAGGTTTGGGGTTAGAGTCCCGTGTGTATGCGTTCTAGGATAGTAGTACAGTTTGTCAGTTTCCACTCTTTCCCTCTGAAAGGTCTTTAATTGGCTGTATTTGTTACTGATTTTCACGATTTCCATTGATGCTTTTTTATTGGCCCTTAGATTTTTACAAAGTGACAAGTTGAGGAGGTAGCTCAGCCATAAAGAACGCTTCACATGTGCAGAGGCTGCAAAAAGAAAAGCAGACAGACGGACAGACAGAAAAAGATGTGCCAGAAAGTATGGATATTCTCTTCTTCTTTATGATGCTGACAATTGAACCCAGGGTGTCCTACATGCTAGGCAAGAGCTCTCCTAGTGAGCCAGGTCCCCAGCCTTTATTAGTATTCTTGAAAGGGGGGTCGTGTCTTTGGGGGGCATGAACAAGGTCTTAGAGGTTGGCTTTAAACTCAGGGTAAAGCCTGGCAGCCTGAGGCTGCTAAATCCCCTGCTTCTGCTTCTGCTTCTGCTCTGCTCCCAGGGCCAGGACAAGTGCCACCACACCTGGCTTAGCTTAGTGTCTTATTCTAAAATTATACTGTTTATTTTTTAGTATACTAAATATACACCTCTCTGCTGTTTATATTATAGTGAAGTAAACTTCATCAATAAAATAATAAATAAAATGACATATATATACACATATATATATATGTCACTAAAGCTTAAAATAATAACTCAAAACAATATAAATGTCTAAAGATAGACACATATGTAAGTGTATACATATGTGTGTGTATACATACATATATAGACTATATATATATATACTTGTGCCCTTGGCTTTGTAAAATTAATATGCTCTGTAAAACCTTGTGTCAGTTTACATCCACTCCACAGTAGGTGACAGTAGCCATTTTTCCAGCCTTACCAACGTGATATATTCCCACAGTTGTGTTTTATCTTCTATGACTTATCAAGCTGGTGGGGAAATTTTCTGCTTGAATCTGCATGTCTTAGCTTGATCCTTTCTGGCTTGGGGTGGGGGTGAGGACTCTACATTCCTAAGTCACCAAATTTCAAGCTTTGTGCTAAGATAGAAAGAAAGCCAGCCAGTGCCCAGAAACAAGAGTCTTTGCTGACTTAGCCATGAGAGTACCCTTGCTTAGGTGATGGCTCTCTGTTTCCAGCTGTCACCTAGGAAGGTCTCCCGGGCAGAGGGTGGCTCTGTCATGCACTCCTTGTGCTCTGTTGGGACCAAGCTCTGTTCCCCTTCAGGATACCTTCCTGGGTAAGTGGTAGCACCATCTCCCTACGGGCTCTGCTCTGACTCTGTCTTCCACACTGTCAGCCTCACTCACCCTGAGCTGGTCTCCCCTTCTCCCCCACAGCTGTCAACACAGGGTCTGCCCCCGTCAGACTTTTCTCCATCCTTAAAATGAAGCCCAATCTCCATAATGCGGTGTAGATGCTCTGGGATGCAGCCTCTTGTCATCCCCAAATCCCCCTCCCCCCAGAACGTGTGAGCCCTCCCATGGTCACTGTTTAATGCTCCAAATGAAGGGTTCACTCTGCCTCCTAAGTGAAGTATTTTTTGTGTTTTTATTCTCTTTGAAATAAAAAATTATTGGTATTCTACTAAAAATAAATGTGTCTATTTGTGGAAGTCAGCACTGTGCTGTAAACAGTGCTGAACTCCTTGGTTTAAAAGTTGTGTGTGTTCACTACCCTTAAAGCTTTTCGTGTTCTCTTTATCATTGTATATATGCTCATGCCTTCAGCACAGCGGTATCGACAGACAGGTGTCTGAAGCACACGTTGTAAAATGAATCGAATGTTCTAACTCACTGGTGTTAAAATTTCAGACGTGCGGTGGCAGGGGAAAAATGTTGGTACCAAGCCGAGACTGCCCTTGAGACTAATCCAAGGCCATCACGGGTCAGACAAATAGGCTCAAATGTTTCAAGCAGAGAGCCTGGCTGGGCATGAGCACGTCTGTGGCAGGTTTGCGTCAGCTGCCAGGCCTCTACAGCCTCTCTCCATGAACCTGGAGTGGTGTTCTTAAAGGAACAGAAGGGCAGTGTAGTGAGGTGTTAGCATGAATGACCCATGTGAGTCACCACTCCTGATTACGGGACAGCATGCCTTCAATAACCTTGAGTATCTGCTGTGAGCTAGACATCAGGGTGCTGGGGACACCGTGGGGAGGAAGTCAGCTGTCCCGTGGTATGGTGTGTCCCTGAGGGTGTGCTGTACACAGAAGCCTGGCTCAGGCACATGCTGCTAAGTCCCGAAGCATTCTGAGGAGTGAGACACTTGCAAGGGGCTTTCAAGAGAATTCATGGGTTAGTGCGTGAAAATACTGAGGCCCGGAAGTCAGTGTCAGCAGTGATTGGAATCTGTCCCAGGTAGCTCAGGCAGCCACCTGAGTGGAGATGGGATGCAGATGGGGCTCAGACACCTAGGACAAGGTCCCTGGCTCTGGCCAGCTGGAGAGCTAGACAGAGATCTCCGCCTGGGGTTTGGACTGATCCTTAGGTCTCAGTGCTTAGAACTAAATAAAAGCCTCTGTAGCTGGCCGCACCAGGAAGTGGGTCAGCAGGCTCAAAGGAGGCGTTGCAGAACTGGGAGGCAGACCTGCCAGCCACCTATTGCCATCAGGCCTTTGGGAATGAATGCCACTCTGGAGTCTCAGCTTGTCCTCCCTCAGCTCCAAAATGGAGTTCACAGCAGGAGGAGATGATCGAGAGCCGAGATCCCTCTTAAAGTTTCTCATTAACTTTGATGCCAACACACACACACACACACACACACACACACACACACATATGATCTTGAAGGCTTGTCCTTCAGCTGCTCTTGGTTTTAGCAAAGGCCATCTGTGTACATAGTGACCATCTTGTTAGAAATTCATTTCCCCTTACGATTTTGAAAGATTTTTCCATGAGAAAAAAAAAAAAAACAAACAAACAGAAAAGTGCAACTTTTCGATTCCGTGATGCGGGGTGAAACAGCTGTCAGTCTGGCTTGGGAGGCTGAGGCCCTCAAAACCCATACTCTGTGCTGCTCACCTGCAAGTGCAGCTCCAGGGTAGACCCAGGAAGAGGTGGCAGGAGCCTCTGAGGCCACTGAGAGCCATAGCTTCCAGACTCAGACTGTCTTCCTCTGAGTGTCCTGACACACTTCCTGGTGCACATCGGTCACTCTAGCAGGCCAGCACTCTCAGCACTGTGAAGTTAAGTGCTTGCTTTACAGACCCCTGGTTGTCCTTCAAGTTCTTGTTCCTTTCTGAAGTTTAAATTTTTGTGGATAAATTTATTGAAAGTTGTTTGTTGTTTTTTTTTTTTTAATTTATAAACTCTTGCGATTTCAAAGTGTATACCACCCGTGAAGATAGGCTTAAATAATATAAAGAGAAGCAGTGGCAGGAAGGCTACACATGGCTGTCTGCACCTGTAATCCCAGTGCTCAGGAGGCTGGAGGGAGAGAGTGTTTCAGGCTAGCCTGAGGCACATAGAGATAAATCCTGTCTCAACACACACACACCAAAGGTGGGGTAGGTGTGCCATGGAGACACTATCATGTATGAAATAACATTAAGTACTGAGGAAATGGTTTTTAAGGAAGCTTACAACCGTGAAGAGAGTGTTCTTTTGCATAGTGGAGAAAAGAAATGAGGAAAAAATAGAGCGTGTTCAGCAGGTTAGGAGCAGACCTGACAGCAGCTGTGAACTACTTCCTGGTAACTTCACTGCTTCCTCTTTAGCTCAGAGGCAGTTCTGCAAAGGGACATCCTTCAGCTTGTGTCTAAGAAGGCTGGTTCGGAAGCATACACGTGGTGACGGCTTCTTCGTTAAAACTTTTAAAACGTGTTACTTGGTGACAGTTTCTAATTGCAAAGGTTCATAATTGTGTCTTGGGATTCCTTTTTCATCATTTGGATAGCAGTGGCACAAATTCAACTGTGACTCCTTTTATTTTTCCTCAGTGCCTAATAATTTTGTTTCCAAACTCTAGAAAGTGATGGCATTGGATTAGATCTGGAGTAAGATTGACGGAGTGGTCTAGACCTCTTGGTGACCCCAACTTGATGGAGTTCACACAGACCTTACCCATGGCTGTTTTTCCACACACCATACTGAGATTGCTCATAACTCACTGTTAAGCACTGGGACATTAGCAGTAATTGCTCTTTGTCTCGGATTGATGGTGAAGAACACCTGACCCTTCCTGCTTCTGCAAAGCCCGCCATTCACGGCAGTTGCCTGCTCTTCAGTGTTGCAATGTTGCAATCAGATATTGAGATAGTGGTTGGGGCCTTCCTGTATGTTCCCAGCATGTGATTTCCAGACCTGGCAGGGTGATGAGCAGAATAGTTGTCACAGACTGATTCCCGAGACACCATTCTGAACCTTTGTGACAGATTGTGATGGCTGGCTGTAGGTCCCATCACTAGGAATGAGGCAGCTGGACTGTCAATTTGCACTGGGCCCATCCTGGTCCTGCATGCTAGGAGAGCTTTGACACCAGTGCCAAAGACCTGGGAACAAAGCCTTGGGTCTGGGGCGTAGGCACAAAAGACAGCTTTGGCATCAGAAAGAAAAGGTTATGCTCAAGAACTTGTTACTTTTTCTTCTACCTCCTTCCTGGGCCAAGTTTTGTTGATACAATGTCATTAGTGTCTGCAGTCAGCTTCTCTCTGAATCCAGCAACTTAGTAAGAAATGCATCCAGAATTTTGTTGTACAGTATAATGCTGTATACATGTTGATGGTCCCCCAAATGCTAGATGTCACAGATCTTAATACATACAAGTAAGTTAGCAGAAACCTCTTTTCTAGGGCCGGGGATGTAATTCAGTCAGTAGCGAGCGTTCTCCTGGTGTTCCTGAAGCCCTGGTTCGATCTCTAGCACCTCATGAAACTGGGTGTGGGGCCTAGCCTGCAACCTCACTGCTCAGGAAGTGAAGGCCTAACGACCAGAAGTTCAAGGCTAGCCTAAGGTGCCTGAAACCCTCTAGAGCAGTGTTTCTCAGTCTGTGGATCACGTTTTGGGGGGTCGAATGATCCTTTTACAGGGGTCACCTAAGACCATCTGTATACCAGATATTTACAGTTCATAACAGTAGCAAGAGTACAGTTGTGAAGTAACGACAAAAAATAGTTTGTGGTTGGGGTCCCACAGCATGAGGAACTGTATTAAAGGGCTGAAGCATTAGGAAGGCTGAGAACCACTGCTCCAGAAAGAGGGCTGAGGGCCACCCTCCGTAATATGAAGCTGCTTTTGACTAGCTGGTCACTCCTGTCCCTCCCCTTGACACGGCCCCCACAGCCCTCCACATTTATGGGCCGACCGCCTGCCTGCCTTCCTGCCTTCCTTCCTGCCTTCCTGCCTTCGGGTTCACCACATGCTCCCATGCTGCTCTAGGGTGTGCTATGCAGCATCCTTATATCAGGTTCTCTACAGCACCAAGGTGTGCAGAGCCGCTGTGCACTCCGTTCTCCCTTTGCTTGCTCCTGTGTTATTTCAAGCGGATCCTATTTTGTCGAGCACTGTGCGATTTAGCATTTATTATGCTGTGTTACTGGCCTTTTGGTTCTGTCTTTTAATGCTTGGGATTACCTACCCTAAACTCTCTGTCCCTCTGCCCCAGCTACTTCTTTTTGTGTGTATTTAGAGCATATGAGTTAATTTTATAATGATCAGAAATATTTTAAATCACAAAATTAGCCCAGAGCCAGAAAATTTTACACTGTTGGCTGCTTATTTTTTTTTCCGCTAATTTTGATGCTAATTTTTTGTTTGTTTGCTTTTGGTTTTTTATTTTAAGTGCATTAATAAGTATCAATGCTCATATATGCATGACTTTTTAAAGGGTTTCAGCTTAGGAATCTGCTTTAAATATTGATTCTTTTCCCCAATACTTAGGCAGTCATATAAATCAGAATCTTTTTATACATATAAAACGCTCTTAAATGATTAAAATTGTTTCGGAAATCTCATCACTTGCCATTCTAACTTGGCCTTTCATGAGTCTTGCTATTTCTTTGATTCATTGTGAACTGAGTTCAGAGACTACAGTCATTGCAGAGACGGGCCTCTACACACACAGGTTTCTGTCACCTGGGATTCCTACCTGGAGCTGGGGGATGGGCCTTCTAGCTCCTATGGCTTTCATTGTCTCTAACAACACAGTAGCATTTTGGAATTTTTCTGAAAATATGGAAAGTAAAGTTACATGATGCTTGTGTAGCGCAGGCCTGGGCCACAATGCTGCAGCTGAGGCATGGTGACCTCCCAGGTCTGAGAGTTCAGATCCCCCATAACTGTCCCCATAAACAAGCCTTGCTCAGAAGGGCATTGAGCCTGCACAGCTGCAGCCCTGGGTGTGGAAGCAGCCATTAGGTGCTCCTTTTTTAGGCTGGAGCAAGAGATAGAGACTGGAAGGTGGGGGTCAGTCCCCAGAGCCAGTGACTTCAAAACCCTCTTTCTAGGGAATTAGACCTTGAGAGAAGAGAGCAGGGACATTCCCCAGAAGCCCTTGGGCCTCTTAATCTGTTTTCTACAGTGATAACAAGAGTCTCAAGGTAGAAGATCGACCAACACAGAAGCTTCCATATATACATAGGACACAGATGCTCCCACACCCACAAACGGGCTACACACTTCCTATAAAACTAAACACTGTGAGGTTTAAATGTGTTCACTGTGATGTGCAAAAGACTAAACTCCAAATGTGGTTAAATTTCTTTATTACACACTCAGGGTTTTGGGGGATTGTTTTGGGGTTGGTTTTTTTTTTTTTTTTTGGTTTGGCAGCAGAATGAGAGATGCGTGGGTGTACACATTCATCCAAAGTAATTGTTAGCACCTGTGGAGCACTTTACCTTGTTCTGAGAGCTTGTCCAAACTCTGACTCTCATGAGGGGGGTCATTCTTTTGTCACAGATGGGAATAATTCAGGAGGCCGGGTGGAAAAAGAAAACCGGGCCTGCACCTTCCCTCTGCCCATAACCCGGTGACCTGTGCACACTCCCTGGGGCGTCCTGGTTCCTCGGGCATTTGGAAAGTAACTTCTTAGTGAACTAGCTCCAGCACAGCTTAGGCTACCGGAGGAAAGCAAGCTAGTTTTCTCTTCCACTAGTTTTCATTTTGAACTCATTTCACGCTAGTATTGCTCCCCTGCCCCCCGCCCCTTTTGGTGTGTTTGACTTGTTGGTCAAGCCTCTTCACTTGTTTAACTGAAGATAATATCTAAGACCAGCAGCACGTATGGAGTTCTGCCTAAATAGGGTTCAGGTGATTTATGCTCTTACTGATACTTGTTCTACAGTGAAGTAAGTTAGTGTGTGCCTGTCTGCCAAGGGTTCAGTGGGCATCTTTGATAATTAAAAGCCCTTGGTGGCACTGAACTCAGTCATCTGCTGTCCCTGCAAAGGAGATTATCTTTGAGTTTCTGACTATGGAGAGGGTATCCAGACAAGACCAAGTCTTAAGGGTAGGTGCACATTTTCAGCCTGTGTCTCCCATGTTGTGTTGTTTTATTTTCTTCAGTACGGATTGTGTGTTTACCACCCCCTAACTTTTATACATTGGCTGCTTTAACTCAGTGCCCAACTGGCACGGTTTGCTATGTGGGTGCCACTGTGCCAGAAACTAAGACATTCCCCAAGTCCAAGCTGGAGCTCTGGAGGCCCACCCGGTGTGACGCCTGGCTTTCTAGCTGCTTTTTGATTACCCAGAACCAGTCTCACAATGAAGTTTTGGAGAAAGTCAAGGCATGTGCTCCCCTAGAAGATGACAGCCTCCTGGGTGTGCTGCATCTGAGACTCCTTGGAGAAAAAGAACTTGTGTAAAGTTGATCTCCTGTCTTGCTACAATCAGTAATATGCCTTCAGGACTGTTTCCTCTGATGTTACTTTCCTAAGAACATGACTGACAGATGTGCTGATGGGTGGAGAAATGAATGGGTGGTCCCTAATGACAAATGTGATTCCCTGATAGGTAGGCCCAGGCTCGTGTCGGTATCTCTGAAAGGGCAGCAGGGAAATGTCCTAGAAGAGAGCAGAGAGTACCCTGCAGAGGATATGGGTTACTGCCAAGTGAGGGACACAGGAGAAGCCGAGAAGAGGACTTTCCCAGAGAGCAGATGATTGGCAGCAAATGAGGGCCACAGGGGCTGACAGGAACTGTCCCAAGACAGCAGCTTATGGAGTGATGGAGTGGTAGCTGCTGTACTTCAGTGTGGGACAGAAGGCAGGTGCAAGCACAGGCTAGCCCTAGGCAAGCCTAGGGAGGAGGGAGGCTGGAGAGAGGTGAAGCCAGATGGTTTGCAAAGACTCAGCACTTGGGGACTGTTAGGTTGGTTTCTGCCCTAAGACAGGAAGGGACAGATTTTCACTAAGACAGGAAGGGACAGATTCTCACAGGTTTTTGGAGTAAAGAGTTTTGATGTTAAGTAGTGAACGTGCTTTTCTGAAACACGTTTCTCCAGGAGGAAGTTTAGGTGAGGCTTGACTAGGAGTTAGTAGGAAGCCATCTATGGTGAAACGTTTGCTATGGTAATGGCATGAAGGATGGGCGTAGGAGTTTTTCTATCTAAATTACTATAGTTCCAGGAATAACGCAACACTGGCTCAGCAGATTCATTGAGAATGGGCTATGCCGGACCCTAGGAACACAGCGGTGACAACACAGATTCCCCGCCTTCACGGGCTGTGCATCTTAATGAAAATGATTCTGCGCGTGCCCAGACCCATCATTGCGCTCTAGTCACGTGGCTTGGTTCTGTTTGTTTTTTTCTTGTTTTCTTGGACTTGGGTTAGATTGTTGTAAATGCGCGCTTTAACACTTCATTCCTTGTTCTGTGATCCCAATTGTCCTTTCAAATTATCTTGTATAGATATGTCTGTCTCCACGTTACCACTTGCTCAGCTTGTGTATGACTGGTGACAATCAAACTTGGCTATTGTAGAAGCAGAGGGTGGCAGCACCTAGTGCATAGTATCTGAGCACTCCAGAAATGAGTAGAACACATCAAGTCTCAGTAATTGTTTAGGAAAGCAATTTGGGACATACAGAAATACTATCTATAGCTTATTCTCTTGCACATGGATAGCTTTCTCAGAAGAACAGTGTGAACGTAGCTACTAAGATATGAAAGTTTTATTTCATCTGTTTTGAGACAGAATCCTGCTCAATAGTCCTGGCTTGGCTCCTACCTCTCCTGGGATTACAAGCCTGCCCAACCACCCAATTTATTCTTTGACTTTTGTCTTGGTTGCTTTTGTAGTGCTGGGTAAGCAAGTGTTGTACCATTGAGCTACACCCCAGCTCCAAAGTGCAGTCTGTCTTACCATACTCACCTGAAGTAATAACAGGATGGAGCGAGGCTTGCGGCTTGATTTGATTCATTTGTATATTTGAATCATGCTTTTTTACCTAAACCTTTGTTGTGTATCTTTGCCTGTCTCCAAAGTCTCAGAATAAACTTGAAAAACTGCAGAAATAAAAGCACCACTGTTGTAGTAAAAAAGAGGTGTGTGTGTCCAAGGACAGAAGAGAGGGCCAGGAAATGAACCCTCAGGTGCAGCCACCTGAGTGTCTGTCTTTTTTTCTCTTAATTTAAGATGGCTTTTTCTGCATGGTACTGGGAAAACTTATAACCACACACCTGTCTTTCACCGTGTACAAAATCAAAGTCCTTAACGTGGGACTTAATTGCTTTAAGATATAAGCAGAGATGAGGACTATACAGTGGCTCTAGAGATAACTATAAGAATTCCAGAAGCCCCCGCACAGCATGTTTCCCGGCTGCTCATCTGACAGTTAGTATCCAGTATATAAAAAACTAAAACTTAGAAAAATAGCCTAGTCACTGGTTACGTGAATGAATAGGCAGCTCTCAGAAGAAGTACAAATGACCCGCAAATGAACATGTTGAAAGTTGGAAACTGTCAACATTCTTAACCATTGGAGAAGTACAAAGCAAAACTACACTGAGCTGGGTATGGTGGTGTATGTTTGTGATCCCAGCATAGGGGAGTATGGGAGGAGGAAGGTTAGGTCATCCTCACTTACACAGTAAGTTCAAGACCAGCCTTAGCTACATAAGACACTGTCTTAAAAACCCACCAGGAAAGACTGCTTTGAGATTCCTGTCCTCCGGAAACCAAGCACCTGCTGCTGAGGCTGGGGGCTGTAGCCTGCTGGTAAGAGTGTTAGCTGCTTAACCACCATGGAAGTCAGTGGAGGTTCCTTAGGAAAACACAAGTAGAATTCCCGTGTGCCCCAGCAGCACCACCCCTGGTAGAGTCCTGAAGAATCTTAACTCAGAATAAGTTAGCTGCACACTCTGCAAGGTTTACAACCAGCTTAGATGTCCATCAGCAGATGACTAGGTGAAGAAAACGTGCTGTGAGTATACACAAGGCAGTTTTATTTAGACACAGAAAAACAAAACCATGCTGTTTGCAGGAAACTGGGCAGGTGTTAAAATAAGCCAGACTCAGATAAGTGTGGCATATTTTCTCTCCTCTGTGGAACTGTGTGTGTGTGACACACATGAACCCCAAAGTAGAAAGAGGGGTATTTGATAGGAAGGGGGTGAGAGGGTGAGGTATCAGGAGGTAGCTGTGGACACCAGAGTATATTACACACATGTATGAAGAGATCATAATAAAACCCATCATCCATACAATTACTGTGTGCAAGCAGCACAGCTTACCTTCTTGTTTCTTATACTTCCTGCCAGCTCTATCTTCCCCGTGTCTGGGTTCCCAGTTCTGGCACTTGCCATTCCTGGACACCACTCCCTGGCTGGTTTAGTTCTCCAGTTGCCTCCCAGGTTGCTTTGCTGATAAGGTACAGCTGCCTGCCTCCTAGACACAGACTCTTGGATCTTCCTCGGGCTATGTTTTCTGACTAACCTCAGGAAAATCAAATTAAGTAGATTACATGAGCAAGTTTCAAGCAGTGGGAAAGCCCTCCTCGCTAAGGACAAATGATCTAGACTCAGGGTGGCTTCTTACTAAGCCTGTCTTGGCGTTTTCCTTGGGCCAAATGCTATCTCATTAAACCCCCAGGACTAGCATCTGAGCTCCCTTCTCCACGCAGTGTCCCTGGGGGCAGGGCAGATGTTTTCTCCGAGCCTCAGAGAAGCCCTTTCACCATACAGGGATCTTTTGGGTTTCGAGGCTCCTGTGGGAAGGACAGTCTTTTGCTCACAGCATCTGCAAGTCCCAGGGGCATCCGTCAGCACTGCTTGTAGACTGAAAGCTGAGTAAGACAAATCTTGCCCTCAGGTAGACACAACCCGAGGAGGACAGTCCACCCTATTCAACGGGTACTTACCTAGTCTGTCCCTTGTGCCAACCTTTCTAAGACAGTGATAATAGAGTTGAAACCCACTTCTGCCCTCAGTGTCTAGTGCTGCTGGAGAGATGGCTCAGCGGTTAAGAGCACTGGCTGCTCTTCCAGAGGTCCTGAGTTCAATTCCCAGCAACCACATGGTGGCTTTTGTTTGGTGCTAGGAACAGGAGAGTGAGGTGCTGTGTGCTGAGGAGGCTGGAGGAAGCTTCTCTGCACTGTTTCAGGGACGGTGGCCTGAAGGGAGCTGGGGTCAGTATCTGGGACCCTACGGCCTTCAAAATGTGAGCCCATTAAAAGCCGCATGGGTGTGGGGCTGTGGGGGTCTAGAGCGATGGCTCATAAGTTAGGAGCACTGTTGCTCTTACAGAGAAGGCAGGTTTGATTCACTCCAGTCCCCGTTAACAGTAACTCCAGGACCCTCTTCTACCTCCTAAGGTACTTCAGCACACCCATGATGCACCTAGGAGCATGCAGGCAAAACACTCTCCCTTCAAAGGAATAATTCGAATAAAAAAGTTTAAAAATAAATAATTTAAAAATCTGCCATGCCCCAAGGAGCACTAGTCCTGGGTGGGCACACCCAGGGAGAGCATGGAGGGGTTCACTTTTGTTCTTTCTTTCACTGTACTAGGAAAACTCAGGCTTTATCAAACACTGCCAAGTGGTTTTCATGTTTCAATCTGAAAGTCTTGAGGCTTATAACAGTATCGTCCATTATCAGCCTAATCGATAGTTCATTGAGATAGCTGTCCCTGCAGAAAGGATTGGCTGACTTGAGTGCTGACAGAAGAGTCGCTCGCTCGCTGTTGGTCTAGTGGGGATAGCTGCTCTCACATGCTTACCCAGTACCGGCTTGTCGTCAGACGGCAAGTTTGGAAGCGTGCACCCGGCAGTTGTGAGTCAGACCTTGCCAGGGTGAAGCCGATGCAGCTTGGTCCTGCTAAGTTACAGCTTTTGCAAAAGTGAAAAGAAACTGGTATTTATGAACGGCTTCAGGATTCCACCGAGGTGAGGAAGACATTACTTAGGAAGACCATGACTCCAGCTGTAACTGGGGCAGGATGTCAGAGTGAATGCTACTTCTGTTCCAAGTGATTTGTGGGCAGGCACCTTTGCTATTAATAATGGTCTAAATTACATTTTTAGGGAAAGAGCACCCCCTACTGAGTAAAGCGGTGTTTTTCTTGAGCCCCTTCGCTTCCCATGATCTTCTGTTTTTCCAGCCAAGCCAGTCAGCTCTAGTTGGTTCACCTTTCAGTAGAGGGGCAACCAGCAGCTAGGATTCTCCTAACACCACCTAAATAGCACTTGACACGTTTCAGAGCTTGGCCATAATTTCAGTGTACCAAATGGCTCAGGTGTTTTTGTCTGTCACATGATGGACACATTGGCGGCGGCGGCGAGAACTATTCTAAAGAGTGACTACGGAGAGTGGTGGGCACATGGCTGGGGCCACAATCTACTAAGACCTGCATTCTCGGGTGGGGCTGCTGCGTCTACCGATGATACCTTTACAAGCCACTGCAGGGATTCCTGAGATCCACTTGCAAATCCAGAGACCTACTTGGGTGTGATCCACCTGAGCCTTTTCATTCTTAGTTTTTTAACAATAGTGTGTTCTCTGCTGAGAAGCCGAGGATGTGGACGCTTGGCAAACAGGCCAGTGTCTGAGCTAAGGAATGCCGTTTAACAATTTTGCAGTCATGATTTTTAGAGGGTTGATACACTCTTGGTAACATGACTAAATTAATTACTAGGCATTTATCTTAGCTCTTCCACTTTGCTGAACTATACAAGCATCAGGTAACTTTTATAAGGGATATGTAATCTATGGGCTGAATTGATTTGTACTTGATGATGTGTTCATCTGTATTGTACAGCTGGCAAAAGGATTTATATCAAGGACACGAACTGACCAGTACAACTCCAGGGGCTGGAGAGACGGCTCCACTGTGACAAGCACGTTTGCTCTTGCAGAGGACCTGGGTTTGGTTCCCAACACCCAGATGGCAGCTCACGCGCGCGCGCACACACGTGCACACACACACAGATCCTTTAAACACCACAACTTTAAGGATTTAGAACTTAATATAGAATGCATGTGTGTCTAAGTCAGGAGCATCTAGTGTAATTAACAAGAGTGTAATCATTTGTGTTGTCGTGTGACCTTAAGATGTATCTTGACGTGGCAGATGCCTAAATAATGAACATTAACCAGCCGAATAGCTAATAGCCCTGCAAAGATAGTTTTAAAAATATAAACTGCTCGGTTATGGCCATAGTTATGCCTTCATATTAGCCCTCAAAGGCTAGTATGAGCCAGGTGTGGCCATAACCCCAGCACTTGGAAGGTGAAGTTGGGTAGGCGGGGAGCTCGAGATTGTCCTTGGTCACAGTGAGTTTGAAGCCGACTTGGGATATATGTGACCCTGTCTAAAAGTAAGAAATAAGCCATGATTTCATGAGCTGATACAAATTAAACGTTTCTGGTATTGTTATCCCCGATTCTTGGCAAAGTAGGCCAGGTGCCTACAAAGAGGCTTGTCCTAGAGAGTTGGGGTTCAGGGTAGGATGTCAGTGTGGCTGGGCTGCCACTGAGCCTTGGCAGCCATGCCTAGTCTCCCTTCAGCCCCGGCTGTTTTCTGGTTCCCTGCACTTCCACATGGAGAGTGGTTCTGTGTGTTTTAAGGGAGGACATTGGTAATGTAGACATCTTTTATAGGACCACAACAGTAATGTTTTAACGTAAAACAGCCTGGAAAGCCACACTTTGCACTGGCTACTTTCTTGAATGTTCTTAACAGTTTTAGATGTTTCTAAGAGAGTTTTATTTTTTTAAAGATTTATTTACTTATTTTATATATGCAAATACACCTTCATTCTTTTCAGACAAACCAGAAGAGGGTGTCAGATCCAATTACGGATGGTTGTGAGCTACCATGTGGTTTCTGGGAATTGAACTTAGGACCTCTAGAAGAACAATCAGTGCTCTTAACTGCTGAGCCATCTTTCCAGCCCCTCTAGGAGAGCTTTTAAGTGATGCCCATGCTTAGTAATTAAGTTAGTGCTGTTTTAAGATAATAAAGTATTGAGTGTCTTCCTGGGCCATGCTATCACAGAGAGTGTATGGTCCACATATCTTCTGACTAGATGGAGATCATACAGAAGTCTCACTTTTAAATATGCTAGTCACCAAGGGTATTTGTTACTCTAGGAAGCTTTGTTTCTGATGTTATGTCCTCATGCCATAGGGAAATTGCACCTATCATTTGACAGCAATTATATGATCCTAGTACCCACACCAAACAGTCCCAGTCCCTGACCCCTGACCCCTGACCCCAGACCGCAGACCCCAGACCAGCCTCCACAATAGTCTTCATGTTCTTTGTGTTTCTAGTCAAGTATTACCCTCTGAACCTGACGGGAAAGGTGGCGGTGGACTGAGTGATGGTTCTGTTTGGTGCTTTCGTGTACGTGATAGTAAATATTGTGTGATATATATATGTGAATATGTATTTACATATATATGAAGCAGCATGGTTAAGGCAGAAGCAGAAAAATGTGTAAGGACAGAAAGACCTGGTTTTAAAGGCTCCAAGTTGTCACTTAACTGAGAGTTCACTAGATTACTTAATCTTTTTGTAAGAGTCTATCCTCAGCAATGACCATGCGTCTTACCCATAGCTGCGCTCAGACCTGGAGCCACCGAATATGGACAATACCTGGAGCAGCACCTGGACCTGAGGAGACCTCCACAAGCATTGTGTAACAATAGCAGCAGTGTTCATAGTTACAGTATCTCCATCTTACAGGAGATCAGCAGGGGGAGGTATGAAAGTTAACTTCCTCCTAAGTGCTGTACATATGGACCCATGCTCTGGAACCGCCTTATGTCATAGGTTCTGTTAACCCCACTTTACAGTGAGGAGATGGAGGCACAGAAGTGTTGAATGACTTGGACCTAAGTTACATGGCTAGTAAGATTTGACCCGAGGCAGCCTGGCTCTGAGGCTCACACCCCTGGTCGCTGAGTTGACTTCTGACCTTGTCTACCCCATCCTAGAAACATGCCTTACAAGAGGTAAGATCTCTGTTGATTAAGAAGCCCCTTGAGTTTTGTTGCATATTTGAGTAATATGTGTATACCTTTTCTCACCAAGTCTAGCTTGTTAAGTATTCACTGCACACACACATACCTGCTGCACCCCAGAGGGGGGGCTTCCTCCCTTCCTCACTGTGGGTTAGGGAGTGACTGTGGTCTGTTGTTTTATGTCTTTTCTGGAGATCACAACTCCTCTAGCTGTCAGACCACCCCCTTCAGCTGTGTGGGACTTTGCGTCCTCTTCCAGGGCCTGATGTTGAGTGTGCTCTGACATGATTCACCGATCAGTCAGTCCCTGTCTGCACTCAGCTGTACATGCTGGGGGCTCACCAGTGCTGCGTTTCAGACCCCCAGGGTTTGATACAAGGAAAAGAGAACTCTATAGGCCCCTTCTACAGATCTGAATATTGGGGCTTTCTTGTAGCAGTAAAGAGGTTTTTAGAGAAAAACCTTCTTTGGACTTCCTCCAGAATTCACTCTTCGGCTGAGAATCAGTGGACTAGACAGCTGTAGCTGAACTCAGGCTCTGCCTGCTGTTGGGTGGAGTTAGGTTCCATTGTCCGAGGACCACTTCTTTTATTGGGGATTCAGATTTGGAACACACACACACACACACACACACACACACTCACACACACACACACACACATCTTTTCCCTCCCTATCTTAGCACTTGAAGACAGTGAACTTTGTGATCACTGAAGCCCTATGTTAACATGTAAGACAGTTGGTGTCAGATTCTTCTCTGGGATTTGCTCCTTAGGAATATTGGCTGTAAACAGCGAAATCCAGAGCAGATTTCCGGCAGTGTGTTCCATGGAGCAGTGCCTCCCTGTTGGGCATGTTCTGCTCAAGAGACTTTCCACGCTGAGCAATTGAGAAGGCTGCTGTGGGCCTTCTTTCCTGCCGTGCACCTAGGTTTTCATTAAAGGCTCTGAGATAGGCTGCAGTGACCAGGCTCGGCTGTCTGTTCCAGCTAGTGTTTCCTGGTCTGCACATACATGTGGTATCTGCAATCACAAAGCATTATCTCTTCCAAAGGCGTGGCTCCTGTGTGGTTTGTACACTTCAGTTCCTTCATCCTTCAGAGGTTCTGTGTCTGCCGATCCCTATTGATAATTGTTCGGGTACCACCACCTCAGTAGATCTTTCTGTAGGTAGTTAACAATGGATTGATCCTACTGCAGCATTATGGTACTTTCATATTTCTGGGACAGCAGAGGTGATATTTTCCTCAATTCTCTTAATGTCCAGTGTACCTTTTGTGTATTTATTTATTCTTCTGCCTGAGCCAGTGTGTACATGGGCAGGTGTGCCACTCACCAGTGGAGTGCTTTGCTAGCCTTTCAGGAAGCCCTGAGTGTTCTATTTTGAGCATCGTAGCTAGCATGCCTTCCCACCCACCAGAAGGAAGGACAGTAGCCCTGGCTGTCCCTCGGGGTACAAAGAAAGTCTTTTAGCAAAGGCTGTAAAAGAGTTTTGCATTCTACTTCAGTATTAAAATTTCCAAACATTTAAACCACATTAAAGAGTTTTATTACTGTAGAAAATAGTTGTTCAGAGTGCCATGTGTATAACTTTTAACCACTCTTCCTAAAATCTGAGATGGGAATCTGTAATAACAGATTGCTTCCCTCACAACTAGCCTTGTTTGTTGAACCTCTTAGAAAGATGACACACGTTTGGACAAAGTCCCAAAGGGAATCCACAGACTTGGGATCCTCTTGATGTAAAGCAGAACAGAGAAAGAGCAGCTACCGTCTCTGCCAGTTGCCTGCCTCATGACACAGGCTCTGGGCAGTGCTCCCAGGTGGAGCACTGGCAGGAAGTAGCAGGCTGCTTTGCTGAGATCTGCACCACACAAGTGGTGGAGATCCAGCCTGCTTCTCAGCTGAAGTGTGAGATCTCATTAGGCTTGGCCACCATTGTCTGTCGGACTGTCCCAGGCCTGGATGTGTCAAGTAGCACAAAGGGGCGGAGTTCTTGAGAGGAAATAGACAGCCAAACACTGTTTTTTAAAAAAGAGCATCCTTTTCCTTGCTCACTAAGGAAAAGGATGCACACAGCATCCCATTCCCCCCCCCTTCCCAAGGCTTCTAACGAATGGTCCTTTATCAAGTATCAAGGACACAGCCAGGAAAAATATAAACATTGGAATTTTTAGCAGTGAATATCAAAAGAATACAAGCTTTCATGGGTGTTTGTTGGAAAGGAACACATGGGAAGCGAGACTGTTGGCCCTCCACTCCCTTAGACCCTGTGTTCCCTTAGGAAACTTAGGGCACTCAGAAAGCTTTGCGTTAAACCCAACAGCTTCCGAGTCCCTGCAGAAAAGCTTCTAGAAGTACTGTGTGAGATGTGTGAGAGGGGTTTAACTTATTTTTAATAGATTTGTAATTGAATGTGGTTGTCTGTCTTCTAGAGACTTGGGCCCAGCAAGAGCTCAGTGAGTAAAGGTTCTTGCTAGGAAGCTGACAACCTCAGTTCAGTCCCTGGACCCACATGTGGACAGAGAGAACCAGCTCCCATCTCTTGTGTGAGTGTACACACACAAAATAAATAAGTGTAAAAAGATTCTAGAAGGATTTGGGCATGCAGTTAAGTTCATAGACTTCAGAAGTCACAGGTGATTGACAAGTGTGGAGGGGAGGGGGAAGCCATATAGAACTATTCTCTTTTTACAAACTGATAGAAGGGAAATGGATCAGCACTTAAGATGCTTGCCATAGAAGTCTTGAGCACCTGACTCCAATTCCCAGAATTCACGTAAAAGCCAGATAAAGCTGTCTGAATCTCTAATTCCAGAAGTCCTGTGGCAAGACGGAAGGTGGGAACAGGAGAGCCAGCTAGGAGCTGTAGGCCAGCCAGCCAGCCAGCCAGCCAGCTGGAGTAGAGTAAAGTGACCGGAACAAGAGAGACCTGCCTCTCAACCGAGGAGTTGACTGCCAGCTTCCACATGTGAACTGGGGTACACACGCTAGCTACCACTGGTATATGCATGCACATGCAAATACAGATACACACATGTACCTGCTGGCTTATAGGCACACATACATGCTGGCATGGGTACATGTGTGCACACATGTGTACATGCTGGCATTCATATACACACAGTTGATTTGAAAAGTGGCTTGTGCTGAGTAGTAGCTCCCTGACATTTTATAATCCCTGTTATGAAATGTACATGGTGGCTTTTCAAACAGTCTTACCAAGAGTACTCATTTAGAAGTAGGAAGACTTTTGGGTGTCCTCTGGTCTCTTTGAAATTATTGACATGTCCCCTCAGGCACTGATCTGCGGTGGAGACCCAGGTTGTCAGGCTGTGCCCATCACACACATTATTTCTCTAGGTCTGTTGATTAGAAGTGACGGTCATGGTCTCTGTTGCTCTAAGGTTTGCTCACAGAGGTCAGGAAAGAACCTGTTCCCAAGCACCATTCCCTGAGTCAGTCAGCAAGCCTCAGTTTGCAGTGTGGCTGCTTTGCTATGCAGACCATGCTGGCCTCAAACTTGGCATCCTCTCAGTGTTCTGAGTGCTGGGATTAGAGGTGTGCACCAACCACCACAGCTAGCTCCACCATGCTATTTTGATTGATTTACATCTATAATACATTCCAAACAGTCATATACATATGTGGTATAAATACATTTACTTGGATTCACAGATTAGTTTCTATTAAAGTATCAACGAATGTGATTTTAAAATTAAAAGTAATCTTTGACAGCGGTGGAGGTGGAAGGGCTGCCCTTCACTGTGGTTCTTCCTACTCAGGAGGAGGCCACCTGTCGCCAGCGACAGTCCACCTAGAGAAAACACAGCTGTCCCAATATTGAAATACAGATTTTTGGATTTCGGTTTGTTTTCTTCTATCTGTACACGTTCACATCTAGTTTAGCAGACCTATGAGTACCTGTGAGTACTCATTGCTTTTTGTCACCAGTAGAAAAGACTGAAGTCGCTGCTGAGCAGGTTTTGTTTTGATTTTACATAGGGACACACTGTAAACATACAACTTCCCTGACGCAATCTGTGCAGCTCGTGCTGTGCCCTGTGTGAGTGAGGGGTCCTCACACATCCACCACTCACTGCATTCTTCCCTGGCTCTTCCGTGGCCCTTTCCCTGGGTCCTACTGCTGTTGGGTGGAAAAATAGTTCCTCCCTTGTTCTCCTCAATTCTTGGTTACAATGTGTGCAGTTGGTGTATGAATCCCTGCAGGAGTGAGTGCTTACACATCTGGGAGCCGTCTGTGTCTCACATAACCCGGATCTTTCCCCATATTTTCTCTTCTGGACACCAAGGGCATCAAGAGTCTCCTTAGTCCAGCTCCCCAGAGTCTGCCCTGTTAAAGTAGTACCTATCTTTGCTAACGACCTGTGCCAACCAGGAAGGTTGTGTTCGGACACCGGGGTAGTAGCTGCTCCTGCCACACAGGAGCACTCTAATGACAGGCAGAATTTGTGTACTTCTCAAATTCTGGTAGTAAAATGGATGCCACTGAAAAAGAGAGCTGTGTTATTACTGTAGCCCAGGCTGGCCCGAAGCTTGGAATCTTCGTGCTTCAGCCTCCCTGGTGCTGGGATTACTGAGTTGTGCCTGGTTCATAAAATCAGGCTGCTGCCCTTACCTCTAAGCCATCCTCCAGGACACATTTAACCCTTTCTACTCCTGCATAGCCTGTCAACTTTTTAAACTGGTGGGGTTCTAAGTGTCATTGAGAGCCTTGTATGTGTGTCTTGGTTGTGCACAGCTGAAATCTGAGTCAGGCTTTTGGGGATTTTCCCAGGGAATGGTGTGTTAGGGTGTTTCATTCCAGAGTAGATGGTTTATATTTGTAGATTAACTTGGGAATAATGAAGGAAAAAAAAAAAAACTCTTAATAAATAACATTGAAATCTTGGCTTAGCTGGTTAAAGAATCGTGAGAATGCTTCCCTTGCTGAGACATGCCTGTGGCCCTTGGGGGGTTATTGCTTGCCACCTGGGGCAGTATTAGGCTAGCACTAATTGTCTAATAGCTGCAGAGGGACCCAGCACAACCCTCATGCCTACTTTTATTGCTCCTTCTTGGTAGCTCTGTCCTCCCCTGAGTTCTGAGGTCTTTATTCTGTCTCTGCGTCTATAGTTTTGTTTCACTTTGTTTCTCCTTTGTTATTCTGATCCTATTCTTTATGCAGTGACACTTTTCACGTATCCTACTTTCAAACTCCAAGATGTCCAATACCATCTCCTTATAGAGCGTCTTTGAACCAGGGCATACTATTGGACTGGCCAACTGTGAACTACAGAATGCGTTCAGTACACAACAGAAATCTTCTGGGAACCACCCCCTGCACACGCGCGCACACACACACACACACACACACACACACACACACACCCTTCTCTAAAAGGTACCATGTATCAGGCCCAGCACACTTGGCTCCACCCATAGGAAGTGCTGAAAATGCTGCCCATCCTGTAAGATCTCCCAGTGCTGTGAGGAAACCAGGAATTTAGCTCCTCAATTTTAGATCATATTACGGTGGATATGTAGCCTTCTAGGAAACAAGAGCTAGTGACTACAGGATGCTGGGGGGGAATTCTGTGCTGAAGTCATGTGAGGGTAGGAAATGGTGTTTCTGCAGGAGAAATATGTATGTGTGTATATGTTTATGTATATATGTGTATATATACACATACACTTTGCATAGAGCATATATGTGTGTGTGTGTATGTGTGTGTGTGTTGTGTGTACTATCTGTAAAGACACGTATGAATTGTCAGCACCTTAGTGCTGTAAGAACAGGGCACCTGGTGTATAAGGCACTCCAGGAAGGGGGCCTAGTTTATGGAACTGATGAACTTAGTAAGATGCTTAGACCCAGACATTAACATCCTTATAATAAATAATATAAAAATGACCTCTTACAAGATGGAAGGGGGCTCTTGAAGCACCTAAGTTTAACAACTGTGCTCCTTAGGTGTAGAAAGAGCCAGAGATTAGAAACCTAACATCAGCTGGGTAGTGGTGGCACACACCTTTAATCCCAGCACTTGGGAGGCAGAGGCAGGTGGATTTCTGAGTTCGAGGCCAGCCTGGTCTACAGAGTGAGTTCCAGGACAGCCAGGGCTATACAGAAAAACCCTGTCTCAAAAAACACCAAAAAAAAAAAAAAAAAGGAAACCTACCATCAGGCTGAGGAGGGGCTTTAAAGTTCTAGGTCAAGCATAAAATGGCCTCTGAGTCTCATGCACCCCAGGTCAACAGGAACCGACCTGACTATTAGTGTTTGCCTTTCAGACTCACCCAACTGAAACCTTGTTCTTGTACTAAGTCTTCAAGTAGTTTTTCCCAGAAGTATTTTGGCTTTACTAGAATCAGTTAAAAGGGCAGGCATACATAAACTATGTTAGCTTAACAGCCATGGTACACTACCCCCAACCCCACACATACACACACAGCTGCCGCGGTTAACCAGCCATTAGAAGTTCCTAGTGGCTTCAGGGCTTTCCGATTACAGCAGCTTTGGTTAAAGGGAAGCCTGCGTTCTTCTGTAGCTGTGATATTCCTTGGCTGATAAGTCATTGCTGTGTATGTGGACACACACAAATACCTGACAGCTAGAAACCCTGCCATCCATGGATGGTGGACAGGCTAGGCTTGTGAGTAAACAGTGTAAGCATGTGAGGAAGACTTGTTTCCTGGTTCCCATTTCAGAGACAACGGAAACTCTTAGGGGTTTGTTTTTGGTTTTTTTGTTTTGTTTTTTGTGACATGAAAAATGGGATGTACTGCACCATTTGGTTTTTTTTTTTTTTTCTTCTTTCTGAGACCTCAGCATTTGCAAATGATACCATTTTATAATCTATGAAGGAAAAAAGTCACCTAAAAAATTACATTTCATTGCTCAGAGCCATTCAGATTTCACTGGAGTCGGATGGGCATACCCTCTCTGGTCCTATGTACCTTTGGATTTTTGTTTTGTTTTTTGTTTTTGTTTGTTAGTTTGTTTCAATAAAACCACTGCTTCTGAGTTATGATTAACTGGAAAACCCCCAACAAATTCGAAGTTAACATTTAGTGAGGTCAAGGTCATCATTTCTGGTGTTTCTATGAGTGCTTCCCTTTCCGGTCAGGGCACAAAAATTATTCTCTGGCTTTACTGGCTTTCTAAAAATAGTTACTGAAGTTAGCCTAGAATTCTAAAACTGAGTGCTTCTCCCAGCATACAGGTGCTCCGCCTTCCCTGGGAGCCAGGCTTTGAAGCCTGCGTGCATGTGTGTGCACGCACACCAGTGGACATGGGTGATTTTGAAGTCAGTGGTCTTGCTGAGAGTGGTGCTTTTTCCTGTTAGACTTTGTCTAATTAACTCCCGAAGTCCCTCGCTTAAAGGTTATCTTACTTCTGGCAACTCGTTATTATGAAGTGAAAGTCACAATGTTTGTAGCAGGTCATTTCCACTCTACTTATGAAGTATAGCAAGGGCTTTGTCATAGTGTTCCGAGAACGTGCAGACTTGATTATTCAGGCAGCTAAGTTATTTCAGGATATTGACATGAATAATTAGAAATTGTGGAATAAAGGTAGTAAGGTGCTTCCCAAATATTTGTTTCTTGTATATTATGATATTGGTGTGGTGGGTAGTCTTTGCTACAGCAGTAGCTAATGTTTTAGATTCGTTCTGGTGACTACTAGGGAAGGACCTGCATTGTCTATTAGGAAGCCTACAACTTCTAAGTAGAACCTCCTCTTTTTAGAGATAGTGTTAAAATTGGTGGTAGCCGACAATGCTGAGCAGTATCCGCGCTAAACACAGACTTCATAATGCGTACTGTTTTTATACCTTACCTCCATCTTTCTGTGGGGTTTGTAGCTGTCTTTTCAGGCACCCGTAACCAGTGTGAAACAGCCAGTTGTTTACTTGTGCTTAGGAATTATTTCCTGTATCTGACATTTCTCTTTGTCCTTATTTCTCCCATAACTTTAGTCGAGAGATGGAGAATAAAGAAACCCTCAAAGGCTTGCACAAGATGGACGATCGCCCAGAGGAGCGAATGATCAGGGAGAAACTGAAGGCGACCTGTATGCCTGCCTGGAAGCACGAGTGGTTGGAAAGGCGGAACAGGAGAGGCCCTGTGGTGAGTGCTGTGGGCACCAGCTCCGGGGAAGGAAGCACAGGAAGTGAGAAGCGCAGCTTCCTGTTTCCTTGAAATAAGTCATAATTCAAACTCTGCTCATTAAACCACTTAACCCACCATAGGAATGTGTTTGGTGGAATGCTTAAAGCAGCACTGCCCTCTAATGTCAGGGTCTGTACTCTGAGTAGTTTTGTACTGTACTTTCTGAATAAAAAGTTTAATTTATTTGAGGTACCTTATGTCTGATAAAGTCTAAGAATCATATTTCCAGAAATCTTTTAGGAAATCTGGAAAAAAAATAGATTAAATAGACTTGGGGCTAAAAATAAAATGTATGGAGTCACAAGAATAGCTAGGTTAGGAAGGGACAGGGTCCTGCATCCTGAGCTGAGATTTCCGCTCGGACAGTTGAAGATGCTGATGTGAAGTGTGCTTCTGCACCCAGACAGAGGGAGAGTGTGCTGCCAGGCTCTTGAGAACACTTGGTTATAGTTTTCTTTTGGAATAGAGATAGCAATGAAAGGGATCACTACACCCCAGTAAACCCTGTCACATGGTCCTCTGACCTTCCTCATCCCTCGGGTAGATTTAAGCTTAAATGACTAAACACAAAATAAAAATTTCAGCTTTGACATTGTATTTACGTCTTAGCGTCTTGCCTGCATCTCGTGTTTTCTGTGTGTCATGTACACACCCGGTGCCCACATGTCCTGGGACCCTTCACCCGTCCATTCTTTGGAGAGGATGGAGAAACCAAAGACTAAGCTTAGAAGATTTTGCTGAAGCACTTTTAGAGGTGAGAGTGAAGAGGAGCTTATTTCAGTTCAGTCAGTGTAGAGAACTGAGCAGTGACAGCCATCAGAGCTCAGCGCAGGCTCCATCAGAGGTTAGGGCGTGCTCCCTCAGAGCTTAGAGCGTGCTGCCTCGGAGCTTAGAGCAGGCTTCCTCGGAGCTTAGAGCAGGCTCCATCGGAGCTTAGAGCAGGCTTCCTCGGAGCTTAGAGTAGACTCCATCGGAGCTTAGAGCAGACTCCCTCGGAGCTTAGAGTAGACTCCCTCGGAGCTTAGAGCAGGCTCCCTCGGAGCTTAAAGCAGGTTCCATCGGAGTTTAGAGCAGGCTCCCTCGGAGCTTAGAGCAGGCTCCCTCAGAGCTTAGAGCAGTCTCCATCGGAGCTTAGAGCAAGCTCCATCAGAGTTTAGAGCAGACTCCATCGGAGCTTAGAGCAGGCTCCATCGGAGCTTAGAGCAGGCTCCCTCAGAGCTTAGAGAAGACTCCATTGGAGCTTAGAGCAGGCTCCCTCAGAGCTTAGAGAAGACTCCATTGGAGCTTAGAGCAGGCTCCCTCAGAGCTTAGAGCAGGCTCCATCGGAGCTTAGAGCGTGCTCCCTCGGAGCTTAGAGCAGGCTCCATCAAAGCTTAGAGCAGGCTCCATCAGAGCTTAGAGCAGGCTCCATCAGAGCTTAGAGCAGGCTCCATCAGAGCTTAGAGCGTGCTCCTCTCCATGCTCCCTGAGCTGGACTTGTTCTACAGTGTTGTGTGTCAGAGCCAACCACATTAATATTATATTGTTTAAAACTAATTTTTTCTCATTCTCAACTTTCTAGTAAAAATTTAAATACCTTGCCTTAGTATGTGGGGCAGGAGGAAAGACAGAAGAGATGTGTAGAATAAATAACATATAATCCTTGAGCATAATTGCCCATCCTGCACTCTGTGGCTTACAGATTTCAAGTTATCTTTAGGAAGTTTACTGTGTACTTGGAAGGTCTAATTATATTTATTTATTTTTTTTATTCAGTTGCCTTTAAAACCTTCTTAAAACACTTAAAAAAAAAAAATCTCCAAACAGGAAATTGAGGCTTATACACAATAAGTAAAAGCAATGCGTAAAATAACACAAAACAGTTAACAAGCAGGTAGCAGATACATGGGGCAGGCAGATAAGCAAGAAAGAGTTAGGACAGATAAAGAATGTAGGCCGGGCCAGCAAGATGGCTCGGTGACTAAAGGACTCAGCTCAGACCGTCAGTGTTCAGTCCACACAGTGGAAGGAGAGAACCAGTTCATACAAGTTACACTCTGACTTCACACACAAGTAAAGAAAGAAATGCAGTTTCAAAAAAAGATTTTCATGGTGGAGACATGGCTCACTGGTAAAAGAGTGTCTGTTCTTGCAAAGGGACCAAGTGGTTCCTGGACTTCACATCTGGTGGCTCACACCTGTAACTGTAACTCCAGGGGAGTCACTGCCTCTGTCATCCTCAGGTCCCTGTGCCCATGTGAACACACCCCCATAAATAAAAATAATAAGGATAAACCTTTTTTAAACTACAGAAAACTTTAGAGAATGTAGGTTGCATTGGCGGAGGGTTAATGAATGGTAGGACTGTAGCTAAACTTAAGGAATGGGTGAGCTTTCCTCAGATGGAATTGTGCTGTACACAGGAGGTACAGGAATGCAAAGGTCAGACTTCCACTGTGCTCAGGGTGCAGCGTCCAGATCTGGTCTGAGCGGCCTGTATTTAAACATGGCGGTGACAGCAGCAGGTTGTGTAAATTGCATGTTTCCAATTTAAGACATTGGTCTTTAAGCTTGAAACTTCCTTGGCTTTCTCTAGCCCCTAATCTCTCTGGTTCTGGGATTTGAACCCAAGGCCCCATGCATGCTGAGAGACCTCTGTACCACTAGGCTGTGCTGCCAGCCCCTCCCTGCCTTCTTGAGCTACCCCTTAAAAGTATTGTAAAAAAACATTTTTATGATAGTATAATATGATCAAACTGTATTTGACTACTTAATATCTATCATTAGCCGGGCAGTGGTGGCGCACGCCTTTAATCCCAGCACTTGGGATGCAGAGACAGGCGGATTTCTGAGTTCGAGGCCAGCCTGCTCTACAGAGTGAGTTCCAGGACAGCCAGGGCTACACAGAGAAACCCTGTCTCGAAAAACCAAAAAAAAAAAAAAAAAAAAAAACCCATCATTACTGTTTTTATGTCCTACATTTTTTCCAGATACAAAGGAATAGTTCTTCAGTTTCATTGAATAATTGAAGTGCTAATTTTTCTGCATTTGATTCTTAATTTCAGTTGATTCTGAATATCAACTGAGCTAGAGATTATAATAAATAACTAGTTTTTCTGTAATTGTGTACAGTAACCTTAATTAGTATAAACACAAAAAACATTTGTGTAAGTAAAATAGTCGTCCAACACCAGTGACATAAAATAATACCAAATAAAGCATGGCCTGTTACCTGGTTATCTGTATTAATATTGTATAAAAACCCAAGTTCAGTTTCCTCTCTGATGCTCAAGCGTGCTTCTTGACTATTAAAGCAAAATACTCAACTGTTTTCAATTCAGGTGGTGAAACCAATCCCTATCAAAGGAGATGGATCTGAAATGAATAACCTGGCAGCTGAGCCCCCGGGAGAGGGTCAGGCAGGCTCTGCTGCAGCAGTCCCCAAGGGCCGACGCAGCCCGTCTCCTGGTAGCTCTCCATCAGGGCGCTCAGTGAAGCCGGAATCCCCAGGAGTGAGACGGAAACGAGTGTCCCCGGTCCCTGTAAGTTATATTCGCACCCAGTCTGTTCATGTCTGTCACTTTGACTCATTCACAGCACAGAAAGGGTTACCCAGCCGTGCCACAGAGCAGCAGCTTTCAGAGTGTGATCTGAAGGGATCCGTAAGGATCATGGGTCCTAGGAACCTGCAAGATGCTCTGTCAGGTCAAAACTAGACTGTGAGATGCTCTGTGGACACTGTCAGGTCAAAAATAGTTCTATACAAAAACCAGTGTTTTTTGTCTGCCTCGTTCAGTGCACGAGTGACTGATGAATTGGGATTTCCCCTTATTAGCGTACATTCATTGTGTGACTAATCGGCCTTGTTACCGCGTTTCCACGGCTCCTGTTCACCTGCATTACTCCCTCTGAGAGAATTTGTGCTCTTCGTTGCTATTTATAGTCTATGAATGAAAAGGGCTACTTTTATTTAAGAATGCCTTTGTGAACATAATAGAAATTATGTTTTTGAATCTCAGTGTGCATTAAATATTTATCCTGTGATGCTTGATAGAATGCAGTGCTTGCATACAGCACTCCTAGAAAGTGTCACCATCTCAGGGGAGCATGTGTGCAGTTGGTGGGGCTGCAGGACGGGCTGTTCATCTTGTTCTCAGGGATCCAAGTCATTAATTGAAAACACGGCCAACAATGTGTGGTTATTTAGACATTGTCCCTAAAGCGAATTTAAATGAAACTGTCTCTTCAAAGAAAATAAAGTATGCTTACCCACTGATAAGATTTGAGGTTCCAAAGCAAAAATTTAAATTGTAGAAAACAAGTCCCACTGTGCTTGACTGTTTCTCAGTATTTAGACCCTTCTGAGACTGATGATATAAAATGGTTTGTTTTTTGTAACATTGCATGAAGTATTATCTTTGTTACTTAGCAAACTAACATTTCCCAGATAATTAAGTGTATGCTGAAGGGGAATCATTCATAGGCTCCATTCAGGGTGTAAAGTGTACCATGTGCATTAAATGCCAGTAAGAAAAGCAGATACCGTTCTTTCCTGTTCATATCACAGCTCCCTCCACGGCTGGAAAGATGGCTCCGTAGTTGAGAGCACTTGCTGCTCTTCCCAGCTCCCACAAGGTGGCTCACAGCTCCGTGTAACTCCACTGTTGGGGAACCTGACACCCTCTTCTGGGTTTGTGGGCATTGCACATACACAGTGCATGTCTGTGCATGTAGGTAAACGTGCACACATCAAATAAACATAGACGTAGAGAAAATCGAGACCGACGTTTGAGCTTTGGGCTCAGATTTGGGGCTGGTGTGATGGGCACCTAGAGCATCACAGAGATAGGCACGAGTTTCTGAAAAGATTTCAAACACCGCTTCCTTGGGTAGTCAGATTCCTTTTCATACGTGTACGTTAATCACCTCCTATCACAGCAGACCACAGGGCTTTTTATGTTAAATCTGACATCAAAGAGATAAGCTAGCATAAGGCAGTAGAGACAGTTCAAGCACTTCTGTATTTGAAGAGTGAGTGAGTGACTGCACAAGGAAAACCTTAGGTTTCCCTGGCCATTGTTAAAGCCCGTGAATCCACCCAGAGTAGACTTGCATCCTAGTACTGGTGACTACACTGTAACTGGGACCACCTCATCCATTTGAAAGCTGGGGACAGGAGGTTGTCCCTGTTCCTCATGGCCTCTGAAGCCAAGGCTGCTTCTCAGCAGTGCCAGCAGTGGGGGCCGCCTCCTGGAATGGCTGCTGAACCAGAGCCGAAGCTGCTGCTTGCGAGCTCTTCTCAGGCATCCATTTGCGTCAGGATTTCATGAGGCACCAGAGGGAAGGAGGACCCTGATATGTATAAACAGAGTCAATCCTTCCTGTGCCCTTGCCTCACGCCACCCTACTTTTAAAACACAGTAAAGACAAGCTAGGCACCGTTAGCCTGAAGTTGTTTCTATACTTGGAAATCAGACTGAGCTTTAACCAGCCACACACAGACAGACAGACAGCCTGCCTATTCTTTACATAGCTAAGGTGTGCCTATCACACCCACCCACACATGGCAGAGGCTCTCTGTAGCCAGTCCAGCAATTGCGTCACATTGCTGTGTGTTCAGCCTACACAGGCTGGCTGGACATTGCTAAGTCATCTCTCTGAAACTCCAGGTTTTGAGTGCTGCCCAATCCATGGGATAGTTCTTTGCTCAAGTAAAGCATGGTCTACAGTTTCTCAGTTAACCCCAGTCCCTCCGTTAGCCCCAGGCAATCATTGGCCTCTTTTGTCTATGTATCTGCCTCTTACGGGTGGCATTCCGTGGCAGGCACCTTTGACCTAGGGCGTATCACAGCATGCATCACGGTTGCATTTTCACTTGTTGAGTAGTCTTCTGTGTGACCGTGTACCACGGTCTGTTTATCCACTCATCCAGTGGGCAGCTATGAGGAACACTAGTGTGAACATTAACATACAAGTCTGTGCGTGGATATGTTTTCATTTCTCTTGAGTTCACACCTAGGGGTGGGATTCCTGGGTGGAAATTTAACATTTTCAGAAACAGTCACACAGTTCCTTTGCCAGAGCGGCTGTACACTTTACACACCATCAGAGGGTTCTGGGAAGCTTATGGTTTGGTACTATTTATTCCGTTGCAACTGTTCAGTCCAGGCATCTCCACCAACCATAATCCCTACTGGGTGTTGATGACATGACCAAGTTCTGGCGGAGAGAAGCAGCTCAGTGGACATGATGTTTGTTCCAGAAGGTTTTGGTCAGCCTCCAGGGGGCATTTTAAAGGAGGAAGAGTATGCAAGGGTAGCGGAGGAGGAGTCCACGGCAGCATTTGTGAATCCCATCATGCGGAGCTAGAAGCCCGGAGAGTTCACGTTTACATTTACTGGAAGAAACATATGGTCACTGCTTATGCCTTTAGCTATGTGCTTTTAGCTTGCACGGTACTTTAGAAGACCCAAGTTTACAGAGTAGTTTATAAAATGACCATATGGTTGTCTCTCAGGCAGAGATTTATCATCCCTTCTCGGGATGACTGAGATTTTAAAAGTTCTTCTAAGATGAGTGTGTCAGGTAACGGCATTTGCTCTCCAGCATACTTCATAGTGAAGCTTTTTTCATCTGGGAATAGAATCTGCCATGTGACCTGGCTTTGAATGTTAATTTCTTATCAAGATGTGAGGAATTTACCTAATAAAAAACCATGTTGTAAAGTTCCAGAGTGGCAGAATCACACCACCCCGAAGAGCTCCGTCACCAGATGGCTTCTCACCATACAGCCCAGAGGAGACAAGCCGCCGCGTGAACAAAGTGATGAGGGCCAGGTTGTACCTCCTGCAGCAGATAGGACCCAACTCTTTCCTGATTGGAGGAGACAGCCCAGACAATAAATACCGGGTGTTTATTGGGCCACAGGTAGTGTCTGACACTATTTTATATTTAGTTGGTATATGGTACCATTTTTAGCTTGTGTACTAGGAAATAGCTTTGCTTCTTGTGTGTGGTTAGAAAGTGAATTAACGGCTTCATTTTCACTGTACAAGTGTCACTTCGTCCCTGGAGGTTTCTTTTGGTCACCTGTCCCATTCATAGTTTTTGTTTTGTTTTTGTTTTCATTTTGCAACACAATCTTACTATGCTTCTAGCTTGCTTCAGATTCACTTTGTAGCCTAAGCCTGCCTAAACTCACAGTGATCCTCCTGTGTCAGCTTTGGGACCACTACAATTACAGGCGTGTATCTACACGGCTCTCAATTTTATAAGGTCCTTACCTGAGATGAGTTAATTCTGTTTAGTAAATTAAAGTGAGTTTAAGATACATCTAGGCTATGTATGATATTTTACTATAGCTTAGTTTCTCGAATAAAGTAAATTTAATTTATCAAATACATTCATTGCAAATAGATTCATGGATGGAAATACCTGTGTCTTTATGTAAGGATGATGAAGAATGTTAGTAGAAACTTTAATAAAATAGACTTAAAATGCCAGAGCAGGCTAAATAGAGCTGTTGAACCTCACAGATTTCTTCACAACAGTTTTCTTTCTGTTCTACAGAATTGCAGCTGTGGGCGTGGAACGTTCTGTATTCACCTCTTGTTTGTCATGCTCCGGGTGTTTCAGCTAGAACCCTCTGACCCCATGTTATGGAGAAAAACTTTAAAAAATTTTGAGGTAATTTTTTAGTATACAACTCTTGGGTAAAATTGGCAACAGACTTGTATGGTACATCTTGAATTTTACCAAGAGCACTGAATTTAAGTAGACAGTGACCATGTTGGGCATGTGAAGCTACATAAGAATTATCTGATGCCTTTAAGGGTTCTTAGGTGATTTATTGAGTGACAAATGGTTTGGTTTTCCTTTTCCTAAACTGTAAAAGGCAGTAAACACTGTCCTGCTGTGAAAATCGTTGTCCTCCGTAAACTACATTCTCACGTTTGAAGCTCTTAAATGAGCTCTATGCAAGATGTATGCAAATATAGATGAATAATTCACCTCTTCATATGCATAATTATGGCATCCATATCATTGACGCTGTCTTTCTCCAATGTTAGGTTGAGAGTTTGTTCCAGAAATACCACAGTAGGCGTAGCTCGCGAATCAAAGCTCCATCTCGGAACACCATCCAGAAGTTTGTGTCACGCATGTCAAATTGTCACACATTGTCATCGTCTAGCACATCCACATCTAGTTCAGAAAACAGGTTTGTACTTGTCGCAGAGCTGAGCACTGGTGTACTGTCACATCGTAATTTTAGGAGGGTTTTTTTTTTTTTACTTATTGAATTGCTATACGATGATGTAATTATTGAATCTTGGCTTTTCCTGTTCAAACCAAAGGTAAAGGCCATTAAAGGTCACGTGAAGACATTTTGCTCTCCACACTACAGCATTAGAAATGAACATAATGTCCACTCTTGTGAGAAAGCAGGCGACAGGTGTAAATTAACGAGAGGCAGCTGAGTCAGGCATTACTGTAGCCAAGCCCTGATAGTGCTATTTCCTTCTGTCTTATGTTAGGTAGATTTTTGTCACTGTTCCACAGACAGTGAAGCTGAGGCACTGTAAAACGGGAGGGAACAGCTGTAATTCTTTTATAAATAAAGTGTATACAAGGCAAAGTGGTTTTCCAAAATCACTTTCAGTATAGGATTTTTATATCATAAAACATCAATACTCCCTTCTAGCTGTTTCCGGAGAATCTTTACCAGGGAGAGGAGGAGCGTGTTCTCACTCAGTAGGCAGGACAGTCGGAGGAGAGGAGGGTCACCATCACTCACAGGAGAGGAGGGTCACCATCATTCACAGTTACCACCTACAGTCTACAGTGCTTCACAAACTCCGCAGCACAGTTGCTGGAAAGATGACAAAGACAAGCTCCAGGGGATGCAAAATGCAGCCTAAAAGGATAAACGTGGGTGTTTTAAGTCCCTGGAATTCTAAGGAGACTATTATCCGCTCCATAGTGTAACTCTTCTTCCTGTTCTGTGGCACTACCTTTTTGGTGTAGAAATGAGATGGGTCAGTTACTGCAGAAGAACAGGCATCTGTGTCCTTGGCTCCTGTTTGAGAAGCACTGTTTGTGAGGTCTCATCCCATCACAGACTCCCAAGTTCATAACTGCCTCAGAATTAACGAAGCCAAGGGAAGTGGTGCTGAGGCTACTGAGCAAATGAGAGATTTTTGTTTCTTTCATCTGTGGAACACCCAAATATTTGTGAAACGAAAGATCTCTGACTTCCTTAGACGTGGATGAAGGCAGAAGAGGCAGCATCTTTATTTAAGTAATAGCATAACCAGAGTGTGGGTTCCTGACTCCTATCCCAGGTTTCTTTCTGTGTCTAAATAGATGGGGGGACTTGAGGAGGTTGGTCTCTCTTTATCAAACTTCAGAAACCAAACTTACTTTCTCCTTTTTGTTGAAGAAAGAAAAAAAAGTTTAAAGCTACATAGCTAAAACTTAGAAGTTTCTAAGGAGCAAAGATACGGTCTTACTATGGGCCGGAATCCGAGATTTCCAGGTGCACCAGTGTGGATACAGTTGTCATATTATATGGTGTAATTTGTTCACATAATCACATATTTTTATAGAAAAACTAAACAATAAAAAGAACACCTAAAGGGAGATTCATCTGGGGCTTAATTTTATAAAAATTTCAAATGATATCTCAAAAAAGTAGAAAATAGAGATAGAGGCTGGAGAGGTAGCCCAGCGGTTAAAAGAGCACTGACTACTATTCCAGAGGACCCAGGTTCAATTTCCAGCACCACATGGTCACTAACAACTATCCGTAATAGCTCCAGTTCCAGGGGATCTGACACCCTCTTCTGGCCAGCACAGGCACCAGACATGCATTCGGCACATATATGTACGTATAGGCAAAACACTCACATGTATGCAATAAAAATTCAAAATAAACAAGATTAAAGCAAACTGAAAATGCACAAAACCCTTCCAAAAATTGAAAGTGCAAAGGTGATCCTAGAACCTCAGTATAGAAAAAATGCATAAAGAAATTATTCATAAAAGAAATTTTTTGTTGTTTTTGTTTTGTTTTTCGAGACAGGGTTTCTCAGTGTAGCCCTGGCTGTCCTGGAACTCACTCTGTAGACCAGGCTGGCCTCAAACTCAGAAATCCGCCTGCTTCTGCCTCCTGAGTGCTGGGATTAAAGGCGTGTGACACCATCACCCGGCTCATAAAAAAAAATTTTGAAGAGGCTAGTAAACATGTCAGTGAACCCAATAACATTTTGAAAAATGCTTAATAAGCACACCAGGTGGAGAAGAGAAAGGTAAGGAAGGGTGACTTAGAATAGAATAGAATAGCATGTGTGTGTGGAGATGCCATAGTGAGTCCAGGACCTTGTGTTCTTACATCATAAAAGCAGCATATTGATGAATCTTTTATTTAAAAGCAAATGTTTATATAAAATTTGTATTTATATATATATGAATATACATATATATGGGAAAATGGCGCATTTTACTTATGTAATTAAGGGAGCTTTTGTAATGCTACAGCTCTGTACTTGAAAGGCCCTCCACTGTGTGTAAAGTCCAGCCTTTCTGAGCAGGAGGAAGGTGGTTTGCCGAAACATCTCATATCCTGCTCCAGAGCATGCGCTAGCCAGAGCTGCTGCAGTAAGGAATGTGCCATCTTTGGTGTGTTTTATGTGTGGCCTGTTTGTTATGTGTGGCATAGTATAGTGAAAGTATAGAAAAAGTTTTAACTAGCCAGCAACGAATGATTAGAACATATCCACACCATAGCCAGACGCGGTGACTTGCACATGTGATCCACACATTCCAGAGGCTGAGAGAGGGCTGCAGTGCATCTGAGGCCATTTTGGCTGAGCAGTGAGTTCCAGGCCAACTTGGGGTACACAGAAGGGCCCTGTACACTGCACCCCCAAATATGTCCATGTTATGAATGTGTCATGTAATCATTAAAATTACACCTCTGAAAACTATCGAATACTATGGAAAATGTTGATAAGTGAAACCTTACTAGAGTTATGTGGCTGTGTCTTACATGTACCAATTTTATATATGAAAATTATAAATATGAAATTATAAATATTAGGGCAGAGTTATAATGGTCACTAATAGTGTCTGTTATTACGGCTGGCTTCTTTTTCTTTTAAGTGTTTTTGGGTCACTGGGTCCGTGTTAAAACTGTCAGTCATGCCCTTGGAGGCTCAAGTAGTTTTCATCGATAATATGAAAGTGAATGGGTGTGACCACTGTCCATAAAACTTTATAAAGTAGGCCGCGTGCTGACTGGGTCATGCTGAGCTTATTACTCACTGACCCACAGTCAATGTGACTTGGCTTCTAAAATATCAAAAAAGTAGACTCAAAAATGTTTATGATGATTTCTTAAAGTTAAGAATGCATCCAGAATGTCAATGGTAAGCAGATACATAATAGTTAGAGTTTATCAAATCAATGAACATTATTCCATGACGTGTCCGTGGCTGGGCAGAGGGATCATCTCAGGGGTACGAGCCTCCTTTCATAGGCTGTAGTCCTCCGTTCACGGTAAGGACAACCTAACTCACCTACAGTCTGTGAATCCAGTTCCGTGGTTCTGCTCCTAAATTCCTGTGTGTTAACCCGAGAAATAGCAGCCGGGTGGTGCTGGCACACGCCTCTAATCCCAGCACTCAGAAGGCAGAGGCAGGCGGATCTCTGAATTCCAGGACGGCCAGGGCTACACAGAGAAACCCTGTCTCGGAAAAAAAAAAAAAAAAAAAAGGAAGAAAGAAAGAAAAGAAACAAAGAACTGCCCTGCAGTTATTACATGATCACATGGTGTTATCTGACAGGAATCTGTGGCTGATGGGTGCATATTCCAGAGAAGTCTTCCGGATTTGGGTGCTTAGTGCTTTGCTTCCTTCCCTCACAGCATCAAGGATGAAGAGGAGCAGATGTGTCCCATCTGCTTGTTGGGCATGCTGGATGAGGAGAGCCTAACTGTGTGTGAAGATGGCTGCAGGAACAAGCTGCACCACCACTGCATGTCAATCTGTAGGTGGCCCCTCCTCCCCATGCTCAACCTGGCTGTACTCTGGCTTGCTGCTTTACTTAGGGTTGCAGTGAAAATGGCTTGTGGGGACATTGGCTAGAGAAGGACGTCCTGCTTAAGCCCCATGGAAAGTTTTCCACAGGTTGGGTTGTGGGGTCTATGTAGATTGAAAAAAGCAGTGTATATACGGTGATGCAGGTGGAAATGGAAGGAACACAGACTTAAAAACTCCCAGCCCAGAAGCTGTGAGGACAGAAAGGGTGGTAGACCTGGGCGGGCTTTCCACAGGGTGAGTCTGAAAGGTTAGCCACAGGATGGAGAAGATGCTTTGAAGGATGCTAACACGGCAGTGCTCTCACGAGTGACGGGGGAGCATTTGTATAGGTGCAAGCATCAGGATTTCTCTGCTGCATTGGCCAGCTTTAGGGTTGATACCCTACCAAATTGTCTGAGGCTCCTTCTATATCTGTCTTACACTAACCATTGTGAATGCTTAGGATGTAATACTTAATGTTAAAACATTTACATTTTCATGATTTTTTTCCTTTATATTTTTCAGGGGCAGAAGAATGTAGAAGAAATAGAGAGCCTTTAATATGCCCCCTTTGTAGATCTAAGTGGAGATCCCATGACTTCTACAGGTAGTAATTTTGAATATCTGATTTGTATTTGTTTAACAAAAAATTAAAACGTTCTCTACGCCCTCGTGGTAGTGCACACCTGTAATCCCAGCTCTTGGTGGAGCTGAGGCGGGAGGATCATGAGTTCAAGGCTAGCCTGAGCTACAGTGAACCTGGTCTCAAAAAGAAAAAAAAAAAGTGACTTATACCTGTTAATATCTTACGGCTAAGTTTTGTTTTTCATTTTAGCCACGAGTTATCAAGCCCCGTGGATTCCCCTGCCTCCCTGCGAGCTGTGCAGCAGCCATCCCCCCCGCAGCAGCCTGTGGCCGCGTCACAGCGGAGGAATCAGGAAAGCAATTTTAACCTTACTCATTTTGGAACCCAGCAGATTCCTCCTGCTTACAAAGATTTGGCGGAGCCATGGATTCAGGTAGGTAGCTCCTTGTGTAATCCCCAGAGAATCGTGTTAGTCATGTCTTGTGTTTGTTCCCTTCCCTCAGCTGTTTGTACTTTAGGAAAGCACTTGGCTCGTGTGACTCCTAGCCTGCTAAACCTTGAATCTAGCTTCTGGGTTACTCTTTTCTGTAGACATGGTGCACAGCTTACACTTGGAAGTGTCTTTGCGGTTTCACCTAGAAACCTATCCAGACGTCTCTCTTCCTAACCTAACAAATGGAAGAAGCTGTGCAAGGAAGCTCTTCAGAGCTGACTTCCCCCATTTAGACCCCTTCCTGGCAAGCGTTTCTGCTGTGCTTCTGTTTGCTGCTGTGTAAACCAGTTTCTCCCTTCTAATCACACTGGCATGCAGCAGGCACTTGCTGAGAGGACGAGTGAGAACTCAGATTTATCTTGGGTTTGGTATTTTGGTTGCCTTACCTTGGAATGATTTTTCATCCTCAGTGAACTTACGTTTTGGTTGGCCAACTTATAAATTATTTTCTTGGTTGCTGAATGCTTACTGTACTATTTGTAAATGTAGGATCTATAGCCAGTGCTTCCAGTAAGAGTGAGATAGTAGTGAAGTCAGATAATCAGCACCTTGCTAGTTGGCAGGCATCTGGGTGCTGTGCAGTTTGTGAGGTACAGTAACTCAGGTGATGTCTCTGTTATAGAAAACACCACTTGTGGTGTTGCGGCCATTTTCCTGCAGCATTGAGACCCATTCCTTCTGTTAACCACCCACTCCTTACCAACCTGCTTTAATCCATGAATTTATAGACACACCTTAATTCTTCTGGTTTGTAAACAATATCCTGCAGAGGCACAACTCCTCCGGCCCTGAGAGCTCCTTGTTGATTCTCAGCTATTAGACGCCATGGTTTGGAGACTGTCACACTGTGTTTTGCTTCCATCTTCGGCCATCATGTAAGGTTGATTAAAACTGAGGCGGTGCAGGAAGCTCATGGCTTTTGCTGGTTTATTCTCCTTGGAGTTTCTTTGTAACAGAACACATGCAAATGTGTCACGATTTGTTTCTCCCCAAAAAAGTGTGTTAAACTTGTCTCATATTTAGAAGTTTCCGCATACATTGTCTTAGACATTAAGCTTACTTTTTGCTAATTGGTCATGAGGTCAACACCATTTACAGTTCTCCTGTAGAGGAGGTTTTAGGGCCTGGTGCTGAGGGCTGTAACCACACATACATTAACTGTTTACATCATCGTCCTCTGTTCATTTAAACAAAGCATTCCTTACTCCCACCTCTCTCTTGGTCCCACCTGCTTAACCTTTTCCTACAGGCCAAAAATCACATAAATTTCTGTGGCTTTTCTCTCTTAAGAAAACTATTCTAACTTGAAGGCTCCACCAGTGATATTCCTGAGTTCCTTGCCTTTTTACAAAACCACACTCTAGCTTCCTTCTCTGTAAAGTATTTTAATCATGTGTAAATATGAAGTTCTTTACAGGTTTGTCTCTCAGTTTTAGTGTTTTAAGATTTATTTTGTATATATGAGTACACTGTAGCTGTCTTCAGGCACACCAGAAGAGGGCATCAGATCCCATTACAGACAGTTGTGAGCCACCATGTGGTTGCTGGGAATTGAACTCAGGACTTCAGTACTCTTAACTGCTGAGTCATCTCTCCAGCCTGGGGTCTTAGTGTTTTTAAGCATAAAGCAAACTATGAAAATAAAGCTACCTAGTCATTAGAGTTAGCTTCAATTTTACTTGGGGCTATTTAGTGTTAGTAACTTTGCATGATTACCAATCAAATTTGAGGATAAAGGTGTATTTTACGTGTTGAAGTAACTAGCATTTCAAATTAAGTGCTATTATACTTTTGTCATTTGTATTGTTTTTGTGACCAAATACCTGGAAGTAACTATACAGGGAAGGATTTGCTTCATCTTACAACTGAAGGGATATAGCTAATCATGGCGGCAGGACCTAGAGTAGCCAGTCACGCTGCATCCACAGCAGGAAGAAAGGGAGATGAGCTGGCACTCAGCACACTGTGGTCAGTCCCTTGCCTCAAGTAATGTAATCTGGAAAGGCCTCGTTAGACATGCCCAGAAGTTTCTAAATCCCATGAATTTGGCAGTCAGGGAGCTGAGGTGTGGCCCCTATTTCTCCCCAGATTGCTATTGGCCCTCAACTTGAGGGGAGAAAAGAGAGCAGAGGCAGAGCAGAGCTTGGATGGCCATGAGTATAGACAGAATGCCCTCCAGAGTATGCTATTTGGGAGGATTGCTGGACTCCAGGAGTTCTGAACTGTAGTGTGCTATACTGATCAGATGTCCACACTAAGTTCAGAATCACGAGGCAGATAATTCAGCTAGTCAAGTGTTTGCCTTGGAGTCTGAGCTTAATGTCCAGCATCCTATAGAAAACCGGGTGTGTTGATGTCCTTGCAATTCCAGCTCTGGAAGGGTGGACCCCTGGGGCTCAGTGGCCAGCCAGCCTTGCCCGATTAGTGAGCCTAATAGAAGACCCCATCTCAGAAAAGTGGACACCTCCTGAGAACCCCTGCCCTCCACACATAGACATGTGCACCCTTGTGCCCATACAAGAATGTGTATATAATTCTTCTTCATTAGAAAAACGTTGACAATTACAAGTATCTGTCAGAGGTAGTAAAGACTTTAGAGATGGCCGTTTTTTCTTTAATCACCAGAAACTTGTTAATACAGCGTGGGTTCGCTTATTTCTCATCGCGCTGTGTTTGCTCGATGCAGGTATTTGGAATGGAACTCGTGGGCTGCTTATTCTCTAGAAACTGGAACGTAAGGGAGATGGCCCTTAGGCGGCTTTCCCACGATGTTAGTGGGGCGCTATTGTTGGCCAACGGGGAGAGCACTGGAAACTCCGGCGGCGGCAGTGGGGGCAGCTTAAGTGCTGGAGCGGCCAGCGGGTCCTCCCAGCCCGGCATCTCAGGGGATGTGGTGGAGGCGTGCTGCAGTGTCCTGTCCATAGTCTGCGCTGACCCTGTCTACAAAGTGTATGTTGCTGCTTTAGTAAGTATTTATTCCATAACCATATTTTATAAGTTGTCTTTCTTTGGTCTTTTGTAGGTATCAGTTATAAGAAACAAATCTTCTTTACCTTAACTTTAGAAAAATCTAAAATTTTTTATCCCATAGTCCTAAGAAATTGCAGTATTCCATTTTGTCTGTCCGTATAATTTTACTGATCTTACTGTGCTCATGATTTCTTATGTACTGTCTTGCTGTCCATATATTTTCTTGGATGCTGCTTCACATATGGTCAAGTTGATGGCTTGTATGCTATGCCATAAGTGCAGCACTTGAGGAGAAAGGCGAGGATCAGGCGCTAAGTTGCTCTTCATATATGGTGTCTATATGGGGGTAGGGGGTCGAGGGCTAGCCTGGGTAATATGAGGACCTATCTCAAGAAACAAAACAACCAATCAACAGTAGGGTTAGAAAATTTTCCTTCGAGTGTTTTTCGTTGTTTGTTTTTGATGTCACGAATATATTAAGCAGCATTTATTTTTAACAAAAATTATTCTTGGCTTCAATAAATATGGTGAGAAAATTCAGAGGCTTTTTATAGAAAATGGCCCCATGATGTCTCAGTTCCTACCAGTCACTGATAAAATGCCCCAGCGAAAGAAAGTTAAGGGGAGAAAGGTTTGTTCTGGCTCACAATTCCAAAATGTAGTCCATTGTAGCAGAACCTTCTGGAGGCTGGCCACATTGCATCCTGTCAAGAAGCAGGGGGAGACAAGTGTACCCTCACTAATACATGGCTCACTTCTACTTACATAACCAAATCCTGGCCACAGTTCATAGGTTAGCAAAATCAAGACAGTCCCAAACATGGGCGCAGAAGCCATGCCATGTGTAATCCCAGAGTCTGTCAAGTTGACAACTGGCACCGACCATTGCATGTGCAGTGGATGTAGATTGTTTACTGCAATGACGTGTCTTCCAGTAGCTCAATGGAAAGGTACAGGCTAATTTGACATTCGCAGACTCCATCTCCTCGGAGCCTAGTTTCTCAATCTCAGCACTTTTGTGGTTGGCCAGATGCCATCCCTGTAGGATACTGAGCACTGTGGCTTCTAACCACTAGATGGCTACCAGTGTTAAACCCTCCTCGCTCCATCATGAGAGCGAAGACATGAAGCATGTCTTCAGGCACTGCTTAGAATCCTCAGGTTAGAATCCCTACCTTAGGAGTAATTCTTAAAAATAAATTAGATAGATCAGAGGACACTTGCAGAGACCATTTAGTTCCTTCTGTGTGGGTTCTGGGACTCAAACCCAAATCTGTCACATTTGGTGACAAGTGCCAATGACCCCTGAACCGTCTCACTGGCATGATTTTTTACCTAATCTGATTAAATTTCAGCCTCTAAGCTAATCTCTTGCAGTCTTTTTTTCTAACTCACAATTTAACAGTTGGGTCTAGTGAATCTCTCTTTTAAGAAGCATGAGTGGCCATGAATATAAGTTTAGATCAGAATTTAGTGACCTCAAAAACCTTCACACCTAGAGCACTAACTGTACCGATTGACCTGGGTAGCCAAGGAAGTATGGCCATGGAGATGTTGGAGACCTTGACTCCGACCGACTCTGGTTTAAGTCACTCCCCACTGCTTTGGTTCTCACTGCTCCGGTAATCCATTCCTATTATTGTTTTCCCAGATTATCTCAGCTTAGGGCATTTTCTTTGATGTATTATGAATGTGGTTAAACTGACCTTCAGTTATTTTCTCCCCAGAAAACATTGAGAGCCATGCTGGTATACACTCCTTGCCACAGTCTGGCAGAAAGAATCAAACTTCAGAGACTCCTCCGGCCAGTTGTAGACACCATCCTAGTCAAGTGTGCAGATGCCAATAGGTGAGGCCTCACACTCAGTACTTGATACATCTGTGTTAGCAAATCTTTGAATGTTACTTTGTAATATGAAATCTGAAATGAAAACATAGGACTTAAAGCTTGCAAGGGCTAGGAGAGAAACCCAATAGCATGTAAAAGCCAGGCTAGCAGAGTGTGGACCAGCACGTCTAGAGTATTGGTTGTAGCATTCTTAATGTAAAGTCCCATTGGCAAGAACACTAGCTGGCATATATAACCACAAGGAGTAAATTTATATCATTATACCTGCCTCTGCCTCACAGGGCTCAGAAAAGGGTTCTGTTCCTGTATTTTTAATTTAATGGAAGTTTACTGTAATTAGGAGAGGCTTTAGCTGGTTTTCAAATCTTCACACAGTAGTCTGCAAAACAGAGAAATAAAGAGTGGGGCAGTGAAGGTGAGCGTAGTCCATGACTCTTAGATCAGTGGACAAAAAGGCTCGCTTTCGTTCAGTAAACCTGGGAGACACTGCCGAGCAGCTCTTCTCTCCATCCAGCACGGCTGATCGGCAGAGCAGCTCAGTCTCCCTTGCTCACTTCTGCGGCTGCCCTGTTGAGAGCCTTTCTCACTCCCATTCGTCTTTCTGAGTTATAAGTTAATTCTGTAGAGAGTTTGTAAATGCGCATGGAAAATCTTGTTTTTCAGTATGAGGATGGGTTTAGATGGCGTGTATTACGTAGCCCACTTTCTGGAACTCTGGGTTGCTTATCCTGGGTAGTAGCTTGAACAGTCGAGATCACAAGAAATACTGTAGAGAGATTTCATAACCCTTGCAGCTCATCAGCGAGTTGTTGACCCAGTATCTAGGATTAAGGTTGCTTTCGTGTCTTTGTAGCCGCACGAGTCAGCTGTCCACATCAACACTGTTGGAGCTCTGCAAAGGCCAAGCAGGGGAGTTGGCGGTTGGACGAGAAATACTTAAAGCTGGTAACTAACAAGTTCTACTTGAAAAATAAGGAGTACAATTTATTGTTTTCTTGACCTAATATTTCTCATAAGGTTGTTATTGAAGTAACTTTATAAATTGATTCATTCAACTGTGTTCAAAATGGGAATTAATCTAAGTCCTTAAGACTGATATAATCCAGAACCTTCCCATTATTTACTCAGTTTTGTTTTAGAGTTTTATAACGCTATTTTTCCACCATTTATTTTTACTTCTGTAGGATCCATTGGTGTTGGTGGTGTTGATTACGTCTTAAGTTGTATTCTTGGAAACCAAGCTGAATCAAACAACTGGCAAGAACTCCTAGGTCGCCTCTGTCTTATAGACAGATTGCTGTTGGAATTTCCTGCTGAATTTTATCCTCATATTGTCAGTACTGATGTCTCACAAGCTGAGCCTGTTGAAATCAGGTAATTTTTCTTGTGGAAATCAGAACCAGCCTCTTCCTTCTTGATCACATATCCCGCAAGTGGTATACCTTAATATGTGAGTGTCATAGAAACCCGAAGACAAGGCTAAACATTTATAAAGTCTTCATACCAAAATGGTTTTTGTGTACAGGGGCAGGCTAGTGCGTTAATTTTTTGGTAATTTGGGCTTTTCTAGTCATTGAAGGTGTTTTGCGTTGTTTTTCTTTCAGGTATAAGAAGCTGCTGTCCCTCTTAACCTTTGCCTTGCAATCCATTGACAATTCACACTCGATGGTTGGCAAACTCTCTCGGAGGATATACCTGAGCTCTGCAAGAATGGTGACTGCCGTGCCCGCAGTGTTTTCCAAGCTGGTAACCATGCTGAATGCTTCTGGTTCCACCCACTTTACTAGGATGCGCCGGCGTCTGATGGCCATCGCAGATGAGGTAGAAATTGCCGAGGTCATCCAACTGGGTGTGGAAGACGCTTTGGCTGGCCAACAGGACAGCTTACAGGCACTGGCCCCTCCCAGCTATCCAGAGAACAGCTCCCTGGAGCACACAGTCCATATAGAGAAAACTGGAAAAGGATTAAGTGCTACAAGACTGAGTGCCAGCTCAGAGGACATTTCTGACAGACTGGCTGGCATTTCTGTAGGACTTCCTAGTTCAACAACAACAGAACAACCAAAGCCAACGGTTCAAACAAAAGGCAGACCCCACAGTCAGTGTTTGAACCCCTCTCCTTTGTCTCAGCCTCAGTTAATGTTTCCAGCAATATCAAGCCCTTGTTCATCTGCCCCATCTGTCCCAGCTGGCTCTGGAACAGATGTCTCTAAGCATAGACCTCAGGCGTTTGTTCCCTGCAAAATACCTTCCACATCTCCTCAAACCCAGCGCAAGTTTTCTCTACAGTTCCAGAGGAACTGCTCTGAAAATCGAGACTCAGATAAACTCTCCCCGGTCTTTACTCAGTCAAGACCCTCACCCTCCAGTAACATACACAGGCCAAAGCCATCTCGACCCCTTCCGGGCAGTACAAGCAAACTAGGGGACGCCTCAAAAAGTAGCATGACACTTGATCTGAACAGTGCTTCCAAGTGTGACGACAGCTTTGGCAGTAACAGCAATAGTGGCAATGCCATTATACCCAGTGACGAGACAGTGTTCACCCCAGTGGAGGACAAGTGCAGATTAGATGTCAACACTGAGCTCAACTCTAGTATCGAGGACCTTCTTGAAGCATCTATGCCTTCAAGTGACACGACAGTCACTTTCAAGTCCGAAGTCGCTGTCCTCTCTCCTGAAAAGGCTGAAAATGATGATACCTACAAAGATGACGTCAATCATAATCAAAAGTGCAAAGAAAAGATGGAAGCTGAAGAGGAGGAGGCTTTAGCAATTGCCATGGCCATGTCAGCGTCTCAGGATGCCCTCCCCACAGTTCCTCAGCTGCAGGTTGAAAATGGAGAAGATATTATCATCATCCAGCAGGATGTGAGTATAGAGTCCTCCCGATCCTGGGAAACCTTGTGTGAAAGTCTCCTAGAGATGGTGCGTTCGAGATGGGGCAGATCTGAGCGGTTTTCGTGCATAGTTAAGTGTGGGACAGTGATTTTGAGTCTTTGCAGTAGCAGTTACTCAGCCTGTTTGAGATACTTCCGGCCAGTTCTGAAATGATCGTCTCTTACACACTTGATACTGGTTGCTAACAGTGTCCATTCAGAGGTTCAGATCCATGCGTAGTGTGGGGATCACACCAGTATTTCTAATGTTATAGGATTGCTCTTTTAACAGTAAAAGAATCCTTTGTTTAATATGCAGACACCAGAAACGCTCCCAGGACATACCAAAGCGAAGCAGCCTTACAGAGAAGACACTGAATGGCTGAAAGGTCAGCAGATCGGCCTTGGAGCATTTTCTTCTTGTTACCAAGCACAGGATGTGGGCACTGGAACTCTAATGGCTGTGAAACAGGTTAGTATTGGGAGCACAGGGTGAGATTGTCCACATTATGAATGATGCATGTGCAGCTTTGAACTCAAAGGACAAAATTCCTGTGATTTGGGGCTTCGGTGTTAGAGGTGTGTGTTTGGTTTGGTTCTGGAATCACTGTGTAGCCCAGGCTGGGCTGGAGCTTGGGACCTTCTTGCCTCTACTTTCCTAGTGGTAGGATTATAGGATTTTGCCACCACACTTGACAGTTTGGAAAAGCTTCAGACTCAAAGTAGATGTTGCCAGAAGCAGCACAAAGATGAACACTTTTTAAAAGTTGAAGCAGATCACCATAAGGTGGTGTGAAGATGGTCAGAGAGCTGGTTATTCCTACCCCTCTCCATGAGTGCCGGCTGACAACTTCCTACAGTCTGTGCCTTTCCCTTCTATAATGAGTTCACATACTCGCCAGGAAGCAGAAATAATGACTTTTCAGTTTAAAGTCATGTTGTTTGTTCCCCTGTCATTGACTTTTCTCGTTTTTACTGTTCTATACAGTCAGAGTCTTGGCTAGAGCACACTCCCCTTTTTCTGATCACATTTTTCTGATCTCCAGCTCACTAAGCTGTTTCTTCCTGCGTAGAGTTCTCTGACTTGTGTTTCCATGTTGAGTCGCTGTTTTATAAAGCGTACTGCATCCATTAGGGTAAATGCCATCTGCAGCCAATGTGTGAGGCAATTTAGATTTGCCCATTTCACATCAGGTTAGTTTGAAACTTAGAACAGTAAAACTCAAAATCCTGTTAACATGTTTGTTAAAACAGGTGACTTATGTCAGAAACACATCCTCCGAGCAAGAGGAAGTGGTGGAAGCACTGAGGGAAGAGATCAGGATGATGAGCCACCTCAACCACCCAAACATCATCAGGATGCTGGGGGCGACGTGCGAGAAGAGCAACTATAACCTCTTCATTGAGTGGATGGCGGGTACGTTCGCTCGGAAGAGCTCTGAGTGCGCAAACTTAGCTCTCCTCTCTTACACGGTTTACTGAATACTTCATTTATAAATAATTTTAGGTCTCTAAAAACAAACCACTCCTAATATACAAGAATACCCAAAAATATTGTCTATATTTTAAATCTAGTAAATATTAAAGTTTTTCATCTTGCTGTTTTGTTGTACCTGGAATGGAGCCCAGAGCCTTGTACATGCTAGGCAAGTACTCTGGCACTGAGCTATGTTCCCCAGCTCAGCAGCCTTTCCCTAGAGTGATTTTATGGCTTGGTGTATAAGAATCTTTTTTTTTTTTCCCCAAAATCTGGCTTGTTTAAATTCCGTATTTCTCTTGATAGTCATCACTAATTGTATAGATTATGTTTTGTAAGAAATGTTTCTAACAGTATAAAATAAAGTCACTAAGCAGGGCATGTGCCTGCAGGCAGCACACTCACTCGAGAGTCTGAGGCAGAGGATGGTTGGTTCAAGCCCAGCCTGAGCCATAATGTGAAACAAACCTAAATAAATTAATGTGTAATTTGAAAACTTCAGCTGAAACAGCACTGAGACACAAAGCTAACCTCATTCTCTTGAACATAGATTGAATTCACTTCTATAATATATGTGACAGTTATTCCAGATTTGACTAGATTATTCAGCCAATTATTAAGTTCTTGTGTGATTTAAGAATGCGTCTCTAGTTCCTGTTTGTGTGTGCTTACTCGTGTGAATGTGTACCCATGTGCATGCAGATGTCTGAGGTGTGAGATGGCATGTACCTCAGTCACTCCCCACTTTTGTTGAGACCATGAAGCTCATCACTTGGGCTAAGATGACTGACCCATGCTGAGACTGCAGGGACACACCACCATGCCTGGGTTTTTAATGTGGGTATACACCCATAGCAGGCACTGTTCTACTGTACCAACTGAGCCATCTCCCCAGTGATACCCAGTAGTTCCTTACCTGTTGTTTTTCATGAGGATGAACTTGAACAGATGGTTTATAAATGAGATTCGTTGGGTTTGTGACTTGTTCCATCAGAGCTCAGACATGGTATTTGATGCCTAGCTGTCTTCTTGCTCCTCCCCTGCTAAATAACAGATCCGTAATTGTTTGTGCACTTTGAGTGAAAAAAGAAAGGAGTGGAATCTACACTACAGAAATAGTTCAATCTCAATTTATAATTTTTAATGCTTTCTGAAATTTTGGCCCCATTGTAAGCTGATTTCATGAGGATTCTGTAAAGAAATGTTAACTCCCTTACAGTTTTGATATGGGAAATCAGTCTGACGCGGGCTCCGAGTTTAACATTTCATAAGAGCTCATGTTGTAGGCTTGAGCTAGAGTGGGATAAAGAAGCCAGGCTCACAGTTCTGTCTTCCAGGAGGATCTGTGGCTCATCTCTTGAGTAAATACGGAGCTTTCAAGGAGTCCGTCGTCATTAACTACACTGAGCAATTACTCCGTGGACTTTCATATCTCCATGAGAACCAGATCATTCACAGAGACGTCAAAGGTAAGAATCCTAATTATTTTCTAGTGACAGCAAGAAAACAAATGTTATTTTAAAACTTGACCTTTGATGGTTTCTAACACAGGTTTTTAAGTCTAGGATTCAATAACCCTATATGATTATTAAAACTAAAAGGACTCTTAGGAGTTGTTTTGTCTGTCTGTCTCACTAGCACAGTGTGGTCAATACCAGAAAGGCTGTGACTTGGCAGGAAGTATAAGACTGAGGCCTCCTCTTCCCCATCTTGGTTTCACAGTGTATCCCCAAAGATCCCTGGTCTTGGTTTTTCTTAGATAATTGGTATATCATAAACTTAAGAAAATCCTGTCAGATCTTGCAGCTTAGATTTATTAAAGGCAACTTGGATTTTCTGTTGTGAATATCTTGAGTATTTGACACTGTATTGAAGTGCTATTGTGCTACTTTTATTAAACTGATTATAAAATTAGCACGTAGTTTGAATTGGCTCATGTTAGTATAAGTCAACAAGCCTTGGCCTTAAAATGTAAACTTGAATTCTGAATAGATTTAGCTGAAATCATCATTTTCAGGGGTTTGAATCCTGACTTTAAAGAGTCTTTAAGCCTATTTCTTTATCGCCATGGGCCTTATGACTCTGATCTTCAAATTTTCCTTCTGAGGCTTTAGGTTAGACCCACACTAGAGAGACTAGTGTGCCTTTGCAAAGATGGAGCAGGGGTAGGCAAGACCAGCTTTCTGTGAGGCGGTGGCTGTACCTGCGATGTCTTAGTTCATTAGCAGAGCTTCATGGGGCTCTCAACATGTCCTTATTTGATCTAACATACAGGGTCATTTGCTGTCTCTGTTGACAGGTGCTAACCTGCTCATTGACAGCACCGGTCAGAGGCTGAGAATTGCAGACTTTGGAGCTGCTGCCAGGTTGGCATCAAAAGGAACTGGTGCAGGAGAGTTTCAGGGACAGTTACTGGGGACAATTGCATTCATGGCACCTGAGGTGAGAAGTGGCTTTGAGTATAAAGAAGGGCAATACTGGGCTGAAGAGATGGCTCAGTGGTTAAGAGCACTGACTGCTCTTCCAGAGGTCCTGAGTTCAATCCCCATCAACCATATGGCAGCTCACAACCATCTGTAATGGGATCCGATGCACTCTTCTGGTGTGTCTGAAGACAGCTACAGTGTCCTCATATAAATAAAAATAACTAATTTTTTTTAAAAAGGACAGTACTGTGGCGTTCCATATGGCAGCATTGGGCCAGGCTATCTCACAGTAGGTCAAGTGTGCACTTAGTGATTGGAAGCTCATGACCCTGTAGGCTAGTTTTTAATAGTACTCTCCACTTCAGACCCTTATTCTCAACAAAATTATAAAAAACAAGTTTTTATAGATTTGCTTAAAGGCTACTTTAACATAAATTTAACACAGAATTGTGGGGTTAGTTTGTTAGTGCATGTGGTAGAAATATGCAGACGCTACCTCTTCCTTCCTGAAGGGAGGTAAGCCACAGAGCCGGCCCTGCTTGCCAACGTCTAGGCGCAGTACGCACTTCTGAATGTGGCTTGTCCCGAGCTTGTAGCTCTTCCATTTCCTCCCGTGCTTTGCAATCCTGGGATGTTTATCTTTGTGCCACATGGACAGTAAGCTGGTTAATGAGAGTTCAAGTCGTCCATGTAATTGTTGTTTGTACCACTGTTTGCTCTGAACTTACACATAAAAAATAGACCTCTTTCCAGTAAGTCACATTTGCAAATCAACTCTGCTTTGTTCTAGGTACTAAGAGGTCAGCAGTACGGCAGGAGCTGTGATGTATGGAGTGTTGGCTGCGCTATTATAGAAATGGCCTGTGCAAAGCCACCTTGGAATGCAGAGAAACACTCCAATCATCTCGCTTTGATATTTAAGGTGACTATGATATGACAATTACTTTTTAGTAGTAAAATTAGAGGAAGTCAAATTCTCATGGGTTGTCCCTACCAGTGTTTGTTTTTATTTTATGTTATGTATGGGTGTTTGGCCTGCATGTTTGTCTGTGCACCACATGCATGTCTGGTGCCTGCAGAAGCCAGAAGAGGGGGTCAGAGTCCCTGGAACCAGAGTGCTGGGTGGTGCTGGCCTCTATCTACCAATATAAAAAAAGATATTTTTGTATATGGAGTGTGTGTGTATGTGACAGTATGTGTACGCCATGACACATGGAGATAAGAGGACAGCCTGAGGTGTCTGTCAGTCCTCATTCTCCATCTTGTTTGTGGTGGGGTTCTTTTGTTGGTCCCTGCACTGCACTGCTCCAGGACTGTGAATTTATATTCTAGGGGATTCTCCTTCGTCTGATCCCACTGTAGGACTGCCAGCCTTACAGACGTGTATCCTCAGATGGCCTTTTACGTGGGGTCTGGGGGATTCTCCTGCGTCTGATCCCACAGGACCCCCTAGTCTACCCCACCCACTGAGCCGACCCCCTAGTCTACTCCCCACAGTTTGTTTTGTTTGGGGGGTGGTAGGGGAGGTGAGACAGGTTCTCTATATAGTCCTGCCTGGCCTTAAACACAGAGGTCTGCCTATGTCTGCCTCCTGAGTACTGGGATCAAAGGTGTGCCCCACCAGGCCCAGCTCTCCTTCCCAAATTTTAAGTACACTTCTTCTGACTTCTCTGTGCTCCTTATAAGGAATTTACTCCTTGTTGTCAAACTCAGGACCAGGCATTGCACTTAAAATACTTAAAGCCTGAACTGTGTTCAACAGAAATGTTTGGCTTTTTATTTTCCCTCCCTGTGAAAGAAAAACAAGAGCAATGAGTGGCTACACTTGGGAAGGTGGAAAAGGATGTCACTTTTGTCTTGTGGGTGGGTAAGATGTGTGTGCATCCACTCAGTGTCTCTAGATCAGAGACTTTTTAGGATTTCTCTTTCTTCTATCAATTTGCGCTTCTTAATAATCATTCATGAATTTGCTAAGGTAGATTTAGATGATTTCGATTCATCCTTTACCTGTTTGTAGGATAATAGCTCTTACCTGGCACGGTGACACACAACTGAAGTACTCCTGAAGTGGAGGCACAAAGATCCAAGCCATCAGCCTGTCCTAAGACCTTATCAAAAGAAAAAAATAGAAGTAAAAATGCATAGTGTATATTGTTTGCTACTAAGAATTAAGATTTGTCCAACACTGAAGAAAAACTCACTGCATAACATACCGTGTAGATGTGACTGGAAGGCTATGACATTCACATCTGTGTTCCGTGCAAAGCTGCCGTGGAAACTCAGTGCTCTGCTTTGCTTTCCTGCAGATTGCTAGTGCAACTACCGCACCATCCATCCCGTCACACCTGTCCCCGGGTCTGCGCGATGTGGCTCTGCGCTGTTTAGAACTTCAGCCTCAGGACAGACCTCCGTCAAGAGAGCTACTGAAGCATCCCGTCTTCCGTACCACGTGGTAGTTAATTGTTCAGATCAACTATAATGGAGACAGGATGCGCAACAAGGAGAGAAAAAAAGAACTGGTGGGCAACCACGCTGATAACCCACTGGCCCTCACGCCACTGAACAGCTAGAACTGAGGCCAGCGGGGACCTGTACCTAAGTATGTGATTGACAAATCATGACCTGTACCTAAGCTCAATATGCAGAAGTCTACAACTTGTGCAGAACTGTAAACCGTGCCTTTCACAGAACTGGCTCTAGGTGAACAGGAAGGCGATGGAGTTTGCATGATTAAATAACAGAAGCATAAATTTATTTTTGGAGCACTTTTTCAGCAATATTAGCAGCTGAGGGCTCAGGATCTATTTTAATGTGTCACTTCTTCCATTTCATCTAGTGGTCATGGCAGGGGCTCTGCAATTCCGTTTGGGGTTTTTGTTTTTCTTGTTTGGTTTTTTTTGTCACTGGCTGTAAAAAAAAAAAAAAAAAAAAAGAAAAGAAAAGAAAAGAAAAAGAAAATCAGTGTCTGACTCTTTCAGGTCAGAGTATGCTATGAGTAGCAGTAAATACATGTGTTTTTAAAAGTTAATAACTTCTTTATGACTCACAGTTGACCCTTTTTTTTTTTTTTTAAACTCCTGGTTTATTGTGGTTCATTGTGCATTTTACTGTTGGCCCGTTCATTTCGTTTTTTTGGAAAATATGGTTCTGTGTTTTCATTTTACCTTTATTTGTGTTGAATATTCAGGGAAAGGTAATCTCTTCAAACCAGAAAAAAACAAATAGAAGTAGGTGTGAAGTAGTTGATTAAGTCTGTGCCTATTGCAAGAGTTCTGTTTTCTTCTCATTGGCATATAGTGAAGTACTGGCTACATTGACTCAGTCTTTGCCCTCACTCTGCGGGTTAAGTAGAAACTCACTTAGGAGTTTGCTGTTCTCAAATGCAGCTCACAAGGCAGAGCAAGACTGTCTGAAAGTTGGGCGGATTATTTCATATTGTTTTGCTAGCCTATGGAAGTTCACACCGTTTGAACCGTCCTCTTTGTAACAATCCGTTATTCACCCCCCTGGTCATGACATAACCGTTTTTCTCCTGCCGTGCATGGCGCTTTTATCCTAGACTGGGCTGATAACTCATTTATCCATCTACCAATCGGTGATGTTTTTAAACAGATAGTAAATTTGCTCTGCGTTTAGAAAATGCTCAAAAAGAAAAGTGAAGTTGAATTTCATTCACACACCAATTCCTGGCATTTGCACAACTATTTGTCTTGGCCTCAAGTTGAATTCAGATGCATGGAATCGTGAAGGAAAACGGTAGCCCTCTGTATGTGTGTCTTTTAATCAAGTACTGATTAGCTATTAAATGTTAAGTTTTAACTCTTCAGAAGCCAGTGTGAAATAGAATTGGTAATTCTCAAAGACTCAGGATAAACTAAATAAGCTATATATACGTAGTACATTTGGAATGTACAACACAAATTGGAAGTAAAATAAGTTCCAAGGTAAGTTTACAGGGATATATTGCAGATAATTTTCAAAAGCAGTCTTATGTGAATGTGCTTTTTAGTGAAATTTTACATTCCTTTGTTTTGGAAGATTGGCAATATTTGAAGAGTTAAAAATAATACAGAAATGTGAAGTTTGGTAATGCTAAATGTATTGTACTTGACTTTTTTTCTTTTTATTTTTACTTTTTGACTACTTAGAATTTTCAAAATTCTAATAAGATTGTTTCCAAGTCTCTCATGTGCAAGCTTTAAAGGACGCACTCTTGCCATTTAATGTACTGGAAGATCATTGGTCAGATTAGCACTGTGTCTGACAGGGGTGTAAACTGTAGAAACTGAGGAACCTCAGCTAATCAGTATTACTGTGTAGATGAGCATGCCCGCCACATTTCAAACTCAAACTGTCCCCAGATGTCAAGATCCACTGTGTTTGAGTTTGTTTGCAGTTCCCTCAGCTTGCTGGTAATTGTGGTGTTTTGTTTTCGATGCAAATGTGATGTAATATTCTTACTTTCTTTGGATCAAAGCTGGACTGAAAATTGTATTGTGTAATTATTTTTGTGTTTTTAATGTTATTTGGTACTCAAGTTGTAAATAACGTCTACTGCTGTTTATTCCAGTTTCTACTACCTCAGGTGTCCTATAGATTTTTCTTCTACCAAAGTTCACTCTCACAATGAAATTCTATGTGCTGTGTGACTATGATTCCTAAGACTTCCAGGGCTTAAGGGCTAACTCCTATTAGCACCTTACTATGTAAGCAAATGCTACAAAAAAACTCTGGGTTAAGAAAATTTGGCTTAAATGTATCCTTTGTTATTTTAAATATATCGAGATATTTTAATTAAAATTTTTACCCCTTTGAACCAATTTTATAGTATTTGTACCTATTTTGGTGTTTTGTCTTTATAGTAAATAAAAGTTTTTGAACAAAAGTTAACTAGTATTTTGACTTTTTTTTTTTTCATGGAATTTCATACTAACAGAAAGGTTGTGAAAGCACTGTGGGTAATTTCTGCCTTTCACCCTAGTGACACCTCAGCTGTCTGGTCACACCCTTCATACAGAGGTGGTTTGTGGAAGACCCTCAGTCTGAATGTGGTGCTGCCTCCTTAGCATGGGAATGCGCCAGTGGGCTGGAATGCTAAGGGCAGTGCTTGCTTTTGGCGCATGAGGGTAGAAGGGATATGCACCGCCCGTTTGTTCCTTTGCTGCTGAGATGACCTGAGGAACACCAGATAACCAACAGACCACATAAATACTATCCGTCATCCAGTTTAGCTATGTGCTCTTAGCTTTGCATGAAACATTATCTTGGTGGCTACCAAACGATGATTTTTTTCCTTTAGTTTTTTCATTCCTCAACATGTGTCAACTGGTACTTTGCTATTAGGGAGATGAAATTAATGGTTACCATGTGATGTTTGATATATGCATACACTTAACTTTTAAATGCTATTGTCCATCAGAGGAATCCATGCTCTTTGGGAAAAATGGTGCTCCAAGGACTACGCAAGACAGATATACACAAGATGGAGCTAAATGTATGACGTAAATGTATGATAGGCAAGCCATTTATTTATCACATACATCATTAATTTGCTGAAGTCACAGATCAATGATGGCATGTCAGTTTCTGAGGGTTAGCATCTGCCTTGACTGCTGTACTAGTAAAGGTTCTGTATAACCACCCATAGAATGAATATATGTTACAAAGGGTGTTTAGTAGATGGGCTTACCATTACAATACTAGGTGATCAACAGCTATCCACATTCCAAAGGCTGAGTCACTGGTAAACCGCTCAGCCTAGGAGGCTGAACACCTCAACAGTGCCATCTGGCACTGAAGGGCTGGGAAGCTACCTGTCTTCCATCTATGTAGGAAGGCTGAAGAATCTGGGTTCTGATAGCAGCAACTGTGGCAGGATTTTCCCTTTAGGGCAGCGGGAGGCCTGTGATTGGACAGGGAAAAGGGAGGCGGAGCTAAGAGTGGCAGAGACAGGGAGCATCTGAAGGGAGAAAGAAAGGAAGATGGCAGCGGACGTGAATCAGCGTGGTGTTTACCAGCCATAAGTAGTTGTGATATCATAAGGATAGAATAATTGGGATAAAGCTTTTATCATTATCAAGTGGTTCTAAAATTATTGTATTGGCATCTTGTAAATTGAGACTTTATTGATACATAAATCTGATTGATTAATTATAAGCTTTAAGAGTCTTAATTTTACCGGTTACTGGGCATGCAACCACGAGGTTGGTGGTTCCATTTGGTTACTGGAATGTGGGACAGAGCCGGCGGGGGGGGGGGGGCTAGCTGGAGAGAATTGCCAGTGTAAACGCACTAGGGCAGTTGGCGGGATCTTTTTTAATATTTCCTGCAACACCAACACAGGTCACCAGCTAAAGGTGAAGGCAAACAAGCAAGCAAATGGCAGTTTTCCCTCTGGACCTCCTTACATCTGGTTTGCCACTAGGGGAAGAGTGCTTCCAGGAACTACCCTTATACACCTACTCAGAGCATGTCTCTTAATTGATTGCACCTCCAGTCAAGTTACAACCAAGTCTGTGTACCACAGCAAGCCACTGTTACTCTTTGAACACTTGATAAGTACAGCTCCACCATGTCTATTTGTCTTGTGTAGTCCTAGGAGCAACCATTTTTCCCAAAGAGCACAGATTTCCTTTGATGGACAATAGCATTTTAAAAAGTTAAGTGTATGCATGTGTCAGATATCACATTAATGTATACCATGATTAGGTTATATATTGAAAAATAACTAAGCACAGCACAGTGACACACAACATTATTCCCAGCACCCCAGAGGCAGAAGCAGGCAGCTCTCGCTGAGTATAAGCCAGCCCAGTCTACAGTGTGAGTTCAAGGACACCCATAGCTATGTCTCAAAACAATAAATAAATAAAAACACTCAACCCCAAAGAAAGAAGAAAAGGAATTAAAGAGTAAAGGGGCCAGAGAGATGGCTCAGCGGTTAAGAGCAGTGTCTACCCTTCCAGAGATCCTGAGTTCAATCCCCAGCAACCACATGGTGGCTCTATAAATATCTATAATGTGATCTGATGTGATCTGGCATATAGATGTACATGCAGATAAAGCACTCGTTTACATAAATAAATCTTAAAAAGATGAGAGAAATGGAAAACATAAGTGTCAAACCTAAATCTACTGACCAGTGATTGTGGTAAATTTGAATAAGCATCCATATAAAAAGAAAAAATATGAAGCAGAGTCTGCACATTAAGATAGGCTAATGGCTGCTGGGTGTCGTTGCTCACACACTTCTTGCAGCATTAGAATATATAGGTTTGCATACATGAAAAATAGTATACAGAATATAAATCTACATGCACATATCTACACATAGGAACCATGAGTCTGTACCATGGTTTTGGTCAAACACCAACAGATACATTGAAGCCTTCCTACTTTCTTAAATATGTGACTCTTTTCTCCAAGAACTATGACTGTAATCATCCCCAATGGGTTAGTTTATTTTAACTCCTCCCTCCCTCTCTCCCCCTTATGTAAGTCTCTTGATCCCCACACCTGGATTCCATAGAAGAGCCTTCCTTTTGTGAACTCCCATCTCCTAGCTGCACCTAGGAACTTTGTTCTTACTGGATATTTTTTGTCATTTATTTGTTTTGTTGAGTCTGGTCTTACTGTGCAGCCCTGATTGGCCTTGAACCCAGAGATATCTTTCTGCTTTTGCTTCCTGGGTGCTAGTCCAGTGTCATGGTAGGAAGCACGGCTGCACACAGGCAGATATGATGCTGGAAGAGTAGCTGAGAGTTCTACTTCTGGATCCACAGCAGCAGGCAGAGATACTAGGTCTGACTAGAGCTTTTGAACCCCCAAAGCCCACCCCCCATGGGCTTCCTCCAGCAAGTCTACACCTACTCCCACAAGGCCATATTCGTAGTAGTACCACTCCCTGATGCATTCAAATATATGAGCCTATGGGGGCCAATTTGTATTCAAACCACCATAGTGGGCAAAGAGACTGTCTAGTAAGAAGTGATGGAGATCCAATCTAAAGGAAGATGAAGATTAAAGCTACAATCAGAAAAGCAGGTGAACATTAGATGATGGAAGTCAGAGGTCCTGCTACAAAACTAAGAAAGCCTGAGACCACGGAAATCAGGAGAGGAGAGATCGTTAAAAGCAGGCATAGTGCTTCACCAGCAGTCAAGTTTGAGGCTCTTCTGAACTCAAGACCAGCCTGGGCTATACAACAAAACTCAGGGTGGGCGCATGGAAGGACAGGGACAGAGGAGGAAAAGAAGAAGTTAGTGATTTCAAAAACTACAATGTGAAGATAAGAAGAGTAGAGTCTGGACATGGAGTATCTCCTAAATGCTCATGGATTAAAGCTTGGCTCCTAGCTGGCAGTACTGTGAGCTGACTCTGTATTAAAGGTACTTCCTCTATCAATGAGTCCACACTGAATAGGTATTAGGAAGTCACTAGGTCACTAGGTCATCTCTGGCCCCTCCTCTCTCCACCTGCTTTCTTACAGACTCATGAGGTGAGCTGCTTTCCTCTGGCACCACTATGGCGCTTCTTCCCTACCATAGGCCTTAAAGCAAGGGAGCAACCAGACCGTGTCTACAACCTCTGAAACTCGAGCCAAATGAGCCCTCCCTGTGTTAAGTTGTTCATCTCAGCTATTCTGTCACAGGAACAAACACTAACACAAGAACACCAAGTCTCCAAAGATGAATAACAAGAACAATTTCAATGGAGAAGAATAGAATAAGGTTGTGGGCTGGAGCGATGGCTCAGTAGTTAAGAGCACTGACTGCTCTTCCAGAGGTCCTGAGTTCAATTCCCAGCAACCACATGGTGGCTCACAACCATCTGTAATGGGATCTGAGGCCCTCTTCTGGTGTGTTAGAAGACAGCAACACTGTACTCATATTCATAAAATAAATAAATATATCTTAAAAAAAAAAAAAGAATAAGGTTGTATTTGTTGAGTGCTATGGGAATGTATTCATTGTATTCAACGTACTCGTTGAATCCTATGGATAAGAGGTGTCAAGAAGTTTGTCAGGGGCAAGAATGGGAACGCGCACCATAGATGGGCATGGATGTAGAGAAGGAAGCAGCCCTTAGCATAGCCCAAGGGGTCTCTCATGCTCTGCTTCTCAGCTCTGCCTCCTGACCTCTTCCCACCCTCTCTCATGACCAATAAGACATCTTCCCAGCCTTGCTGTTTGTCAGCATCAGAATGCTATCAGACACACGTCCCAGGACAGTCTGCCCCGCTCCTAATCTGGACTCATTCCTACTTACTCTTTAAAATTGCTCACTTTTAAGATTTATTTTTATGCTATGATTGCTTTCCTGTGTGTATGTGTGTGCCCGTGGAGGCCAGAAGAAGGCATCAGATCTCTTGGACTGCAGTTATAGAGAAGTTGTAAGCTTCCATGTGGGTATTAGGACCTGAACCCAGTTCTCTGCAAGAACAACAAGTACTCTTAACTGCTGAGCCACCTCTTCAGCCCACAGACTCTTTCTTAAAGATTTATTTTATACATATGAGTATACTGTCACTGTCTTCAGATACACCAGAAGAGGGCATCAGATCCCATTACAGATGGTTGTGAGCCACCATGTGGTTGCTGGGAATTGAACTGAGGACCTCTGGAAGAGCAGTCAGTGCTCTTAACCGCTGAGCCATCTCTCAAGCCCCCAGCCCATATACTCTTAATTCTCCTAGGAATCATGTCTACCTAGGCCAAATGATCCTTTTCTGTAATGTCTTAGCATCCTACATATAAGTGGCCAGTCTCTTATTCTATAGGGCTGTGGGGTTGCAACTCTAGGGACAGTATCATCCTTATTTCTATGTCTCATTGACTAATATAGAGACTAAAACAGACTCAAGTTAATTGAACTAGTCAGCAGTGGAGAAGAGGGGCATTGTGTCATACCAATGTCTCAGAAGGCTGTGTATAGTACTATTTGAGAGAGCAACTATTGTTTAGGACTGAGGGGCCAACAACCAGGAAGTACCATAAGTCAAGAAACCTGGGGACAACTTGACACAGATACAGGAAGCAATCATGGAGAGAGAAAGAGCTAAATTCCAACATATAAAAAAGTGTCATGAGGTTCAATTCAAGCCATGAAGGGTACAGTAATTGCAGCCTCAACTTCAGTGCCTAGGAGCCGAGCCCATCACCTAAAGACAACTGCACCATCTGACCACCCTGACCCTGAGGTCAGTAGATACATCAAGCATTTGGAGAATTCTAAAGATCCAATGGAATATTTCACCCATTCACAGCCCATCACACACACACCATCAAAGACTCCTGGTATGAACAGAAGGGAAGATTATTAAGGGAAGTAAGTTCTGGCAAACAGTGGGCACTTGTCTGATCCAGGTTCAGCAACGGCTAAACAACAGAACTTTAAAACACTAAAGATGGATCTAGTAAAGTCATGGATCTTGGTGGAGAACCTACACTGCCACTTTACTAAACCAGCATAATCCCTAACTGCATTCTAAGTATCTATCCCATACCCACAGATAAGAGTAGTTTTTGCCCCTCATCCAAGAAACATCCTTTTGCAATAGATGGAGACCATTACAGAAAACAGCCAAGCAAAATGAAGAGTTGTGGGGCCCAGTCCCAACTGATAGATACAACACAACTCATGCACCTGAAGCCCAAGGACCAGTACAGAAGAGAAGGTGGAAAAATTGAAGGGCCAGAGGATCATGGATTTTTGTGTGAAACTGTCTCTCCTAGAAATATCAGAGAAGCCCATGATATCTTACCAACATAACTGCCTAAACATGACTTGAAACGGGATGATTCCTATAGACTTGGTAAAGTGTAAGGGAGAAAGCTCATGAGGTTTGAGTCCTAGACAAAGATCTGCAAGCAATAAAGGCATGCTGGAGTAGAAGAAACAGTGTCCCTGGGGATGAACATGCCAATTGGTTATACAATACCAACTGGTCAGCTCTGAACACACACATACACACACACACACACACACACATATATATATATATTGTGTGTATGTATGTATATATATATACATGTGTATGTATACACACACATATGTGTGTGTATATATGTATATATATGTATGTGTGTATATATATACATATACATATATATATATATATATATATATATATATATAGAGAGAGAGAGAGAGAGAGAGAGAGAGAGAGAGAGAGAGAGAGAGAGAGATTTAAAGAAAAAGAGGCCATGAAGTTGAGAGAGAGCAAGGGAGTACATATGAGCCTTAGAGCAGTGGTTCTCAACCTTCCTAATGCTGCGACCCTTTAATACAGTTCATGGTGTGGTGACCCCAACCATAAGATTATTTTTGTGGCTACTTCATAACTGTAATTTAGCTACTGTTATGAATCATAATGTAAACATCTGCTTTCCAATGGTCACAGACAACCCCGTGAAAGGGTCTTTTGACACCTACCAAGGGGTTGTGACCCACAGGTTGAAAACCTCTGGGTTAGAGGGACGAAGGGAAGTGGGGGAAATGATGTACTTAAATTATAATCTCAAAAATAAAACAATTATACTAAAAGAAAGGGAGAGAGAGAGAGAGAGAGAGAGAAAGGAAGGAAGGAAAGGAAGGAAAGGAAGGATGGAAGGAAGGAAAGGAAGGATGAAAGGAAAGGAAAGGAAAGGAAAGGAAAGGAAAGGAAAGGAAAGGAAAGGAAAGGAAAGGAAAGGAAAGGAAAGGAAAGGAAAGGAAAGGACAGGACTAAAACAGGGCTTGGGAGATGGTCCAATGGCTAAAGCACTCGCCAGACAAGCATGGGGACCTGAGTTTGAATCCCGAGAGCTCACCAAAGCCAGACTCAGTAGCACAGGTCTGTAAAGCCTGCACTCTTACGGAGAAATCCCGCGGAGCTACGGGGCAGCTGGGGAGCACAGCGGCAAACGAGGAGAGGCTGTCTCCAACAAAACAAACGGTGAGGACCAACACTTGGGGTTGTCCTCTGATCTCTACAATTGTGTACACACACACACACACACACACACACACACACACACACACACACACACACACACAGAGCAAGGATGCAGGATAAGAGAAGTAAACTTTATATTCTGCGTGTGTGAATACAATGAGGAATTTCCAAAATAAAGTTAGAAAAATATTTTGAAGTCTAGAGAGTCTTTGGTTTGATTAGGGTTTTTTTTTAAAGTACCTTCATTTTTACTTTAAATAAATCTTTATCTTGCTGCAGAGTGCCTGCATTTTCCCTGCACCTACTTAAAAAAAAAAAAAAAAAAAAAAAATCATTTGACCATAAGCCCTGTCCAGAAGAGGGCAGCAGAGTAAAACTTTATTCTAAAGGGTTTCTTAGTGTGTTAACTTTGCTAAGAAATCTTAAGGTTTGTTATTCTCTACTCAAAACTACAGCATAAACCCCAGTGATTTCCTCAGAAAGCTGAAAAAAATACACACAACAAAATCACCAGTAATTTCATTTTTACAACTAGAATGTAGTTTGGTATTTACCTACTGCCTAAAAAAGACATGCCTATACCACCCTGTTTTTAACGATCTGCAGCAAACGGTGAATGTCCAGGCACTCTCAGCCTCCTGCCGGGGCTCCCGGTCTCACACCCACTCTGCTCCTGGCTGCCAATCACCCCCGTCCATCCATTTATGCATCCACCCATCCATGCCAGCTGCCGGTCATTGTTCTTTGAGTTCTGGAGACTATTCCTCACATGTGCTCTGCTTACAAACCTTAATGACTACCTGATGTCTGCCACTTTAGTGCAATGGGGTCACTCCACCTAAAACCGTATTTCCCACTTTTGCCAAAAACAAAAGTCTGCTTTTCTCTTCTTCCTCTCATTCTGTGAGCCCTCTGTGTTCTAGCCCCCACCCCTGCACTTTTGCTGATGATAGTGACTCTCCACCTCATTCTCCCTCACAGCAATTAAGAACTACTGCTACCTTTCAGCTACACTCAAGGCTCCACAACTTCCTGGTTTCAACACAGTTCCATGAGCATCATGCATGCTACAGTTTTACTAGATTCGTGTGTTTGTTATAATTATGTCCTGGCAGATGGCAGTAAAGTCGCTGAAGGAAGAAATGACTTTTGCTAGTTTGCATGAAAACTAACAGAAACCACTTTTCTCTTTTTTGTAGCTGGTCTTTGCTACTTTGTGGGTTCTCCTTTTTCCCACCTTTTACCCCTCCCCCAATCCCCAGTTTTACCACCTAACACTAGATAGGAGAGAAACAAGAATAGAGAGAAAGAGAGGGAAGGACAGAGAGATCCCTGAATCTAATTTCTTTCCTATTGTTTCCTCTTTGACCACAGCTACTAACTACAACCAACCTTCCTAAATGACCACCATACCTCTCAGGGTGCTCCACTCTACATACCCTCTAAAAAGTTCCCATAATTCCAAACTTTACACAATTACAGAAATTATCTGCAGCTGGCTAAACCAGGTTTCTGCTAAAGCACGAGGCAAATCATAGAAGCTGCTGTGGACAGTCCGGAGCAGCCGCACGTCCTACACCTGGGATTAAAACAAAAGCACATTCTTATATTTCTATGTTTTTAAAGAAACCAAAATTCCACAGTTCTCAGTAATGTCACTTTTTCCCCCTTCTGTTTTAAGCTGTGGTGGTTTGAATATGCTTAGCCCAGTGAGTGGCACTATTAGGAGGTGTGGCCTTGTTGGAGGAAGTGTGTCACTGTGGGGGTGGGCTATGAGACCCTTCTCCTAACCCTAACCACGTGGGAGCCAGTCTTCTCCTAGTGGTCTTTAGATGAAGATGTAGAACTCTCAGCTCCTCCTACATCATGCCTGCCTGGATTCTGCTATGCTTCTTTCTGCCTTGATGATAATGGACTGAACTTCTGAATCTGTAAGCCAGGCCCAAATAAATGTTGTCCAAATAAAAGCTGCCTTGGCTATGATGTCTCTTCACAGCAATGGAAACCCTAACTAAGACAGAAGTCATTAATTGTGCTATGTATAGTGAAAAATTATAAACAGAGACATTTTCAATGAACTAAGTACTTTTCGGGTCAGTGGCCAAGGCTTTCAGGAGGCATCTATCTCCAGCTCAATTATAATCTTTATAATCTTTTATTTCCTGTCAAAATACAAATAAATCTGCGTCCCCAACTCAAAATGTTTGCCGGTTTCTACTCTGATGTTAACACAATCCTCATAGTATGTATGATGATCTAATTCCAGTGTTTTTCTATAACCCAGTGTTCTTTCCTCATTAACATTCAGAAAATTTAAATTTTGTAGAGCACTGTTCTATCTCTGAGGGTTTTTATTTTTCCAATTTGTTTTATAGCATTTCCTTTAAGGTGTGATTAGATCTTTCTACAACTGCTTGTTCTGGCTTTGGACAATTGGCACAGCCTAGGGTTGTTTTTGATTACCTGTATCTATCCCTTCCTCAGAAGCATCTACCATTTCACCCCTTATTATGGGCTGTCTCTGGGATTGCAGGAATATTAAATCTTAGTACCCCACTTTTGTAAAATATCCCTTCCCCATAAATTTATGGGTATGATCATTAAAGCCTTAACTTTGATTTTTGACAGTATTTATTTCCTTACTCATTTCCTTATTGATTTATTTATTTATTTTATGTATATGAGCACACTGTAGCTGTCTCCAGACACACCAGAAGAAGGCATCAGATCCCATTACAGATGGTTGTGAGACACCATGTGGTTGCTGGGAATTGAACTCAGGACCTCTGGAAGAGCAGTCAGTGCTCTTAACCACTGAGCCATCTCTCCAGCCCAGGTCCCACACATTTAATTCATTGAACACTTCATTTTATCTAGGATAACTTTCCAATTCCTAGGAACTGGTTGTAAACTTTTTGAAGTGGTCATTCTAAATCCCAAGATTTTTGTAAAATGATAGTTACATCAGCTTCTGTATCCATCAAACCTTCTGTTTCAATCCCATTTATTTGCAGTTTTAATTTTGGCCTCAGATCATTAACAAGCGTTTGCCAGAACAAAGGTTTCCAGTACTTCCAAACCCTCCTGTACTTTCTACTGGAGAGGCTTTGCCTGTGGTGCAGGGAAACAGTAGCAGCTGAGCAATCCCATAACCAACATTAAAATGTATCTTTTTACATAGGTCATAATTTTAATTTCTCCTCAGAAATCATCTATAATTCCTAGATGCACAATGAATCCTTGGGAACTCAATCTATTTCTTTCCAAGATCATTCCTACTGTCCCTGGGGACAAAGGACCATAAACTCCAGTAATTATTTTATAACACTGAGTTTTGGGGGACAGAGTAAGATGTTTATTTGTGGTCAAGTCTAGAGTAGCACTGCCTGCAGTAGTGTGCATTAAATCGCCAATGCTGAGTGGAGGGTTTTTTGGTTTTTTTTTTTTTGGTATTTATGCTAATTCTTGACATAAATGACTCATAATTTTTCTTCTGAGCCAGGTCCCCAAGGCTGTTTCCCAATGGTAAGAAATTACCTTGAATCATCTCTTTTGGGTTTGCATTCCTGAACTCAATAGCAGCCTTTGTCACATAACATACACACCCTGAGAAGCCAGGGCATTCTGTTTGAGATTTAAAAAAAAAAAAAAAAAACCAAAAACAAAACATTGCCCCTAGAAATGGCTTGTTCACTTTTCTGGCACAAAATACTGTATTTCTCACAGTTAAGGCACTGGGCGTTTTGAGATCTGAGACTTTTGGTTTGGTCATAGTCTCTTGCAGATGACTCTATTTCCCATAATTGAAGCACCGGGCATTTTGATATCAGACCTCCAGCAATAGTTGACCTATTAGCATTGTTTATGTTAGAACCAGTTTCGCTTGTATTCCTTATCCGCTCGCTCTTATGTGCTGCTCAAGTCTTTAATGGTCTTAGAACATTTTATGTTGGTATTTGCATTTTCAAATGCTAAGGTCTCTATCAGCATCTGCCTTGGGTCAGGGTCTGACACTGCTTTGCTCACACCCAAGACTAATCTTTGTAAAACATCAGTGAAGCCTTCTCCAGAGCCTTGTATAATCTTTGTTTAAAAGGTAGATTTTTCCTCAACTTTGTCCCAAGCTCTTAAAGCCACTAATTAACATTGTTCTCCAGTAGCATCGTCAAATTGAATCTGTTCTTGTCTATTAGAGTACTGCCCTTTCCTAGCAAATCATCTTTTACTATATTCATTCCCCTATTTTGCTGTTCAATATTTGCAGCTTGTTTTCTATACCATGTTAATCATTGCAACTGTGGACCAGCCTCTAGTACAGCTGTCACCAATCCCTTCCAGTCTTGGGGAATGATTCTATAGCTTGAGTAGCCCAGTTATTTAGAATTTGTTTCACGTAAGGTTAAGTGCATACCATCTGAAACCATGACCTCTTTAAAATGCCTTAAGTCTTTCATTTTTATAGGACATCATCCAACCTTGTCATAACTGTGCCATTAGCAGATATATGCTGTAGACTACTGGGAAAGCTGATGGTGATCTCATAACCCCAGGATGCCCCTCCCCTAATTCTGGCAGCGCAGCTAGTTCGAGATTGACCCCTTCTTTCGAAACAGGCTATTTCAATGGGTTGTCCACTTTTTCAGCTTTTCTCTGACCCGACCAACCACCAGCAGAGTTTCTTTCCCTCTTTCCTCCTTCGGGAAATTCCCACAGTCTTGCTCAGTCATGAAGACTGAGCCTTTTCTCTTTCCTGAAGCTCCTCACTTCCCAGGTGCTTCCACCTCCACCTGCAACCTCTCCAGTTGCACAGACAACTCTGCAACCCTCTCAGAAATGAGAGAGCAGAGCGCCCCCTTCTGTTTTCACATTTTAGCCATTTTTTTTTGTTTCTCAGGCCCTTCCATTTCCACCTACAACTTTTTCCAACTCCTCAGCCAGTCTTTCAACCTTTTTGAAACAAAATATACAAAAGAGAAACAGAAAATCCCCTCTGGGAGCAAATCGATGGATATCCCATGGATACCAGTCAAAATAAATTTTTGCTGGCCTCTTGGGAAAAAAAATCCATTTCTTTGTCACCTGTCATTTCCTCTGAGCATTTAAAATCAAATTTCCCATTTTTTCCTTATCGTGCCCCACAATGGAGCCACTTGTAGCTGGTCTTTGCTTCGTTGTGGGTTCTTTTTCCCACCCTTTATCCTCCACCCCCAGTTTCACCCCTAACACTAGAAAGGAGAAAACCAAGGATAGAGGGGGAAGAGAGGACAGAGAGATCCCTGAATCCCTTTCCTATTATTTCTTCTTTAACCATAGCTACTACACACCATGCCTCTTGGGGGTCTGTCTTAGGGTTTTATTGCTATGAACAGACACCATGACCAAGACAACTCTTATAAAGGACAACACTTAATTGAGGATAGCTTACAGGTCAGAGGTTCAGTCCATTATCATCAAAGTGGGAACATGGCAGCTTCCATGCAGGCATGGTGCAGGAGGGGCTGAGAGAGTTCTACATCTTCATCCAAAGAAAGCCAGGAGCAGACTGTCTTCCAAGTAGCTAGAAGGAGGGCTTCAAAACCCACTTTGTGACACACTTCCTCCAACAAAGCCACACCTCCTAACAGTGCCATTCCCTGGGTCAAGCATAAACCACAAGGCCCTCACATTTATATAGCCTCAGAAAAGTTCCCAGAATTCCAAATGTTACACAATCACAGAAACGATCTGCAGCTGGCAAAACCAGGCTTTTGCTGGCGCATGAGGCAAATCATGAGCAGCTGCCTCTGACAATTCAAAGCAGACCCTATACCTGGGATTAAAACAAAAACACATTGTTGTTGTCGTTGTTTTTAGACTTATTTGTTTATTGCATGTATGTGAGTACACTGTCGCTATCTCCAGACACACCAGAAGTAGACATCGGATCCCCATTACAGATGGTTGTGAGCCACCATGTGGTTGGTGGGAACTGAACTCAGAACCTCTGGAAGAGCAGTCAGTGCTCTTAACCTCTGAGCCATCTCTCCAGCCCCCAAAACACATTCTTATAATGTTTCTGTGGTTTTTTTTTTTTAAAGAAACCAAAATTCCAGAATTCTCAAAAAAAGTCACTATACATTTTTTTTCGTTTTTGGTTTTTTTTTTTTTTTTCCAAGACAGGGTTTCTCTGCGTAGCTCTGGCTGTCCTGGAACTCACTCTGTAGACCAGGCTGGCCTCGAACTCAGAAATCCACCTGCCTCCGCCTCCTGAGTGCTGGGATTAAAGGTGTGCGCCACTACCGCCTGGTCGTCACTATACATTTTAATGCAGCATTTTAAGTATTTCAGTACAAATAACTAAAGATTATTAAGGAAATTGCAAAAATTCCCAAGAAAATATTCAAACTGCATTTAAAAATGTATAATTTTGACATGTTTCTCATAATTCACCATTGTATATAATACTGTGATAGATATCCCACAGTACATACATATTTTTTGTCAACATAAATTCCTAGAAATAAGTGTTCTAGATAAAATTTTATGCACAATTTATACTTTGGTACTTGTTGATAAACTGTTCATTAGAAGTACTGTAAGGGGAGGGGGAAGGGACACGGGGTTTCCAAAGAGGAGACCCAGAAAAGGGGAAACATCGGAAATGTAAATAAAGTATCAAAAAAAAAAAAAAAAAAAAAAAAAACGAAGTACTGTAAAAAAAAAAAAAAAGACAAATACCAATTTTCTTTTACATGCAGGATCTAGACCTAAATATATATGTATATTTAAGATAAACATGTACATATATATGAATTACATCAAAGTATAAAAGTGACTATGAAGAGAGAATGGGGAACAGTAGTGAGCAATGCAAGATTTAGAAATATAAAATATACAGTGTTTTCTCTAATATATATATTGTTTTCAGGAAGAAGGGCACCAGCAAGGCAGAGTGGGAAGAATAGTGGTGGTAGCAGGATAAATGTGAACAAAGTTTAAGATGTCTATGTATGCAAATGTCATAAGGAAACCCAACTCATTGCATGGTAACTGAAAATTAATGAAAATTTAAATATACAGTAAAAGAACAGTTTTAAAAATTTATTCTTCAATCTTTTTTTACAGACTTTATTCCCCTCCTGGTCCACCCTCTGACTGTTCCACATCCCACACCTCCTCCCCCCATCTCCAAGAGGACCCCACCCCACTCCACCAGACCTCCCCACTCCCTGGGGCTCCAAGTCTCTTGAGGGTTAGGTGCATCTTCTCTGACTGAGTCCAGACCCGGCAGGCCTCTGCTGTGTAAGTGTTGGGGGCCTCATATCAGCTGGTGTATGCTCCCTGGTTGGTGGCATAACAGAACAGTTTGAACAATTTCATGCTAACAAACCTGACAACCTAGACTTAGAAAAAGGAAGGAAGGAGGAAATGAAAGAGGGAGGAAGGAAGGAAGGAAGGAAGGAAGGAAGGAAGGAAGGAAGGAAGGAAGGAATGAATTGTGGATACCTATAGTATTTTTAAAACTCACTTAAAATACTATGGAGCTACAGCAACACACAAGAGTAGATAAGTGCCCAAAATAAAACCTGCAAAACCCACATCACTCCAACAACATCTTGGGAGGGATGGTGAGGACCAGACAGAACTGAAGGTAGTACAGAGTACATTAGGTTTACTTTAGGTTCAAGTAGTACTTCCTATCATATTTTCATTTTAAGAATGTTTCCACAAGTTCCACCTTGAATTAAAAATTAATTTTAAATAGAAGTATAAAAGTGCTAGTGATATATACTTGCTATAAGTCAAAATTCTACTAATTCTTAATTATTTTGGGTTCTGTGAAAGTTGGACATAAAGACATTCTGGTCATGTGCCATTAACTGGTAAAGTCTGGAAAACGCATCCTGAAACTGAACCAACTTTATTAAGCAAGTCAGATAAATCTGATCTATACCACTGCCAAAAGCAGAGCCTAGGAGGCGAGCCTCTGAAGCCTGCCCACACTCTTCACAGCCTTAGAGTGAGGTAAAAGAAGACATGAGCAGATACTCATCCAGTCTCTTTATTTCTCTGGATAGAGCAAATCAGCCCCAAGGCCCCTGCATCTGCCGGAATTCTCATGAAATCTGAACTATTTACTTTCAACTTCAGGTTGGGATTTATCTTCACTCTCAAGCAGAGAGCAGGGAAGCTGATCCTTCAGCCTGAAGCAACAGCAGGAACACATACAAGGTGTAATAAACACGTGTTGATTGGAAGGTGGCAGGACAATTCTCATAGACTGTCCTAACTGCAACTAAACTCTGTCCAAATCTGATGTGAGGACACCTGATCTATTGATACACATGGGTGCTGCCTATGTGCATTGGGTGAGTTATTAAAGTTCTTTCAAATATCATCCATGGAGAAATGGCTTCCCACCTTCTATGAGGCCAGTATTTATCCAAAACTGGACAAAATTACATCCAACACAAGATTACAGACCCATATCTCTCATAAATGCAGATGCAAAACTTCTTTAAAAATCTTACCAAAAGCCAGGCAGTGGTGGCGCACGCCTTTAGTCCCAGCACTTGGGAGGCAGAGGCAGGCGGATTTCTGAGTTCGAGGCCAGCCTGGTCTACAGAGTGAGTTCCAGGACAGCCAGGGCTACACAGAGAAACCCTGTCTCGAAAAAAACCAAAAACCAAAAACAAAACAACAAAAAAAAAAACTTACCAAAAGAATCCAATAATATAATTTAAAAGATAATATAACATGATCAAATTTATCCAATGACAGAAAGCTTAATGGTCACGTGGGGAAAAGAACAAATGAGAATGATTAAAGAAAGGTTCTAACAGGATTTTGAAAATGATGGATACATTTGCAATCTTAATTTTGATTAATGTATGGGCAAAAGACTTATCAAAGTGTTCACTTTAGGTGTGTGTGGTTTACCATATACCACTATGATATATACTATACCTTAAAAAGCTCCTTAAGAAAGCATTTTGTCCGGTAATCTTGCCTTTTGATATTTAAGAGAATGAAGTGCAAACAGGGCATTTTGTTCTTATGTCTATAGATTCACAAATCGCTTCAGTTACTCGGTGGTTAAGAACACTTACTCTCGCAGTTATCTTGGGATTCCGTTCCCAGCATCCACATGGTAGCTCACAACCATTTATAACTCCAGTTCCAAGGGATATCGTGGACACTAGATCACCAGATACCCACGAGGTGCACATACACACACATGCAGGTAAATCACTAATACACATAAACTAAACCTGTGTGTGTGTGTGTGTGTGTGTGTGTGTGTGTGTGTGTGTGTGTGTGTGTACCTCTTTGAATGGGTTCGCTCTCTCTTAGAAGCGCCTGAAGTCCAGGCTAGGGCTGGAATTTGATTGGGAAGAGTTCAGCTGAGTGGAGGCAATGAGAGTAGAGGCTAAGCAGAGACTGAGGACAGCCGTTAGACAAGCAGCAGGCACAACCGTGGGAGTGAAACCAGGCGGCCCACTCCCAGGGCGTGTTCCTAGAGGCCAGGATGCCATGAAGCCCAGTGACCCTTCGCGCACAGCCAAGATCATTGTGCACCTGGGAGCGAAAACGCTCTGTGAGAGCGGGCATCGCCGGCTGCTTCAGCTCTGCGCGCCCAGGCGGCAGGAGCCTCGCGGTGCGGGACACCCAGGGCGGAGGCCCTGAGGGCGGGACAGCACAACCCGGCTCCTCCCTTGGCTGAGCGGACTGAAGATTTGACTTGCCTCTTCCACGCCTTCCTCCTCGCCGCACCACCAAACGGCCTGCAGGGTGTGTGTAGGCGATGGCGCCGCTGCGTTCCCCGGATTGTGATGAACCTAACCTACAACCCGAGGTGAGAGGACGGAATGGCAAGATCTCACAACTTCCTGTAGCCCTTGGTGCTGCCAAAGCTGCTAGGCCCAGCTGGGGGCTGAGGAGAGCGGGCCGTGGAGGCGGAGCCTGAAGAAGGTGAAGCCGGGGATGCCCCAGGCTGTTGCGAGAGAGCCTAGGGGCAGAGCCTGAAGTGGGTGGAGCCTGAGGCATCCAAAGTTTTGAGGCGGGCGGGCCTAGGGGGAGGGGCCTGTGGTGGGCGGAGCCCCGGGGCATCCAAAGTTCTGAAGTGGGAGGGCCTTAGGCTCTAAGGTGGGTGGAGCCTGGGGCAACCAAAGTTCTGAGGCGGGCAGGCGTAAGAGGAGGAGTCTGAGATGGGTGGAGCCTGGAACAACCAGAGGTTTAAGGCGAGAACCTGAAGTGGGTGGAGCCCAAGGTAGGCGGAGCTCTGAGGCTGAGGGTTGTGGAGGAGGTTGGGGCCACTGGGTAACGCAGATGCCCACCTTACGGGGGCGGGACCTGTGTCCCCTTTCCCAGTGTGCGCTGCGCTGCTGGGTCTCACGCGCGCTTTTTAGTACTCCGCCCTTACCAGGATCCTGCCCAGGAGCAAATAAAAATTTACAAAGTGGGGGTGTGGCCTTTCCTCAGCCCGGCCGTAGTTAGGTGCTTGAACTTCCTCAGAAAAGCCAAGGTTTATTCTCACTAATGCGTAGAAACGAGTAGAAAATCATTAATTAATTGCTCGGGTGGGTCGCCGTGGGCCTGTCGCGGCTGGCGTTTCCGTTACTGCTGCTGGTCTGCAGTCAGTCTACGCAGTAGAGTCAATTGAAAGCCGTTTTCTCAAAAACTGAGACGCAAGCGCTTTCCTGAAGCCTAACACTACGGAGAACTGAATTCGTGTGCATCATTACCATAGAATTGTCAAGAGAAAGTTTCTTCTTTTTGTTCAGAAACAACAATTCGTTTAAAAAAAAATTAGTTCTGGAAGTAAAAGTGATATAGTCAAAGAAGTTAGCACTCCCGGGAGTATGACAAGGGGTGTGAATGTGGCTTTAGTCTGCCTTTGAAAAGAACACGCCTATGAGCAAAAGTGTTTATGAAGATTCTTATTTGAAAACATTCAAGTAGATATTGAATGGTTCGAGGAAAGCTGAGCTACGTTTCTGCTTCTGATCTTTTTGTTTACAACTTTAGTATCTTAGGCAAGTTCCCTAACATTTTCATACCTAAGTTTCTTTGCAAAAAACGCATGTTGAATACTGGCTACTTGGATGGTCATTGTTGGAGGTTAGAGATCGTTGAGCTTTCACAAAGAATTGCTTTTTCTAAGGTCTTAGTTTTAGCTTAGTTCATTAAGGGCAATAACCCAGAAATCATCCAGAACACTGACTTAATCAACTGATGGGTAGTAAAATGGAAACATTTCAGATTCTTCAACACATTACAGAGGACCCAAAGACAAAATTATCCCAGATGAAGTTGTGCTAGGAGCGTTACCAACGGTCTCCCAGGCTCTATTTTTAAATGACTGTAGTAAACAATCAAATCTCTTGACTATGCTTCCAGAACCCGTTAAGTCAAAATATCAACATCTTTGGGGGAATTCAGCATCAAAAGGTGAAACTGCTTGAAAATGGTTATCAACAACAAAATGTCTTTAAACTAGGAGACATTCTTTGTTAAGACCTTAGGTTTGGGTTTAGGTGTCTGCAGAAAGATGTGTCTTGTCACTGAAGGGCTGATACCAAAGGAGCAGAATCTATGTATCCTGGTAACAGCTCAGTACTGCCAAAAATTGCTTGTCTAGCCCTGTAATCACAGTAAAGGTTTGAATTTGAAGCCCAAGTTTCCACAGACTTTTAAAAATTGTAATTTCATAATTAACCTTAGAAATTACATTGTGTTTAAAAGTATGCTGTAATGTTTGATGGAATAATTGCATTTTTCCTGCCATCTTTTTGGTCATCAGACTCTCCCAATATATATTCATTTTCTCCTTTTCTTCTTTGCCAGCAAAATAAAAAACAGCATGAAGGTCAGAGTCATCTGTTCTCACAAAAGTCTTCTACACTAGTCATTAAGAAAAGACACTTTAAAAAAATATTTTTAAAAATATTCTCCAAGGGGCTGGAGAGATGGCTCAGTGGTTAAGAGCACTGACTGCTCTTCAAAAGGTCATGAGTTCAAATCCCAGCAACCACATCGTGGCTCACAACCATCCATAATGAGATCTGATGCCCTCTTAGGGGGTGTCTGAAGACAGCTACAGCAAGTGGGGCTGGAGTGAGCTGGGCTGGAGAGAGAAGAAAAGTGTCTGAAGACAGCTACAGTGTACTTACATATAATAAATAAATAAATCTTTAAAAAAATACTCTCCAAAGGATAGCAAATTAGACTAAATAAATATGTGCGTGCATATGTGTGTCAAACTTTGTAAAACTGAGCCTGAAGTATTTGTTTATATTATCATTAAGATAATTAGATTCTGTCTGCTATATGGACTGTTGGTTCCGTGCTTCATCATCTGTTAGGAACAAACTCTATAAAGAGACAAGTCCTTCAAACACATGACTTTCTAGACTGGAAATTAACTGTTTTAAAAAATGCTAGACTAGTATCCCCTTTGTTTCTGCTGCTAAGTTTGTAAGTCATCGTTATTGGCTTGACACTCCCCCCCCAAGAGCCTGATTAACTGGCTAGTTAGAAGTAGCAGGCCTGGCTCCTGTCTAACCGCATGACTGAAGCCTTTAGTGCCTTATATTTTTAAAAGAAAACAGTGAGGCTAAGTAACCATGGTGGTGTGTGACTATTATTCCATCACTGGAAGGCTGAGGCAGGAGGATCAGCGTTCAAGGTCAACATGGGTCACCTAAGACCCTGTCTTCAACGTGTAGAGATGAAACATACAGGTTTACCATTAGGTTTATGTGTAATCTAAACACTGATACCTAGTATTTTAAATTTTTATTTTACTAAACATTAGTAATATTTTGAGTATGTCCCAACAGTTAGCAAAACCATCCATTAATCATAATTCGTTGGTGTTTTTTACCCTCACCCTGCGTCATGGCTTTTTCTCTAAAATGTGCCTGTTCCTAGACAGAGCCACTAATGTCTGTTATCAGGAATTTGATGTGCCTGCAGTTTTCCCTAGAGAACTGAAGCAAATTTCCCAAACATTGCCTGCAGCTGTGACCAACAAAGGCCAGCCTTTTAAACCAGCATGTCCGGTCTTCTAAGTTACATTACACTTGAAAAATAAGATTTCTAAGACCAATCCTTATAGGACTTGGAGCACCTTTTTCTTTTTAGTAAAAAGTTGATGTGACTAGAGGTGGTTCAGTGACAGAGCACTTGTTTCCTATGTTGGAGACTCCAGGCTTGATTTCCAGAATTGTTTAAAAAAAAAAAAAAAATCAGATTTTCTAAGTAGCTATTGTGCTCACTTTAAATGTCTGGGGGTTGAGGGGTGTTGTTTATTTACTGGTCACTTCTTTGAGTTCCTACAGAGCAAATGTTTTTAGACTTAACTGGAGTAAGGATTTTTTTTTTTATGTGTTTGTTAATGTTATTTATATGCCCCAATTTCAAGGTAGATATTTGCTTCATTTTAATTTCAAGTTTATAGTACAATTCCAATTTTAATTGGTTTTCATAATATTAAAACTACTTGAATTTATTTCCTGTTTTTTAATTTTATAAGTTGTGAGCTTTAACCAAGCATCAGCAATTCTTTTGTGTGTGTGTGCACTTATGCAAGTTCCCGGTGGAGACAAGGATCTGGTGATTTGGAGCAGGTGTGTGTCACCCACTGTGCCTGACACAGGTGCCAGAAACTTGAGTCTCTTGAAGAGCGGCAAAATGTTCTTCTGAGCTCTCTCTCCAGCCCCAGCAATTGTTAATACCGTGGATGTGTATAAACTCATATTTACAGAAAAAAGAAAAGCGGTCTATGGTGTTACCATGGGTGAATTGGTCTGTGTGTCATTTACAAATTGTTCCTGGCGTTGTCTGCCTTCCTCTGTTCACTGGACATTTCCAAACCAATCCGGGGAGCGGAGTGATGAGAAGGACGTAAAGATTGCTTTAGCGAGGGGGTCCTACTAAAGGACAGGCCTGGTGGCAGGGACGTCTGTTCCTGTTCCTTTCTGAGAGGGTGTCTATTGGTAATGCTCCTAACCTTTCTCTACCCACTGGACTATATGAGCACACCGGTGGCTCACAACCCCCCCAGTTCTCTGTGGGTTGAGGTGCCAGCCCAGGTGTTGACAAAATGACTGTACTTAAGAGGTGATGAACTATCGAACCAGCCCAGCTGCGCTCAGTCCCGAGGCCATCGGTCCCAGGGTTTTAATGGCTTCTTTGATCCACCCACCTGACCCGTGTGCCAATTCACTTCCAAGCTTGGGTAGATGGCATCCGTTACTTAGCCCTTCCACCCTTAGGGAAGCTGCAGGACCGAGAAGTTGACCGCTGTCACAACCACCTCACTAGCTTTGTTTTCCTCTGTTGCAAACTAACTTGGCTCCTCTTCCCACTCCTGCTCTTTACAGACTAGGATTGTTTTTTTCAAGACAGGGTTTCTCCTTGTTCCAACTGGATATAGGTCATCCTCCTCCTCTCCCTACCTACTGACAATTTCTACACTGGGGCTGGGGGGATAAAAAGGCAGGCAAGAGTTTTATTTTACTGTGGGGATACTAGAGGACAAGGTTGGTGGCAGGGACACCTGTTCCTCACATTTCTGTGGAGAGGGTGTCCTGGCTCTCCTAGAACTATGTCCTAGGCCAGGCTGGCCCCAAATTCAAGAGATCTTCTGCATCTGCCTCTCAGGTGCTGGGATTAAAGGTGTGTGACACTGCCCACACCTTTCTTGACATCCTTACCTAGAATTCCATCACATAGGTGATCTAGCTGTGATCCCCTCTTCTGCTCCCCCCTGCTTCAACTCATGCCACCCCTTCAACTTCAACCTGCCTTGAGTTCAACCTGCCTTGAGTCCCCCCCAGATTGCCTAGGAGCGTGACTGATGAAACCCTAACCCCTTTCCCACCTGACAGACACAGCACTAAAGACCTCAAGGCTCACGGCTATGCTACAGCGCAACTAGGAACTACACGAGGAAGTCCTCTGGGCCGTAATGTCACTAGAAGTCACAGACATTTTTGTTCCCACAGGCTTCTCCCTTCCTCAGAGCCTCAGTGCAGCTCCGCTCTCACACCAGGCTGTCAGGTGCTGGTCAGGCTCCTGTGTTTGTGCCCACACAGACATGTCACGGGAAGGCACTGTGGTCTTTGGGAATGGAGGGATGTGGTTCTAGACAAGCAATGGAAGCAAAAGGATAACCACTTTTACTCTTTTGTCTTGCTTTGTGTAAAACGCTGGCTATCATGTGCAGCTTGGGTATTAAAATGGGAACCGAGAAGGCTGGGATTTAAACTGAGATCTCCAGCTAGAAAAGATCAAGGCTTTGGAAAGGAATGACTAGAGGCAATGGGATAATGAAAATTATAAATAAAAGACTAAGTGATCACTCACATCATCTTCTGGTTCTCTGCCTTCCCAAAAGACAGTTTGCCTAGGACTGTTGGGAACTGATACTTCAGCAGCTGCCTTCTGAACTAAATGGGGGTCCTCGGGAACTGTTGGAATGATTGTAAGTCAAAACTAGTAGAAGGGAATTTAAGAAAATTGTTTTGTCTCTCAAGCTGAGTATCTACGTGTCTGATATACCTTAAGATTGGTTTTTAATTTTTTGGTAAATAGTCACGCAAACCAGGAAAAACAGAGTTCCAGATTTTTATTTCTGGAACTGTACACCAGGTATTAAAGTACAACAAATACAAAATAATGCTCAAAAAATCAGTGTTTATGTACAAATATTAAAATCAATGCAACAATAGCAACTTCCTCTTGAACATTGGATACTAAAACTTGTTCTGATTGTCACTAGTTTCTCTCATACTCACAGGGTACTTAGTT
>CM052716.1:38813673-38849532 GCA_028551405.1 Uromys caudimaculatus
AAATCAGATTTTTTATGCTTTCAAACTCAATTCTTTTAATAAACAGTAACAAATTCTCTGTCAAGATGTTTAGATGGAGACAAAAAAAAAAAAAAAGTAAGTCCAGCTGTTGAAAGAAAATTCAATAAATAGCTATTTTACATGGATAAAGTCATAGTGGTACAATTTATGAATGTCACATCAGGCATGCACAAAAATGTATCATACATGACAGGAGCAGTCAGAAAATATTGAATTAGGTCTAAAAAGATATGAAGAATTTACTGTACATATATATACAAAAATCTTGCAAATTATTGCCTCATTTTAACAAGGAATTAAAAGTAAACATTACCAGCTAGGTAGCACTCTCTAAGAGGCTAAAAATCCGGTTAGCATTTAAAAATCTGTTAAACTAGCTGGAATTTATTTTTCTCTCATATCATTTTTCTGGATTTTGGTCAAAAATCTATTTAAATAACTAAAGTGTCCATTCAACTTGCTGATAATCAAAACTCTAGATAAGAAACACTGTCCCCATCTTGTATCAGGACCCCAGCAATGCATAGATAAACTGCCAGCTAATGCGAATGGGCATTTTCACTTAAGTGCAACTGGTATTAGCATTCAGTCATCTTTGTGTAAATTATTTATACAGACCAGCCACTGTAAACCCAGAGTGAAAAATATAGTTATAACAATGGAAGAATATGCCCAGTATCCTCCTACATTAAAGTATACTGAAGGGAAAAGAAATAAGGTTCAAAGTTTAGCACAACACAGCAATAAGAAGCTAACCACTTGGATAAAAATATTAGAAAGCAACATGGAGCCCAGGCTACCCATTATTTACTGTGTGCATACAGAATACTAAATTTTTGATGTATAAGTTAAAGACTGATTTTAAGTTATTAATTTAACTACCCTTTGTCCTCTGTGCTAAACTAAATTTTATAGTTAATGTGCTACTGCGTAAACACTTCAAAGCAATCTTCATTAAAATGCTGCAAAGAAAAACACACATCATCCCACACCAAGGGTGTCATTGCAGTTCACAGTTTGTATAATAAATACCCTCCCTTGCAGTCACTAAGACCACTGCCTCCCATCTACTCATCAGCACGGCCTTGAAGCCACTCACACTCACAAACAGCAACACAGTCAAATGCTTAAGATTTTTTGCAAAGCAACACAACTAGTAAAGTAAAAAAAAAAAAAAAAAAAAAAAAAAAAAATCAAAATATTTAATTAAGACGGTGCAAAGTCATTGTTTTAACTGTCCTATAAAAGCAAAGCTTATTATATCCTAATACTGTATTGTATAGTTTGATTCACCTTAAAACTTAAAAGGAGCATGTCTAATAAAGCAAAAATGGTCAAAGCTATGACAATGGCTTCTTATTCACGTTTGGAATAAAAGTAAAATCAGTCTGAGATGCACGTGAAAACCTGTCACATTTAAAACTTAACAGTGGTAACGTACCGTTCTACTTCAGACAGAAACTCACACTTTTCTTTCCAACTATCAAGCTAAACAAATTAGCTTAAATATACTTCAAGGCTCTGCATTACACATACCATCTAGAAGTCTAAGTATATTAACACTTTGAACTGCAGTGCTCCAAACTTAAGAGGTGTCCCCAAACGTAAACCACTGTGGCAACTTCCTGGGCTTTGTAGACTGTGCTTCTGCAAGTCAACTGCCTCAGAATAAACTAAATTACCAGTGACCAGTATGATTTTTAATATTACAATCTTAACAATGGTGGACAAAACCCCATATGAATACCACATCTTCAAATGCCAAATTTTTAGTAAAAAAAAAAGTTTGTTTTTTGTTTTTACACAGAAGTCTCCCGGCAGTAACATGACCAATTCTGTGTAAGGTAGCCCTGGTCTAGAGTTTGAAACAGGATCCAAGCAAGCGTCTTCCTCATTTGCACAGTTCCTCGTGCTGGCTTCCAGACAGATGGTCTTGCTGTTTTGTAAACTGAAGTGCTCTAGTTGAATAACATGAGAGAAGAAGTTTCCGTTTTTAAAAATCCTTGCATGTTTGTGCAGTTTAAAGAAACCTACCCCTGCTTTTTATCAATAAAGAAAATAAAACCAAAAAAAAAAAAAAAAAAAATTGCTACATTGAGCAGGGATCGGGGTTGGTACCTGTAAACATTGTGATCCCACTGCATCCGTTACGGCAAAAGGAGCTGACATGAAAAGAAGCCACACATCAGGTCAGAACATCTGTGCTGGTTTGAGCTGGTGGCCTCTGTCTACAGGTGTTAAATCTGGGGTAAGAGCAACGGGAACAGAAAAGAAGGAGGACTGGGAAGAGGTATTAAGGGGTGAGGAAGAGAAGCAGAGCTTAAAGCTGCACCACAGAGTTCAATCTTAGTTCCCAACTCTGCTCATCATAGTTCATTTCCACATTTATGGATTGAAAAATGAAAATACTCTTGATAAATCAAGATATAGTTCTATACATACTGACATCACTGATGTCATAGTGAAAAAGGTTCAAACTTCCAGTGAAAGACTATGCAAACCTGATAGCTCCCCACAGTTTACTGGTTCTGCACACCCATTGTCTCTGGGCTCCGCGCTCATATCACTCTGAATGAAGGGCAGCGTGCTGATGCAGAGTGTGGCCATTGATGAATCCGTTTGTCTCATTGGCAGACAAACTGCCAAAGTCAGCCACAGAGACAGCCATTTTGGCACTGGTGATGTGATGTGTATGATTTTCAAAGTCTACACCCAGGTTATTTACAGAAACCTCATTCATAAAGGATTCAGGGACAGCAATGCCCATTTTCAATCTCTTTGCTGGTCTTTCCGATTCTTCGCTGCACATGGGGTTTAATTCTGAGTGATAAAATCCAGTCTCAAATAAATTAAAACAATCACTTTCACCATTGCTGGGTAGGGTGAGTAACTCTTCCGTTACAACAGGCACATGATTGACTTGTCCACGGGGCGTGTTTCCCAGTGGAGGAAAGCTATCATCCAAACAATTCACATCTGTGGGGTTGCAGACAGTTGCTACACTGTTGGTCAAAGCTGGAAAGAAATGGAAAGTAGTTTAAGTGAGTGGTCACTTGATGTGTGACAGAGAATGCAGCCTGCACCAGGCTGTGCACAGCGTCTCATCTTACCTGTCAAGTCACTGGCAGTGAAGGAGCTGAGAATATTCAGCGGCTGATCAGGAATGGGCTCAGGCCGGTTAGAAGTTAAGGCTGAAGAAGAACTGACCGTATCACCCAGAGACTCTGTTTCATCTACGAGACGATCCATATAGTCCCTGAAGAATGCACTCCAATAAGCTTAACTGTGCATCAGAGGTAAACATGGCAGTCACTCAAGCCAAACCCACCATACTTACGTAACGCCAGGGTGATGATTATAGCGTTTCTTTCCAAATTTTGTCTGTTGAGCAAAGTAATCATAGCGTTCCGATTTCTTCCACATGTAGTAAAAGGCTACACACTCGGCAACAGTTCTAGATCTCACCTAGTGAAGAAAGGCAGACAAACTGATGCTCCCAAGACCATCAACAAAGATGCTTAAATTCATAGGATTTTCTTACACAATTATGAAATTCTAAGTATGTCTATCAGTGACATGTCTCTACGTGTAACAATGAGCAGATGTCAAAAGCACAAAGTTGCTAAAAAATCAAAAACAAAAACAAAATCCACAAACAATGTTGTATGTTTACTTGAAAACCCTCAAATGATTGTGACTGAATCCTCATTGTGACCAACAGCTGTTGGGATTAGCCAACATCCAAGGAAAGTCTACGAATGGTTTTCCTTGGGACCTACTAATTCCCCAATCTAAGGGCTTGATGAATTCAGGGACCCAGCAACCTCTAGCTCTGCAGCAGCAGATCATTTACTAACCAGAGGCAGGGCTTTTCTGCTCCCCGGGTTTGGCTCCTAGCTCCAATGGGCTTAACAACTAACTTTTGAAAGTCAAACAATTGGCTCCAGACCCAAACTACAGTCCTCCAAAACACTTAACAGCCATAAGTTAAGTGTCTGACTATACAGACTTCTTTATCTTTATTCAATAAACACTGATTTATCAGTGCCCCAATACAGACATTTCTGAGTGTCTATCCTGATTCCAGAGTAAGCTGTGGTCTAAAGTCACTAGTAGAGGGAGAAGCTTTTGAAATCATGAAATGCAGTATAACTTTCAGTAAACATTATTAACTGTATGTCTTCATAGAGAATACAGGCTTCCTGGAGCCACAGACCTTTCCTGTCTTATCCACTGATATCTCAAGTGCTGAAAATAGTAATTGGGACATAATTGTATATGGAATAAGTGGATTAAGAGTAAATTTTCTAAGTCACTGATGTTTAGACATCTTTGAGCATATTTCATCTATTCACACTGAAAGCTTCAGATTACCTTTAAGAAAACAGTAGACTGTTGGGTTTTTTAACATTAAAAAAAAAGCATTTCCAATATAGTTGAAGAGTGAGTAATGCAGAGATAAGAAAAGGCACACAGGATGAGGGAAAGGAAGGAAAGAAGCATCACGCCTTCAGACGTGGCAGCAGCTGTGCAAAGATCCCAGAGAATCAGCAGCAGAACAGAACAGAAAGTGGCGGGCTGGAACCCAGTCACATAAACGCTCAAGAGAGGAGCGTACACTCAAGGCCTGCTGGGCTTCAGAGTGAGTTCAGGATCAGTCTAGGCAATTTAGTGATGAGACCCTGTCTCAAAATGCATAGAGCTGGGGTGAGCGACATGCGGGGCCCTGCCAGGTTCAACCATCAATATTGAAAAAGGCAAAATACTAACAAGCAGTTTTAGCAAGGATTAAACTATGATGACTAACCTACTATAGCCAAGCATCGTAGTTTGCACCTATAATCTGAGCACTGGGAAGGTTGAGGTAGGTAGGACACTAAGTGTGAGGCCTGCCTGGGTTAGTGAGCCAGGCCAGCCTAGACCAGAATAAGTGAGACATTAGCTTTTATATTTATAATATATAAATATAGAAAAACAGTAATTCAGAAAAAACCTATTACTTCCCTATGTGCAAATAATGAGCTGAAATTTAAAACTGAAAATACTACTACTTACATCATCAGTACCTTCTCAACTAGATCTGAGTAAAACTATAAAACACTTAATGAAGAAATTAAATAAATGGAGAGAGAGTCTATGTTCATAGATCAGACTAATAATGATTCAGTGCCTTTCCAATAAAACTGCACAAGGTTACTCTGTGGACACTGACTAACTGATTCTATTATATGGAACACAAAAGCAAAGGAACGAGACTACGTAGCTTTAACACTGTACAGCCAACAGTGTGAATAGGGTATGTGGCACATGGCTTTAATCCCAGCATTCAGGAGGCAGAGGCAGAGGTTGAAGTCAGCCTGGTCTACATAGTGAATTCCAGGCTAGCCAGGGCTATGTAGTGAGACTCGGTCTCAAAGAAAAGGGAGAGGGACAGGGACAGGGAAGGGAACAGGGACAGGGAGAGCAAAGATAATGATACCAGGGTGTTTGGGTAGAGAAGGCAAACACATTATTAAAGGAGCCCAGAAATGTAAGCACTTATAAACAACCAACTGATCTTTGACCGAGGACTCAGGCAGTTCAATGGAGGAAGGATAGTCTTTTAAATAAACAGAGCTAACAAACAAAACTAAGCCAGACGAACGTCTAGACCTTGTATCTTGAGTCTGTGAGAGTAGTGCTGAGTTCATGCCAGCACTGAGGTAGAGTGCAGGCTTCCCTCGTACCTGCTGCTCGCACACACTGCTTCCCGGTCAGTGTTCCAGGCTAGAGTGGGACCCTTGCTGAATGGAGTCAGCCTGCACTGCTAGGTCCATCACTGTTCCCCACAGTCTAGAGTTTCTATTGGACTCATGTTTGATTCCTGTATAATAATATCACCCTCGACCTCTTCCCCTTCCTCCTACCAGGCCTCTGCAGGCACAGTTTTATCAGTTTGACTTTCCCAGTGTCCGGCCTTGGGAATTCTTAGGATGCAGGCACTCTTCTCGGATTACCTTTCACTTAGCATTAAATATTTAAGCTACTCCCCATGTCTTCTGCTATTTGCTAGCTTTACTGTTCTTAATACTAAGTGACATCCTGCTGTCTGGACTGTCACCAGTTTATGGATTTATCTCTAAGGAGATATACTGGTTCCAAGTTCTAGCTATAATAAATAAAAACTAACTGAATCTGCTCTGAATATTTGTACGCAGATTCTCCTTGAACATGGAGTTTTCAACTCATTTAGGTAACTACAAAGAGTAGGACTGCTAGTTCATTTGGTAAAATGTTTACTGTATCAGACACTACCAGTTACCCAAGGCGGCTGAACCATTCTGCAGTGGGACTTCCTGCTGCTGCTGCTGCCCGCCTGCCCTGCAACGGTGATTACAGCTGATTCTTAGATGCTTTTTAGTAATAAACTCATGTTCTGAATCAGTCTATCTGTTGCTGCCTCCTTGTTTTTAGCAACTGTAGTTTTTCAACAATCAATAAAAATGAGAGATTACAAATATCAGAGCAGCTTAGGAGAAAATGGAAGGCATGGAAAACATGGAAGACCCCCTAAGAAGTACACTGGATTCTTGTATGAACTGAATATCCTATTACCCTGTGAGCAGGCTGTGGCATTTTAATCACATATCAATCATGTTTAGAATATTAGAAATGCTATTTATTAGCAGGGAACATTAACAAACTGCTCATTCATTTATGCTACTTAAATAGGATAATGCATTGGTTGTAATCATTTTAACTAGTGAGCAATGTCTCCATTCATTAGCTTACCTTGTTTTTCTGAATGAGATGAAAATCTTTCCCATAAAGCATTAGTGCATGCTCAAAGCTTCGGCACTCCTCTTCTGTCCACGCTGTCATTCCTTCTGCAGAGAGAAAAGGAGAGCGTTAAGAGCTCGGAACTCGCACATGTATATCAACGATTTCCCCTCAGACTCACTCCTCACGCACACTCAGAGTGCAGTGTATTACACACATGCACTGCCATTTAGAATATAGGAACACAGGCTGGAGAGAGGGCTCAGTGGTTCAGAGTATGTACTGTCCTAGGGGACCCGAGTTCTTTTCCTCCCACCTGTATCAAGCAATTCACCACAGCCTGTACCTCTGGCTTCCCTCCTCTTCTAGCCTGTGGGCACCACTGCTCTGTATACATACCTATACATACACACACATACGTCTACACAATTAAAACAGTGAATCTTAAAACACAAGGGAAAAAAATACTTTTTGTTCTCTGCACTGTGGAACAAAGATTTAATGTCTTAAAATACACATTTTTAATTTTAAACACGTGTGTGTGTGTGTGTGTGTGTGTGTGTATGCGTGTGCACATGAGAGTGTGTACAGTTACATGTGTACACATGCATGAAGACTCAAATCATGAATGTTTCCTCAGGACATGTCTCCCCTGTTTTGACCTGGGGTCAGCTGACTAGGCAAGGCTTACTGGCAAGTGAGAGACAAGGAGCATTCCCAGTGCACACCAGTACAGCTTTCCACATGGATTCTGGAGACCAGACGCTGGCTCTTTACAACTAAGCTGTTGCCCTAGTCCCAACAAACACGTTTTTAGGAGAAGAAAAAATGACTATCGTCTTTCTGGAATAAAAAAAAGGTTCTATTTTGGTTTAACATAAAAAGTAAGTTCTTTAATTCCAGACTATAAGAATAATCCATACATATTTATTTAAAGTCAGTATGTGAGTGCTGGGGAAATATAGAGAATTAATCCATGCTCTCAAATTACTAAATCCCATAAATCTTTCAGCAGACGCTAGTGTTGATAAGTTAAAACTCTAGTTAGCACGAGAAAGCCTTCACAAGGTTACAGCAGAGGCTTAGGGATTAGTTCGTTATTCTTTTTTATTTCTGAATTACCTCACTTATTGATACTAGGGACCAGATCCTCAAAGTCATTAATAGCAGTAGACAAAAAGTGAAAAATATTTTGAATTCAAGAAAAAAACTGGTCTAAAGACTGAAAGTTTTGACAGCTTAAAATAATCCTTTCAAAGAAGCGTCTTCTACAAGGGAAGTATCTCAATATATTATCTCAACCAAAAATTTAAATATACTATTTCCAGCTTTTACATTTTCCATACCATTTACATAATGTCACTAAGTACTATTTTCATTCTACATACACTTAATGACGGCAGAGTACATGATATCCATTTATTATATAAAGACAAAAATATTTAAGTAGCAGCCATGTTTCTTAACACTGATAAACAATCAGCTCTATTAAAAAAAACCTATTACATGATCAGTACAGCTCCGCTCCCTTCAGTGAACCTCATGGAGTACACTGCCCACCTTTCCCTTTCCCACTTATCTCCCTGTGTGCATGTGTCCTGTGCAGGTCACAACAATTTGCCCCTTCCCCTTCCATTACATCTAAACCCAGGGCCTCAGGCCTGGCAGCAAATGCCCTCACCTGCTGAGCCACCTCACCAGCCCTCTTCCTTCCCCATTAATCCTAAACCTCCAATATCCCCAACATTTTAAAGTCAAACCATAAAATTATTCTTTTTAATTTTGGCTCTATTGTCATGTGTGGGGTCTGCTTTGTTCTGTAACTGCTTCTACAAGAAAGCAGAGGCTCCAGGGCTGGTGTGGGGGAAGGGCACAACTAAAGGAAGTAGGTGCTACAGGAACCAAACAGTCCTGGTGCTCAGATGAACAGCCCTCACCATTTCTCCTGGCTTCATCTGTCTCTCACCTTGAGATGCCTTTCCATTACAGCAGTACCGTTCAATTGCTTCCTTTATATTGTGGTCACACTTGAGAAGCTCATATAATGCCTAAGAACAAGAGGGAGAGAAAAAACAACCAATAACTGCTAACAGTTCATGTCTAAGAGCATTTTAAGAACAGGTATCTTTTAAGAGAGTCCTGACAAACACTACTAAAACGCTTTCAAATCTCATAACAAGCCAGCTATGGTGACATATGCCTTTAATCCCAGTAGGTGGATCTCAGTGAGTTCCAGGCCAGTCTGGTCTCTATAGTGAGGTTGAGGACAACAAGGGTTATGTAGAGACCCTGTCATGACATGGGCATGCTTGTCTAGGCACTCAGTCTGCAGAACATTCTGCAAGCTGACCTTAGGACCTCATGCATTTCTTCATGTATATGAGTGCCTGTGTGTGCAAGTGTACACAGAAGCACCTGTATGGGCCAGGTTGATTTCAGCTATCTGTTCTGATTGTTCCCCACCACTACGCCCCTCTTTGTTTTACATAGGTACTGAGGCTCCTCACGGAGCCTTCATGCCAGAGCAATTTGTTCATTCTTACCCAGAAGTTATCAAATTGGCTTTTTACATTTTTCTGGGTCTTCTCACCTGGGAAGGAATTTTTTATATATAGGGTTTACTGAAACAGAAATCTGATAGAACCCAGGATGGTCTTACATTTTAGACAAGGCTGGCCCTAAACAAATTCTCTTGCCTCAACTTTCCAAGTGCTGAGGTCACAGGCATTCACTACCATGCCTGGCCAATCCGCCACTTTAGATGCTTTTGGTGTCTGTCTCTTGCTGCCCTCCTCCCTCTCTGTAACACAGGAAAACCAGCAGGCCTGTTGGAGCACCGTCAGAACCATGACAGGTTCTGCTATGTCTGTCACCTTCTTGCTGCTCAGTGTTTGCGATGTTAATGTGATAAATGGCAGCAGACTGACTCAACTGAAAGGTCAGTAACAAGACTTCCAAAGCAAGTCTCAGGAAAGACAAGGCTGGCCCAGCACGAGACAAGCGCTAAAGACAACAACCTGAGAAACAGCTGTTCAGAACACAGTAGGGATTATAAATATCTATCCTTACACCCAGAGTAGTGTAGCCCTCACCCTTATCAAGGAAACTTTGCAACAGGCAGCGATCATTACAGAAAACCACATCCAATCAAAATGCAGTGTTGTGGTACCCAGACCCCACTGCTACAGCTAGAACACAACGCCTGCACCCAAGATCACTGTGGCTGAGGGAGGAAGAGTCTCAAGAACCAAAGCAACGGGACTTTGCGATGATAGAGTGTCTCCTAAAAAAGAACTACAGGCAACTAAGGAATGCTGGGAGCTGAGGAAAAGCCCTCCCCAGAGAAGAGCCGCCAACTGGTTTTCCAGTACCAAATGGTCAACTCTGAAAAATGAGTGACAGACTGAGCAGGTTATACATACGTACGTGTGTGTGTGTGTGTGTGTGTGTGTGTGTGTGTGTGTGTGTGTGTGTGTGTGTGTGTGTGTGTGTTTGTGTGTAAGAGAGAGAGAGAGAGAGAGAGAGAGAGCGAGCGAGAGGGAGGGAGGAGGGAAGAGGAATGGGGCATGAGGTTTGAAGGGGGAAGAAAATGACACATTTATAACACCAACTCCCCCCCAAATTTTAAATAATTATACAACAGCTATTGTAAAAGGATCTGACAAATCAGAATACATTTCTAATGAGAGATAATACTAGTTATAAACAGATGAACACTGTCCTGCAGCAATAAAGACAGCACTTAAACCAAGTGCCAACACTATTGTCGATGAAATCCTGTCTCAAAAAATGATGGGAGAGCGATCAGACGCCAAGGTCAACCTCTGGCCTCCACTCACACCCCTCATAACCTCGGCGCACATTTAAACCACTTACATCAGCATTTGTAGTTAGAAAGTTATCTAGAAATACTATATAAGAGGAAGCTTACCTGTTCGTTATCCCTGGTGTGTGTGCCTGAAGAAATTCTATCTAGGACTTTTTCATTTCCAGTTCTTATTGAGGTCTCAATAAGGTACTCCTTGACTTTGCTCTCCAAAACCACATCAGGACACCACAGTAACTGGTCTTCATTTTCATAAGCTGAGAAAGAAAATCCCATTAATACATCACAAATAATGAAGACATTAAGGAGTGTTCAGATGGTGCCTCCCTTACTGGACAGAACTCACTGACTGGGATAAGTAACTGAGCAGCAGTGTGAATGGTGGACAGGAAAAGCCTTTGCTGGGATAAAAGGGAACAGAACTGTTAACTTGACTGTCTGGGGCCAATGGTCAAAGCACAAAGCTATTCTGGAAGTTGGTCTTACTGTCCATTAGGCTTTCTAAGGCTAGTAAACTGTAATTGTAAAACCACATATTAGTATCTTATATTTTTTGTAATGAAGCTGTAAAAACAAACAAAACAAACAAATAATTTAACTGTCAAATTTTCTAACAACTATCTTGGAATTTTCTCTTGAATTCCATAAATGACCCTATGAACTTTCTAAAGGTTAAATTTACAAATAAAACAAAAATAAAAGCCAAAATATCAAAGGTCTATTATTTCTTTACAGATTGCTTTAATCAAAAGTGAATTTTTAAAAGTAGATTAATCAAGACCCCTAGAGAGGCTTATGAAGGGCAAACATAAAATAAACTTTGCACAATGTCTTAAAATGACAAGCTATTAGTGCCCAATGTCACTAACACAGGACTGGATTTATTAATGCGCCCCATCACCTTAGCCAAGCATCACAAGAGTAACAGAGAGGACCCAAGCACTTACTTTGAGGTCTAATCCCCTCTTCAAGCATGTAACGCCTTACACGGAACTAGTAAGAACTTACTCAGTGGTAGCAGGACCTTTTGTTTGTGTTTTGAACTATGTAGATAAGCACGCCCCTGCCCAGTTAGCAAGAAAGTTTAGAAGGAAGAGGCTCATGCACTATTAAGACAGACATACACAGGATCAGTACATAGCATACACAGGCTAGCTCAAATATGTGAGCCCGCAAGTGCTGGGATGGCAGGCATGCCTCCACATCTTCTCAAGTCTCGGCAGTCTTTTTTGAACAGTTTCTAGAACCAGTTTTTTAACTAAACTAGTTTTTAGGCTAATTCCAGAAGGCATACACCTTCCCTCCTGAATTTGAAGGCTGGAAGAAATATCGGAAAGCCAAAGGACCTACAGCCTATGTCAAGGCTGGACTGTGTGTGACAAGTGACGGACAGCGGAAGGACCACTGGGACACTGGAGACCAACAGCTCTTCCTGCTTCCTCTGGCACAAGCTCTTCCATTAGTTAGAAAGCTATTAGGAAAACAGTGCTGCTGGTAGCTGCAGCGCCCATGGCCCCAGGTAACCAGTCCTTGGCTTTTAAATGGAGAGCAGTGTACTACGGAGGAAAAGAGAAGAGGAGGGCTTGGCGGCTGCCCAGAGGAGACGACCCAGCAGCCATGGCGATAGTTCGCACCTACTGGAGCCTCAAGATCACTGAAGGCGGCACACCTGCATTCATAAACTCAACATCCTGTGCTTTCAGAACTCTACAAGTGAGGAGGTGACAGAGTGGTGTTTCCCTCCCAGAGTTTCTTCCCACCAGATTATGTTTATAACACTCTCACTCCTTCAAGAGATGGGGTTCTTCTGCTCACAGCTCCTGAAGCCCCAGGTCTTGCTGTTGTAACCCTCCCTTCAGGCAGCCCTGGAATTCATGATTCCCCTGCCACTGGCTCCCCAGTGCTAAGATCAGAAGCTGGCCCACCAGGCCCAGCTTACTTCTGATATATTTTTCCCAGACAGGACTAAGTATCTAGACTCTGGAAGCTCCTGCGGATCATCTATCTCTCTATCATCTAGGTTGGTATATAATCAGACTTCAGAAAACCCCAAGTCACGCTCATGTGACCTTACCTTTCTCATCACCACTGTACTCGCCAAGATAAGGGGGAATTTCTGCCTGATACTGTAGACCAATCATTATTTCCTACAGGAAAATTGAGAAATAAAAGCAACATTATTATAAAAACAAACAATCCCAAATCAAAAATAAACATCATGCAACAGCAAAACTATCACAAGTTGCTTAAGAAAGGTTTTTAGGGTTTTTTTAAGATTTATTTTTAAGTGTGTGTGTGTGTGTGTGTGTGTGTGTGTATGTGTGTGTGTGTTGGGGGGTGGTAGTAAGTGCACAAGAGCACAGTGATGATTTCTTGGAGCTAGGGTCATAGGTAGTTGCGAATCACCCAGCATGGTGCTGGGAACGGAACTCGGTCTTCTGCAAGAGCATATGGACACTTCATTGATGAGCCCATCTAGTTACCCCCACTCCAAACATTAACAACTTATCTTTAATTGTGTATATTTGTGGGCACATGCATGCATACATGAGTGCAGGAGCTCAGAGGCCAGAGTCAAATCCCCTCAAGCTGGAGCTACAGGCAGTTGTGAGCCACTAAACCTGGTGCTGTGAGCTCTACCCCATGCTCCTAACCCCTAAGCCATCTCATCTCTCTCCAGCCCTCAGAAGTGTTGAGGCATCAGTCCAAATGCTTAGGTTACAATGATAGGTGGCTTACCTTTCTCAAATCTTCAGGTGAGTTACCACTGTCCGTTTCAACATCCTCAGTCTCTGATTCCTTGTCTCCATCACATGTAGTGTTTGCTGAAAGAAGAAAAAGCAAAAAGTCTCTAAAGCACCTGAGAGAATGCCACTTATATATTATAAAAACTTGAATCGAGATTCACTAAGCTTGCCTGCACTGTGTTCACAGCTGGCATCTGTCACAAGGACAGACAGTGAGAGCGCTAACACTCCCCATGTCACCATGCCGTCACCTCGAACGTCAAGTGTAGCATGGGGGTGTGTCCTCACTGTGCACACTCGCTGGACAGCTGAGCCAAGGCTATCCCTGTACATACCATTGCATTAACATTAACTGTATTAAGAACAAGATAAATGGGGCTGTAATTAAGCATGTTTCAGCTTAAAGCCCTTTTAATATTACTAATAAACATTAACCACCAAGAACTAAAAGGAAAAAATATAGTAAGTCACTAAAAATAAAAATACTTTGAGCAGGCCGGGCAGTGGTGGCGCACGCCTTTAATCCCAGCACTTGGGAGGCAGAGGCAGGCGGATTTCTGAGTTCGAGGCCAGCCTGGTCTACAGAGTGAGTTCCAGGACAGCCAGGGCTACACAGAGAAACCCTGTCTCGAAAAACCAAAAAAAAATAAATAAATAAAAATAAAAATAAAAATACTTTGAGCACTGGTAAATTCTCAAAACAGCTAAGCTGAACCTTTTAACAAGTCCAAAAAATATGTGGCTGAACTAAGATGGGTCACCACAGTAACAGATGAAAACAAGCGGCCTAACTAAGCGAGTGTGTGGGTTATAACAAAATACGGGCTCATTCCATCCCAACGGCAAAGGTGGCGACCCTACCAGATTACCACACTCTATTTACAGTATGAGCAACACTTGAGACTTTCTCACTGCGGAGCAAGTCAGTGCAATGTCCTGAAGCTTGATTGAGCACCACTGCTAACATCAGCAGACCCTAGCATTCTTACATCGCAATGGCCGAGGGAAGAAATCAGAAGTTTCATGAGAAGTCACAGATGGTGTCAGATCATCTGCAGAAGACTGGGTTTCCTCATCATCGCCTGACAACAGGTCTTTCGCTATTTCTTCCTGGAAGTTGGGAAGCAGGGCAAGTTAGGAAGAGTTGCAACCTCAGATAATGGAGATGCCTTTTTGTTTTTATAACACTCAAATATGAAGAACCAATTTGCACCTTAGCTCTGAGCAGTTTGAAATTCTGTAATTTACTTTATGTGTATAAATACTAGTAACATTTAATACTTAATTATATACTTAATATACTGTTTTAAATTTTGAATGACTTATCAAGAAGGAATTTAAAAAAGCAATTGTACACTTAAACAACTTGCTTTCTTATGAGCATGCAAAGACTTTATTGGAAGGTCCAGACCAATTTTCAGTGAATTTATAATAAAAACAGTATGTTCTAGCATAGCATAAGTGTGTTTCTACTGGAGCATGTTAGGAGGCTGAGGCAGGAGAATTTCATGAGCTCAGGAGTTCATGGCAAGTCTGAGCAAAACAGTGAGACAGTAACTTAAAAACAATAGCTAGCAATTATACTCATTTTTTCCAACAATTCTTAAAAATTTAGAAATATCTCCAAACTCTACTCTTCTAATGGTTTAAAAAGTCCAATTAAGTAACTGGTGACACTGCTTTAAAAAAAGCACGCTTGGCTTTGTGTTAAAGTGCCCTATTACCCAGCAGGCCAAGAAAGCCTCTCAGAATCCCACCCAGAGGCATGGCTGCATGACTCTCCTCAGCCACGAGCAGGCTTCCCTACAAGCAGCCTGTGTGAGACAGGTCACCATGGTCTTAGCTGCTGTGACCATTGTCACTCCTAGGACCCAAAAGCAGAACTCTGCCTGAGCCAACTTGGTTCGCAGGCTCTGGGAGATCTACAGATCAACTGCAGTTAAAGAAAAATCCCCTATGTACAATGTCTAAACAGAATACTAAGCAAGAGTGGAACAGCTACTAACTACCATTCTTGAAGCAGTCATTTATATTTCAGAATTAGAAAGTGCTTTAAGCAGAAGAAACTTAGAATCTGTCAGTGACAGTGACAGGCCTGTACTTACTTTGTCTAGGGTCATATCTGGTAGTTCGTCTGCAAGTTCACTTGGAGAGCTGTTCGCACTGGAATTTGCAACCGCTGGAATCGTAGAGTCATCATAGCCGTAGAACGCCAATAGGTCTTCTAGAGGCATGTTTCCTTCCTATGTGAGCGGGCAGACAGACTCAGTAACGCCATAATCTGAACTGAAGGGTAACTGCAATGCTCTAAAGCTATATAGCATACACAGTAGCAACGGGGCAGACTCAACCACAGCCAAGCTTTATGGCTTTCTTGTGTATTACTGTGGAAAACAGTACTAACCCCAGTGCTTAAATGGTGTGTTAACAAAAGCAAATAATAGTTCCAATAAAACCAATCAAGTGATCAACAGACAACATTCATCACATCATTTTTAGCTTGTTTGCTCAGTTAAATAACCTTGGAGTTCCTGCATAAATATTGGTATATTTTATATTTATGTATAATAATGTCCAAACCCCAACTGTCATTTTACATTCCTAGTTCCAAATTTGAATACCAGCCCCAAGTCCTCCTGACAACACTGCCTTGATGATAACCTGCATGCTTTGGCCTCAGCACTGTATCCTGGGAACCTATGCCAAGCTTCACAGTGACTCCCAAACTGTTTCAAGCTCATCATGGACTTCTAATGCAGATTTGTTTTAACTATTATAGTGCACAGAACCAACGTACAACAATCACGTACAGATAACTGTAAAATAAGCTTGATAACTAACTCCCACATTTTAAGATGTTTACCTATGTCAATTAAAAGATTGTATGGAGATACTAGTGTGGACCATGTAATTAGTGTCCATGGGTGACCACAAAGTGCGCTAAGCACTGACAGTGCCTGCCTACAGGATGCTGGGTATCCACCAGTGCCCACAAGGAACTTAGGCTGAAGGTCCCTGAACTTCAGTACAGCACTGAGCACAACAGAGCTTGGACTAAACCATGACACAATGCTAACTTGCAAATGTAAAGTCAGCTCAAATTGAGATTCATAAACAGGACATTTCTCATGCCAAGGAGGAACCACCACAGACTGCTCTTGGCCCAGCCTGAGAACCCAGAAGGTAATGAGCACCTGGCTGTCTCCCTCCAGCAGCATTCCCCTTGGCTCTTATCCTGCTACTCTGTAGGAGGGACAGGTTGCAACCTTTGCCAACCACCTGTCTGTAGCATCCTTTCTCTAGGACTTCAGTGACACTCCTCCATGGTGGGAAGGCCGCTGCTGTTCCTCACTTTCTGATGGTCTACTGTCATTCACTGACTCTAGTATTTTGTTGAGAGTTACTGTACAGGGATATAGAAAATTATAGAAAATCCTTTCTCTGAAGGAACTCAATGCTACTGAGAGAATCAGACAGGTTAACTAACGGCCATACAACCACCTCTGTGATGCCCTAAAGCTGTATACCCAGAGAAGGGGTTTGACCCAGGAAGAATGGTGCCAAGTAAGGATGAACAGATAAAGCTGTGTCTCAGTATGTGTTCTACTATCAGTAACAGTAACTGTGTTGAGACCACTATACTGGTTGCTGGTATGAAACACAGGGTTTGCCTTTTTACAGCTTAGATTAGGGGAATCAACAACACTCAAATATAGAGTTGCAAGCTATGTAGTGCAAATAAAACACAAAGGACCCTGGAGTCCATTTTCATTGGATAGCAGAGAAGATACGAAAGCATGTGGCTGAGTCTCAGAGCGTGGCTAGCGTTCCAGACACACCCGAAAGCTGAAGGTGAAGAAGCCAATGGCCACAGCTCAGTGGGAGAAGCGGGAGCGGACTCAGGTAGAGAATGGCCAGAGCAGCAAGGACAGGTCAAAATATTCATGGCAAGGAAAGAAGCCTGGACGGTAGGTATCCCAAAGAACCAGGAAGCCACTGGAGAATAGAAACAGGAGGGCTAGCATGCACTGCAGCCAAGCCTGAGTTCAACCTGAGACCCACAGGACGGACGGAAGGACACTGCTCTGCACACTGTCATCTGACAACATGGCCTCAGGCATGAGCGTGAGTAAATGCACAGAAACATAAAAACAATTTTCAAAAGGACGAGCATGACATATTTCTTCTTGAAATACTGGAAAGCTGCATGCAAAGTTGTGGGGTTATGGAGAGACATGAAAATGATAAAGATCTCTCCTTGAGCAAAAGGGTGGGTACTTTAGTGACAAAGGGGGAACAGAGGGTTTTTTTAAAAGGACTTATTTTCAAGATTCATTCTTACAGAGGACACAAGTTTGGGAACTAGAAGGCATCCAAGAAGAAAAGTCAAGTTGGCCAGGAGCCTGGAGCTCAGAGAATCAGGCTGGGCTAAAGATATAAATCTGGCATTCATTAGCATCTAGATGATATTTAAAGCCATGGGCGCTGATGAGCTCACCTACAAAAAGGGCAGAGAGAAAAGGGTCTGTGCTTTATTCCAAGAACTTCAGATGGAGGAGCGTATAGACAGAGATAGGAAATGGGGTAGAGTTACAAACCTTGAGATGGGATCTTTATTCTAGACCAAGGAGAATAAGAATCTGAAGGAAGAGAATTGTGTATGTAACATGTAAAAGAGGAAAATACAGTTCTTTGAGTTCTTTGATAGCAGGAGTGGAAGAGATGAGTCTAAACAGTGCAGGACTTCCAGTCCGAGTAGCCAGCCAACTCCAGCACCGTGACAAGCAAGAGCCACAAAACCAAGGCAAGGGCTTAGGACACGAGGGACAGGTGGGCTGTGCTCGAGTTAGAGCCCATGGTAGATAAAGTGAGGGGAAGACAAGGAGGGGCTCCGAGGACGAAGAGCCTAGAGCTAAGATTGATGGAGGCAGGTGAGCAGGGTAGACCCGGGAAGGCAGGATGCTGAGAAGCCAAGGGTGTTCACTGAGGTCAAACAGCGAGGAGAAACAAAACGAGCAAAGGGCAGGCAAGACTCCTTCCCATCATCTGGCAACAGGAAGCACTGGTGAAGAGGCCAAACTAAGGGTTGACTGGAGGGAGAAGCACAGAGATGTCTTTGACACTTGACTAAAAAGGAGAGAGACCAAGAGCAATAAATACTGGATCTCATGAGGTAAGTTCATCCAAATGGGAGGAGACATTCGTGAGTTGTAAGATGACAACTTATTTTTAAAACAATTTCAGCACTTGGGAGACTGATCCCAGATGTGGGACGGGCTGGGCTCTACAGTAAGATCCTCTCATTCAAACAGTCTGTAAGAATAAACTGAGGGCAAAGGGGGGCTGTATGGACTAACGTGACATGAGACATATACTAACAGGATGGGACAGGCTGAAAAGGATAGAAAAATCAGATGGGGGGGGGGCAAGAGGTTCTTGGTTCTTCAAAACCACCATTGTTAAACAAAGATGCAAGCAGCATTATATTAGAAGGCGATCACAGAGAAGGTGGACAGTCTTCCTGGTGGGGTTGATGTAGAGGATTACTATTGGGAAAGCACTGGATTTGAGACTAGTTAAAGAGAATCCAGTTTCTGAAGCACTTCAAATAAACTTCCTATTAGAATTTAGTAATAGTGTTCACACTTCTCAAAACTGAGTTTCCAAGGCTCAAGGTCATCTGCAATGGCTAGCTCAGCTTACAAATTCCATCCAGTCATGCTAGGGACTGATTTTTCTCCCCTATTGTTGAGACTTGTTGGATTTATTTAATTGTAAGAACACAGATAAGCGCAGCCAGCCATATTTATAAATGAACTGCTTTATACTGGGAAGAGTATGAAGAAAGTAGAGGATATAATTTAGAGTCACAGAGCATGCTGACTGCTGATCACCTTGGGTAAACCACCTAGCCCCTTACACCTCCATTTCTCTGTCTGTAAAAAAGGAAAATACCATAATTTAAAATCTGATGACAATGTTAGAAATTAGGATACATGCTACTACCAACCACATGTTCATCTGTGTCATTTCTTAACCAATGGGACATTTTACAGTCAGTAACAGGAAAATAAGTTAACACTCTTCTGGCATACATGATGCATTGCCCAGTAGATGAATTAAAAGACTGCGATGCAAATCAAATTCAATACCTAGTACAATATTCCTGAGACTCTGCAAAACAATACCTATAGAATCTTCAAATCTATGATATTTAATCTTTCTACAAAATCTAGTGGAAAGGATGATTTAAAGTTATTATTTATTTAAACTTCTAAGTTTTTAGAAATTTTGATAGCAACCTTTTTAAGAGCTACATCTAAATCTAGAACTACTAAATTAAAATCTTGGAAAGTTATATGAAAAAAGAAACAAAATTTATAAAGCATATGATAAAATTCTTACTTATAGCAAACTAAAATAACTAAATTCTAGCCACATAATCTATACTTATAAAGAGCCACCAAAATAAGCTAATTTTGCATCTCTATTCTTATTTTCCATGCCACATGATAAGTATGATGGCCAAAACTTTCTAAGCACTAAACTATATTCAGTCAACACTCTAATTAGTATAAAAATAAAAACTTCTCATTTTTGAAAATAAATGAACATTTAACATCCTATCCCTCAAACTGTTGAATTATAGAATACCAATGCCTAAATTGTAATTTCAAATATAAAGATCAATATATTATCTTAAATTACATAAAGAAGTCAAAATATAAAATTTCTTCTACAAGTTTTACCCTTTCTGTTTCTTCATTTCATTTATTCTTTTATTCATTTTTGTGTTTCAAATAGCAATAAACAGAGATAGCTATACTTTATTGAAGAAAGAACCACCACTCAGAAGATGAAGCAGGAACTCTGAACGTCTCCTGTCCACTGCACACTGAAAAACTATAGCCTTCTGAATGGAGAAACAGCTCCAGTCTTCAGAAAAATTTAAAGGTCATTGTATTCTGCCAAGAAGCAGAACCATTTAGAGACACTGATAAACAGAGACTACAAAAGCAAAAATTTTCTTAATGTACAAATTCAGAAGTGGGTGTCAAAAAACAAAAATGCAATTATTAGCAGATGTATAGAAAGAGAGAGACTACATACTTTTACGGTTGGGCTAGAGCTCCTTATATAGCTCAGGCTGGCCTTGAACTCACGGGATCACCTATCTCCTAAATGCTAGGAATACACAGATAGGCGTGAGCCACCACTTCTTCTGTCTTGGAGATACTTTTTAAAATGGATAGGCCTGATTATAACTACCATGGATTAGTTAATCACGTGAAATGAATGAAGGCGCTTCGAAAACTTTCCAAAACTTCAGGTGTACTGGAGCAACCTGAGAGTCGAGGCCCTGAAGACTGTTTCCCTGAATACTAACAGGAAGAAATGACTGCAGTACACAGCCCTACTTCACAAAGACAGCGAAGAAGCTAGGTTTGCACTCTAAAAAAAATCAGAAGCACAAGAGCTGTGGGAACTCCAGTAACTGATATTATTCACTCTTATTCCGGAAGGCTTTTCTTCCTGTGAGCTGATCAGACATTTTCAAATGAGGTTAATCTACAGACAGTATAATCCTACAGCTTTCCAAGGTGACCCTATGCAAGACTTCTGCTATGTAGCCCTAGTGCAAGTGAAGGCTTAAAATGCAGTTCATTTGAATTTATATTGACTTTGAACTTGAGAAGTTGTGAATGACACTCAATCCAGCAAGTTTTGAAAAGATGACTGGAGGGTAAGGATGAAATATTACCAATTTACATTTGAAAGTACAGCAAAATTTGTTCAGTCTCAGTATCCTACCAAAATAAGCTTCAGAAGGCAAAGACTTTTCCCTACTCTGCTACAGAACTAAGTTAAGCTCAAGTCAGACCCTCACTGTTCTGGGATAAGCTGAAAAAATGAGGCTAACAGTTAAGTAATGAAAATGTTCTGACTAAACTACTCTCAAAATAATCAAGAAACCTGTAATATCAGGTTGGGTTTAAAAAATAAAAAAAGTGCAGGGCAGTGGTGGTACACACCTTTAATCCCAGCACTTGGGAGGCAGAGGCAGGCGGATTTCTGAGTTTGAGGCTAGCCTGGTCTACAGAGTGAGTTCCAGGACAGCCAGGGCTACACAGAGAAACCCTGTTTCGAAAAACCAAACCAAACCAAACCAAATCAAACAAACAAACAGGTGCATAAAATAGTTCAGAAAGGTTCCAGAAGAACTTACAATAAAATGTCTTTATCAAAGTTCGTGTGTTCTATCTAAAATACTACAGTAAGCCTTTACCTTTTCTAAGTCTTCAATTTCAGAACTGAAGTTTTTCCCGTCATCCATCAATTCCTCCTCCTCTAGAGTTCTTTCGTCATCATAGTCATGGACCAACATCTCAGCAGTGGGGTCAAAATCATGATCCTCAGAAGACAAAGACCCAACTGGAATGAGACACAAGACTCACTACACACCCACAAGGCCATTTACAAAAAGAAAATAAAAAATGTGTGCAGTTGCTTTTTATATTTATGTGAATTTTATTAAATGAATTTACTATACAGTTTATGGGCTGTAAAGTAAAACTATATGGTCTTGAAAAGATATCTAATCCAGCAAAAGAACACTTTGACAGGCATCCAGACCATGGAAAACAAAGCATCTAATAATAACAAAATGATTTCAATGGTATGTTCTGAAGAGAAAAATCAAACTTCTTAGTAGTTACCATTTGCTTAAAATAGCAAGAGCTGGGCACACAGCATTGTGGCACAATGCCATCATGGGCTCCTGGGTTCAATTCCTAGTACAGCCAAAACACAAGCCAAATAGCCAAACAGCAAACAAAAAATTAAAGTTCCAGGAAGGGAGACTTCCCGAGAATGAGTCAGCTAGCATTTCATTAGAGATTATATATTTTACATTAACTCTAACTCTAAACAAAGACACAAAATTCAATAGAAAATTGGCTTTCAAGACAACTACATCTTTCTATGAAGCAGCTATTACAATTTAGGTTTTTACAAGCATAGAATCATCTTATTTAGATCTTATCAGTATTTCAAATTCCTCAGAATTAATCACAGACATTAAAGTGCAAATCCATGTTCTAGATTGCTAAAAAAAAGTCTTAGGATTATATGAAGGTAACACAGAAAATCTATCTGCAGGCTTTGGAAGATATCCCACTGCAAGTTGTTATTGTCAATACAAACTTTTTTCTAACACCGTATCATTTTAATGTGAAATCAACAAAAATAAATAAATAAAATCTTCTGTTCCAAGAGAAAGGGACAAACGCATTAAAGAAAGCAGGGCTCTCTCTCTCTCCATTGTTTTGCTCTAGTACTGAACACAATCAGACCAGTGAAGCTTGCAAAGAGTAATTCTGAGATCTGGGGGTGCGGACAGGTATATGCACCAAGATCCAACAGTTTGCTCTATTTTTAAGAAAGCTATTTCATGTTTCTAAGTTCAGAGAATTATAAGTATTAGCTTGCTCCCATTCACACAAATACACACTTCCATTTCCATAAGACTTTATTTGCAAGGGGGTTTTGTTATTTCTTTAAAGCTAAAAAATAGTATACGCTCATTTTTGTTGAAATAGATATGGCTTAACTTACTTTTAGAGAGAAAGATGAATATTTACTAACTAGCTTAAAAAAACCAGAATAACACCTTTATAAATTTTCTTTCCTGAGAAACATCTGTGGTATGCCAGTGTCAAGGATGAAAAAGAAGCCCCTGAAGATTGACTCCTGGCTTCATCCGTGACATGAGACTTGAGGCAGGCCATTCAAAATGTCTAGGTCTAGCTTGAGTTTTTCATTTGTAAAATACACAGGGCTAAATGCAATCATCTGAATCCCTTCTAGCTCTAAAATTCTCTAAATACTGACTAATTAAAGACTAAGCTAAGTGTCTGCTTAGATACTGAAGCCACACTGCCTTTTGGATTTTTATATAAATTGCAACTTCTACAGACAATGATGCAAAATGAAATAATTACATTATCAACCTGATGCTTCAAATCATGCATATAAATATTCCTTCCCTGAACTTGTATAACAAAGAGCTGCTTGTCTCAAAGTTAGGAAAAAATTTAAAACACTTGTATAGATAGAATGATTTTAAAAATCACGTATTCCGTTCACTTTGTGTTGATCTATTATTTTACCACCTTAAAAGATACCTAAATACATCTTTGAAAGTTACATAAACACAAAAACTAAGACTGCAAGGACCCCTCTAAAGCAGCATGTAACTAAGGTTTGGGGGTGCCTCATGGCAGACAACTTGCTTAGCACTTGGAAGTCCCTATTAAAAAAAAAAAAAAGCATAACTATGTTACACTAACTGGGTGACTCCCTGCAAACAATTCCAATGACCTCCTTGTACAATAAAGGGGGTAAATAATTCCAGGGGCGCTTTTCTGGAACCCGTGCGACAACGCAGCTAGAAAGGGTTTGAGAACCTGAAGCAGTTTAGCAGTTGAGGAAAGAGATAGATACAACCTACCCTCCCAGGGAAGTACACCCGTGCAGATTCTGTGGACTCCTTTTATTGGGTCGCCAAAGTAGTTTGTGACTTCTGTACTAGATAAGCTAAGATTGTCTCGGCTCAAAATTAATACTTCTCTGTGCAAAACCAGGAAGACCCGCATTGCTTTTTTTTATTAAGATAGCTTTACCTAACTCAATTTTCAGTTTAAATATAATGGATATTTCTTGAGAGTCACAGTAAAGAAAAATGGAGAGTTAAAATAATCCAAGCTTCCACAAATTCTGACAAGTTAAAAGGACAATCTTTTTAATAAATAAACAAAACTTAATTTCTAGAAAGCCGACTTGGGATTCACTATTTCCAACTTAGAGGCAAACAATAAAGCTACGTGAGAAAAAGGTTTCTGGGGTACTTTTTTCAACGAGCACAGAGAATAGTAAACTATTTCTTCCTCTAACAATGTGGTAATTGCATTGGAACTCTTTAAGATCCAAATGATGAAAAAACTAGCAAGATACATTTCTGTGGGTGTACAGAATCCTTTTAGCAGCAAATCTTTTTGAGCCCATTTCCCTCTGGGACCCCCGGAAGAGGTAAGAAAATTTGAACAAACCTGGGCTCGAACTTCCAAAGGAAGCCTGGGAGAGAGAGAAAAAGAAAAGTGTGAGGTTGAATCCTGTAGCAAGGAAACGAGGCAGCGCAGGCAACAGGGCGCAGAGGGGGCGGAGCCGAGCGCTCCCAGGCAGCTGCCAAAAAGTGCAAGACATAGCTTCGCTCCAATCGCTCCCAGCCCCTTTCGGGCCCCCTCTTGGCTGCCTCGCCTTCCTCCCCAAGTCCCCAGTGTACAAACTCGAAGACTCGGGACGAAGGCTGGAGTTGAAACGGGCAACTCCAAGCCACCGTTTGGAGCTCGGCAAGTTACAAAGCCGGGAAGCCGAAACCAGAGCTAGTCGGTTCGCAGCATCAGTCCTTCATCCCGGGCATCGAGAGATGCCCCCCTACAGTAGCTCCCCCAGCTCTCTGCTGGCTCCAGAGCAACTCCTCGAAACGCAACCCCATCCCCCTAGGAGGGTCTCACTGCTCTGACACACAGTCTGCCCTTTGGGGGCGCGGGTACCCCAACTCCAGGGTTTGCCTACTGCCCCAAACGTAGGCCAGCTCGACCCTGACACTGGTCCCCAACCCAAAGCGGGAGCGCCCTCCCTCCTTCTCCCCCCTCAGGCTACGGAGGTCGGAGCCGTGGCCACTGACTCTGGGACAAGCCGGTTCCTCCCCGGGTGAGCGGTCCGTCCCCGACCCGCCAGCTCGGCCCTAGCACGGTTCGCTACTGCCCAACCTCGATGCTCCCATCATGCCGCCCCCTCCCCCAGCTTCCCCGTCCCAGGGGAGATAGCCCGGCAGCCCCGGTCGCCCGACGTCCCCCCGAGTCTGGCCCGGGGTAAAGGGACTCTCGAGTCGCTCGGCCGGCGAGGGCGTCGAGGTGTGGGTCGGTCTCTGCGCCCGGGGACGCCGCACCTCACAGGCTTCGGGGCAGAGAGTACCGCTCTGCTCCCGCCGGCCTCCGAGCCCCTGGCCAGGAGGGGCGGCGGGCGGCCGGAGAGCCGAGGGCCGGGCCGGCTCACTCCGGCGGGGCAGTGGCGCAGCCCGCTCTCCGCGCTGCAATCCAGCCACCGACGGAGGATCGGCCGCTCTCCACCCACCCCGACCCCGGGAGGAGGCGCCGAGCGAACGGCGGCCCGCGTCAGCCGCCCCGACCACGGCCCGGAGCCTACCCCGGCCCGAGGCTCGCCGCCGTCGCCCGCCGCCGCCCGGCCCCGCCGCCCGGCCCGGCCGGGGTCGGAGCCGCCGCGGCCTAGTCCCGAAGGGAGACCGCTCCCGCGCCCGCTCCCGCCCCCCGGCAGCCCCGCCGCGCCTCGCCGGAGCCCCGCGCCCCCCGCCGCCGCCGCGCCGCCTTCCGAGGACCCGCGGGAGGAGCCGTGGGTTTCAGGCCGGCTGCGGGGCTTCGGGGGGCCGCCCGGCTCCCGCTCCGGCACGGCAGCCGCTGCCCGGTTTCTCCGCTCACCTCCGCCATATTGGTACCTTTAGGGCGAACGAGCAGCGCCGAGCCCAGTCCCCGGATGGGGCGCCTGAGCCAATCGCAGCCGCCGCCGCCGCCGCTGCCGCCGCCGCGGCCCGCCAGGCACCCGCCCGGAGGCAGAGGCGGCTCGGCCCCTTATAGGGCAGGCCGGCCCGCGACGCCCCCGGCCCGCTCGCACACCCACGCCGTCCGGCGCTCCCGCGGCCGCCGCTCCTGCACGCGCCCGCCCCGCGCGCCCACGGCGCTCTGCCCCGGCTGAAGTAAAGTTCCAGCTGAACTGCGAGCGAGCGCGGGGACCGGCCGGTGCGGTGGGGGGGCCCGGGGCGGGGGAAGGGGGTGGCGGGAGACTTGGAGGAGGACTCCACGGACTTCCCGAAGTGAGAAAAGAGTACGTGATGGGAAGTGAGCGAGCGGCTGATGGGCAAAAAAGGGAGACCCCGACAGGAAGCAGGACGACTAGGCACCTGCAGGAATGGAATGCGCATCGGCGTTCACTGGCGTGGAGTGAACTGAGGAAGAAGACAGGCTCTGGAAGATAATGACAATTCAGAAGAAAAGGCAGGAGACTGACAGATGGGGCAGACATGATGAGCATGCTTGCACGACCCAAAGAAGACATTCATAACCTGTACACTTAATTTTTTAAAAAGACCAATTCTAGGAGTTATTAATCACAAAGTCTAGGAAAATGACCCAAAAATAGACACTTGATAAATCTGCTAAAAAAGCAGACCCTGAACCAAATTTCAAAAACTGCCTCTCACACCTTACCCCCCGGGGTAAAAAAACATTTGAGATTATACATACAATAAATGTAGTCTCATGGGTAAGTGGATATATGGAAGAGAAGGAAATTTAGCAGATGTATCTGCTCCTACATAGGCTTCAAGAAATAATCCTGTGTATGAAAACAGATCCATGAGATAATATACAAACATGAAAGTATGTTAGGGCCTTGAACCAGAGCTCTCCTCACAGATGCCTGCCACGAGCTTGTAATATTAGTGGCAAAATAAGGTTTGCATTGTAGCTTCATAAATTTAAGCACTTTTAAGATGCTAAAACTTTTCATACTTTTAAACCAAACTTTCACTGTTCAGCTTTTAGCCTAGGGTCGCCAATTCCTCCTGTACTGGATGGGGACGAGGCTGGAAGATGGGTTATGGAAAGAAACATTGTGATTACCAAGGCACTCAAAAATCAACCTAAAAACACTGGCAAGAGTTACTTATTCATGGAAATTTTACAGAAGAAAAATCACTCAACTTCAAAACATCCAAAAGACATGGAAAATTACACTCTCCCTACTGTGAATGATATCGCAACCTTTTGTCCAATCAAATAACTCAACAACAAGCTCTGCACGTGTTGTGCCTACCATCTTCAGTGAAGTGTTCAGAGTTGTAAAAGTTTTTTTAAAAAAAAGTATCCTGAAATGGAGGAAGTGAGCAGGGTTAGTTAGAGAGGGGCAGTGAGAACGCACCCCATCTGGACAGAGCCACAACACTGCTCGGCAGCTCTGTCTGCTCCAGCCAGGTAGCCAACAGCCTGCCCCTTCTTTACACCATAAAAAGAAATGTTTCATTCATCCTTCCAGAGCTGGCAAATCCACACAATGAATGTGGCCTTGGATTCTACTAGCCAATTCTGAGAACTTTATCCTCATCCTCTCCAGCAGCAAGAGGTGCTTTCCCATCCACAGTTTGGGCAGAGCTACAGCCCATCTCAATCTATCAGACCGTCTGCTGGTTTAGGATACTGGGAAGTATTTCTGTCAGCTGCTTCGTCTCAGTGGGGCCGAAACAGTGAAGGTTTGCTGCCAGAGATGCCTGAACTTTAAGGGTTCTTCACTCCTAGCTTCCTAAGGAGAACTGCAGGGTTTTTTGTTTTGTTTTTAATCATCTGTCTGTCAGCAACTCCTTTTCTACCAATGAGCACTTGGGCCTGCAGTTTGGAGAGTTTTTCCTGGCTCATGATCATTCCTGTCATCTTGTTGGAGTGGAAATGGAGTCACCCTGGCCACAGGGTTCGAGCTCAGGGGGGGTCTCAGGCAGACCAGCTGAGATAAAGCACGCACATGCGGGGACACAAGATGGCAGCTCAAATTAGGAGTTAAAAGAGATAACTTTCCCACTGTGATCACTAGAGAAAAAGTTTGTGACTCTGCCTTACATAGCACATGCCTATTAAATAAAGCATGTCAAGTCTGCTAGGTAGATGGATCTTTCATTCTTTTTAATAAGACTTCGAAGAGAGGCTTGGGATAAAATGTCCTTTCCTTTCCCTGACTTAACTGTTTTTGTTATTGCTGTTTTACTGTACTGTCAACAGGTGCCATTACAAAAATGTCCTAGATAGGTGTCTATTACATAGAAGCACCTACATGTCAGACACTGTAGGACCACCATAAAAAGTCCATGTCCCCCAAAGACTATGGTCAAAGTAATTCGTATAGGTGGCAAATGGGGTAAGAGCAAGGAACACTTAAAACTAAAAGAACAGTAACCCTGTAAGTAGAATCACAATGCACTAAGTCTTCCAGCCATCTTTAGAAAATTATAAATGTACAAAATATAGAACCAATGAAATTAACCAGACCAGGAGGCTGACACCACAGAAAAGGTGGAGAACACAGATCCTGAAGGACAACATAGAACATGACAGGTATCCCCAAAAGGGGTGGCTCAACAACACCAAACAAAAAAAAAAAAAAAAAAAGCCGAGCAGTGGTGGCTCACGCCTTTAATCCCAGCACTTGGGAGGCAGAGGCAGGCGGATTTCTGAGTTCAAGGCCAGCCTGGTCTACAGAGTGAGTTCTAGGACAGCCAGGGCTACACAGAGAAACCCTGTCTCCGAAAACCAAAATAAATAAATAAATATAATAATAATAATAATAATAATAATAATAATAATAATATAAAATTGGCTATTTGATCCTTGTCATCTTTGAGAAGATACATGGAAATTCAGTAGAACAAAGATCATCAGCATACTTTAAATGTCTCGCCTGGGTCATACATTAACAGTAATTTAAGGAAATACCCTCTTCCTTTGCCAGGGCCTCAGAAGCACTGGCCAGTTTTATGACCTGTTTTGTGGAGTTTTCATCATGAAGTGACACTGAAAATGGTTTGCATTACAATAATGCACTATCAATATTTAGCTGCCTATAGACACCCTCCGACCCAAGGGGAAAAATAATGAGCTATCCGAACTTGACTTCTCCATTCAAAGTGCCTATCAGTCAAGCAGAACCAAGAAAGGAGTGAGCCTGGCTGATATAGACAAAAGCCAGAGAGAGAGCAAATGCAGATAGGGTGTATACTGCCTAGCAGAACAACAGCCAAGCCTCAGCAGACTAGCTCTTGACCTGTGAAAAGGTAGAGCCAGAACTTATGTAAATTCCAACTTACAAGGAGCAGCTTAAGGAGCAAATTTATGTGAGGTTCCTTGTTTAAAGTTTGTCAACTAAGAGAACAAAAAAAGCTAGGGGCTGAGGTATAAACTTGTCTCAGCAAAAAGATCACTTGACCCCAGGAGTCCAAAGCCCAAGCAATGTGGCAAAACCTAGCCTCAAGAAACAAACAAATAAAAGGCATAGGTGAGTACATCAGGGTCTCCATGACAGTCCTGGTGCTAGAGTCTGCTGAGCGTTACCATTAAACAACAAAAAGAAATGATTTATATACTAGTCAGGGTTCCCCAGAGTCACAGAACTTATGGGATGTCTCTAAATTGAGGGAATTTATTGGAATGACTTACAGTTTGCAGTCCAACTAACCCAACAATGGGCTGCTGTGAATGGGAGTCTAAGGATCTATCTAGTAGTTGCTGGTCCCACAAGGCTGGGTGTTTCAGCTGGTCTTCTGTAGAAGCTGGAATCCTGAAGAGGTAGGTTCCAACAGATGTGCTGGCAAGTGAGTCAAGCAAGCGAGGAAGACTGAGTCTGCCTTCTTCCAATGTCCTTATTATGATGGTCTCCAGCGGAAGGTGTAGCCCAGATTAAAGGTGTGTACCACCACCTGGATCTGGGACTTGCTTTGTCCCAGACTGACCTTGAACTCAGAGTTCTCCTAGCCTTTAGTCTCCAGGGATTAAAGACGAGTACTATCTTGCTTGGGCATAAGCTTTTTAAGGCCTCTATGCCTCAAGATCTCCATGTCAAGATCGGTGTCAGAGGCCCGGCAGTGGTGGTGCAGGCCTTTAATCCCAGCACTTGGGAGGCAGAGGCAGCCTGGTCTACAGAGTGAGTTCCAGGACAGCCAGGGCTACACAGAGAAACCCTGTCTCGGAAAAAAAAAAAAGATTAATTTTCTCCAGATTGTGTTATCAGTCTAATTATTATCAACTTGCCATTTATCAAAATAATATATGTATGTTATATTTTCATTAAAGCTTATTGAACAAAATTACATTAGAAGTCAATCTCTCAATAGGGTGAGTAGTATCTTTAAACACTAATTCATGTCCTTGTTAACTTTTTTTTTTAAGATTTATTTATTTTATATGAGTACACTGTAGCTGTCTCCAGACACACCAGAAGAGGGCATCAGATCTCATTACAGATGGTTGCGAGCTACCATGTGGTTGCTGGGAATTGAACTCAGGACCTCTGGAAGAGCAGTCAGCGCTCTTAACCACTGAGCCATCTCTCCAGCCCCATGCTTCACTCTAGAATAAAAGTTTAATGTCAACTGTATTCTTAGCCTCTACACAGATGTATTCTTTGGAAAATGATATTTATAAAATGCAGAGCTTGAAGAGGGCATTATCAGTAAATCATCACTTGAACTCTGAAATCTTTTGTGTTTCTTGGGTTTGTTTTGTTTTGTTTTGTTTTTCAAGACAGGGTTTCTCTATGTAGCCCGGGCTATCCTGGAACTCAGTTTGTAGACCAGGCTGGGCTCAAACTCAAGAGATCCACCTGGCTCTGCCTCGGGAGTGTTTGGGATTAAAGGTGTTTTCGGCCACTGCCCAACCTCTTTGAAATAGTTTAAATTAGTACTCATTGAATCTTTGTAATCTGCCTTCGGTCTGCCTTCTGGGCATTCTCTCTCAAATATTATTTGGAGGCTGGGAGATAGTTCAGTGCTTAAGAGTCCTTATCATTCCGGGCGGTGGTGGCACACACCTTTAATCCCAGCACTCGGGAGGCAGAGGCAGGTGGATTTCTGAGTTCGAGGCCAGCCTGGTCTACAGAGTGAGTTCCAGAACAGCCAGGGCTACACAGAGAAACCCTGTGTCTGGAAAACATTGGTTCCTTGAAGTCACCCACCAGCATCCTTCTTGAAGTCCCTGAGCCTTGTGGGAAGGGGCATGGTATGAAACTCCCATTTAGGGCTGAGCACTCCAGTGTCTTTGTTGTGCAACAGCTCTGAGACTGGATCCACCCTACTGCCAACCTCTTTAAACAGGAAGGTAAATAACTCAAAATAGTTCCAGAAAGTCCCTGAAACTGACCAAATTCACTATGCCCCTCCCTGCAAGAGTAAGTGGCAAAGGCTGGGCATCCCTCTCAGGCAAAAGAAGATTCTTGAGACCAATCCAGGTGCCAGGAAGAAGCAAACGCCAGTGGAGCTGCCCGGAAGGAGTTTGGACCAACTGAGGCACCTGAAAAGACACTCTCCAACCTGTGGGGCTGCCTGCAGGCTGTGTACTATGCTTCAGGTTCCCAGCTTTGTGAGCTGTCACCCATGCTGGGGTGGACTTTGGTGATGTCGCTGTCCTTGAGTCATTTCTGCACTTCTAAACCTTCACCCATATTCCCGTAAGTAACCCCAATAAAACTCATTGGTTCACCAAGTTGGACTTTGGTGGTATCCAGATTTTGATCTGTTGGGGGATCCCTGCCTGGGTTGAGTAGACATGTGTGTTGCCTGTCCCCGGGGATGAGTTTTGTCACACAACAGTCTTATTCTCCGCACAGTGACCAGCTGAGAATTTCTTCTGTGTTAATTACCATCTACTGAAAGAGAAACTTCTCTGATGAGGGTTGAGAGATATTGAGACACATTTTAAATTACCAAGCACTAAATTATGAAATGTATTATCAGAAAATTTTCGGAAAGTGGGAAGTTCAAGATTAAAAAGATGCAAAATCTAATAGAACTTTTTGTTTTATCATGAGTTATAAAACATGAAGAAATTGAAGGCAAAATAAAAAAGCTTGAGCATGCCAACCAACTAGTTCATCATAAGATATAGCTAAAATGGTGCTTCTCGTATTGCAATGATTTGGTAAAAAGCATAATATTTTTGTTTTAGAAAAAGGTATTAGACATACGTTATGGTTGAGTAGCTTGGTGTTCTTGTGGAAACCATAACAGTGGGAGTGGCTTGTTTGTTTGTTTCTTTTCCCCTGACTATTTTGCCTACTTGTGGGATCCTTTCCCTCCTGCTGGGTTGTCCTGTCCAGCTTTGATGTGATGGTATGTGCCTGGTCTTACTATAGCTTGTTAAGCAGTGTTTGGTTGATGTCCCTGGGAGGCCTGCTCTTCTCTGAGGGGAGAAGGAGGCATGCGGATTTGGGGAAGAGGGGAGGCCTGGGGGATGAGGGGAGAGGTAAGGGGAGGGAGGGAAAACTTCGGTTAGGATGAAAGAAGAAAAAAACAGGTGCTAGAGAGCAAACGTTGCGCTGTCCCCAAGTTCCTAGAGTGAAGCCCTAATTCCCTGTTGTGGGTTTACACCCATGTGTCATAAGGCTTTGATCAACAATATATGGCACATACAGTGATATAATCAGTAGCTAGCCTAGGTGTGCAGTAGGTTATCATCTGTAGATTGGTGTGATTTGTATAACACTCTATGATGTTTGTACAATGATAAACCCATCAATGACACATTTCTCAGAACATAGCCCTATTCGTATCTTAATAGCTAGATTTGATGAAGGGACCTTGAAAGATGCAAATGAGGTTATGAACCTAGAACGCTGATCCAGTGGCTGATAGCCTCATAAGAAATCCTGGAGCTGGAGAGACAGCCTGGTGGTCAAGAGCACAAACGGGTCTTGCAGAGAACTGCTTCAGTTCCCAGTGTCTGCATCTGGTGGCTCACAACAAGAAATCAACCCTTTTTTTTGATCACCAGTTGGCACTGCAAACACACACACACACACACACACACACACACACACACACACACACACACACTTGCACAACTGAAAGAGAGAATGTTTATTCCCGTTTTTCTCTGTGTGACTATAGCAAGAAGAAGTCTATTAAGCCCCACTAAAAGCATTCCGTTGCTTTCCAAAGTCCCGAAATCCACATTCCTCCAAACAAAAGCATGGTCAGTCAGGCCTACCACAGCAATACCCCAGTCCCGGGTACCAACCCTGTTTTAGTTTGAACAGACCGTATAACCAAGGCAACCTTTATAAAAGACAACATTAAATTGGGGCTGGCTTACAGGTTCAGAGGTTCAGTCCATTTTCATCATGACAGGAAGCATGGTAGCATCCAGGCAGACATGACTCTGGAGGAGCTGAGAGTTCTACATCTTCATCAAAAAGGAAGCCAGGAGCAGACTGTCCTCAGGCAGCTAGAAGAAAGGTCTCAAAGCCCACCCCCACGTGACACACTTCCTCCAACAAGGCCACACCTACTCCTACAAGACCACACCTCCTAATAGTGCCACCCCTGTGCCAAACATATTCAGACCACCACAGCTATTTTAAGCGTTTAGTGTGTGTGTGTGTGTGTGTGTGTGTGTGTGTGTGTGTGTGTGAGGTGCACATGTGATAAGGTCAGAGGACAATCTCCAGTCAGCCATTACCTTCTCTTATTTTGTTTTGATGTCGAATCAGTTGTGATTTCCCCGCAGCATACACAAGCCTAGCTGGTCATGGACTCCAGGAGCTTCTGAGGGGTTTTCCTGCCTCTGCCTCCCACCCTGCTGTGGGACTGGAATTGTAGGCGCTAGGGATATAACCGAAGACCTCACACTTGCATAGTAAATGCTTCAGACACTGAATCATCTCCTTTGTGGAGATTCTTAAACTGCACCTTGAGATTTTATTTCAACGTTCTGTCTGGCTCCCACTCCCCTGCGGTACAACATAAATCTAGAAAAGCACTGCAGTGTTTTGTGTTGGGATTTCATCCTTTTTGGTTAAGCTTAGAGAAGTGATATTTTTATATAATTGGTTAATTAAGATGTAAGTACAAATCTTCATATCATATCTTGTAAAACACATTGAAATAAAGGATACAAGCTGGGCGGTGGTGGCAAATGTTTTTAATCTTAGTGTTTGGAAGGCAGAGGCTGGTAGAGCTCTGTGAGTTTGAGGCCAGTCCAGTCTATAGAATGAATTCCAAGACAGCTACAAAGAGAAACCCTGTCTGAAAAAACAGAGAGGAAAGAAGGAAGGAAGAAAAGAAGGAAGGAAGGAAGGAAGGAAGGAAGGAAGGAAGGAAGGAAGGAAGGAAGGAAGGAAGGAAAAGAGAGTACATAGTTAACTTTTAAGCCATGTTTAATACATATTCAATCTCCTGTCTTGAGCATATATATTCTAAAGGTTGGGCCTGACCAGGGATGAAGAGTTTTGGTTCTCGTTGGGATTTTCTGGTATCAAACACAAGACACTGGGTAGTGAAGGGAGTGGATGGGTTGGTTCTATTAGAAAATATTATTATATTAACAATATTATTGTTAATAAATAGTAATGGCAGCTATCCATCTGTGGAAGACATTGCTTCTGAGGGTGATTTGAACTATGCAGACCTGGCCCAAGAGAATTCAGTGGAGAAGAATTTTTTAGTATGTGACCTAGAGAGTGTTTTTGTGGTATTTCGGTGAAGAATGTGACTGCTTTTTTTGTCTGAAGAGTCTACCTGAAGCTAAGGTAAAGGGATTTCTATTAACTGCATTGACAAAGCAAGTCTCAAAAAAGCCCAGCAGAGATTCTGTTCTCTTGTTTAGTCTTGTGAAGAACATTCTGATCCAGCATAGAAAACTTGAAAAGAAAAAATACAAAATGTATGGTTAAAGGGGTACCAGGAAGTAGAGCTGAATCCTATGCTCAAGGAGATGAACAGATTAAGGGAGTGGTGATCTTGAGACAGATCCCACCCTGCTAAGCTTCTTTTTTTGTTTTAAGATTTATTTATTTATTATTTATTCATTATATGTAAGTACACTGTAGCTGTCTTCAGACACTTTTTCTGCTTGTTCCAGCCCCGCTCCCTTTAGCTGTCTTCAGAAACCCCAGAAGAGGGCATCAAATTTCATTACGGATAGTTGTGAGCCATCATGTGGTTGTTGGGATTTGAACTCACGACCTGCGGAAGAGCAGTTGGCGCTCTTAACTGCTGAGCCATCTCTCCAGCCCACTAAGCTTATTCTTTACAAAGGCAAGCAGATCTCGAGTTCAAGGCCAGCCTGGGACAGAGCAAGGTCTGGGTGAAGAAAGCTTATGGCCAGGTGTGGTGATACATGCCTTTAATTCCAGCATTCAGGAGAGACCGAGCCATGCAGATCTCTGAGTTCGAGGTCTGTCTACAGAGCAAGTTCCAGGAGAGCCAAGCTTAGGCAGTGAAGGAGTTGGAAAACAGAAAGCTGGTGATAATGTAATACAACAAGGGGTCATGTTCCAGCTCCAAAACAGCTGAACTCAGCAGTTTTGGCCACGTGGCTCTGACTTTAGAGTCAAGAATAGAAGTAACTACTGGGACAATTGATGCTGGTCAACTGCAGCTAAGAAATTAGTGGTGATTAAGAAGAGACCAGCACCAGGCAGTGGTGGCGCACGCCTTTAATCCCAGCACTTGGGAGGCAGAGGAAAGTGGATTTCTGAGTTCGAGGTCAGCCTGGTCTACAGAGTGAGTTCCAGGACAGTCAGGGCTACACAGAGAAACTCTGTCTCGAAAAACCAAAAAGAAGGAGAAGAAGGAGGAGGAGGAGGAGGAGGAGGAGGAGGAGGAGGAGGAGGAGG
>CM052716.1:38865726-38925726 GCA_028551405.1 Uromys caudimaculatus
TTTTCCCAATCTGTTGGTTGCCATTTTGTCCTATTGACAGTGTCCTTTGCCTTACAGAAACTTTGTAATTTCATGAGGTCCCATTTGTCTATTCTTGATCTTAGAGCATAGGCCCCTGGTGTTCTGTTCAGGAACTTTTCCAGGAGGGAGATTTTTTAAAAAAGGGTTCAATGGGAGTTAAAAGAGGATGAAAGGAAAAAATATTACGGGGTGAGATGATCAAAATACATGATTACATGTATGAAATTGTCAAAGAATTAAAAAAACAAATTAAAAAAATGGCAAGCTCTCCTACAGTCCCACTTAATAACTTACAAATTAAAATAAGACTGTGGCTTTGGCCAAACTAATGAAACCAACTAATGCTGCCATAGATGTAAGAGAAAAATGTTAAATTAGCATTTCTTCCTCAACAAGTTACCTTAACAAAATAAAGACAGCGGCAAAGATGAGTGTGTGTGGCTGTTCATCATAGGGAATTAGTGATGGTACCATCATTAAATATGACATACACAAAAAATGTCTACATCGAATGTCAAACAGTGGAAAAAGTTACAAAACACTAAACAAGGAGTGATGATTGATCTTAATGATCAACTTAACTGGATTTGGCTTCACCCGGAGGGCAGAACATGGGCATGTCTGTGAGAGGAAGGCTCACCTTCAGGGTGAGCAGTTCCATGGTCTGGGATCCAAGACTGAATACAAAGGAGGAAGCAGTGCTGAGGAGGAAGAGATTGCTCGGGGTTAAGAGCACTTGCTACTCTTGCAGAGGACCTGGGTTCCATTCCTAGAGGGAATGTGGGATGGCTTTCCGCCTCTCACAACTCCACATCTAGGGGATCCGATGCCCTTCTGGCTTCTGTGGACATTGTATATTGCACACACACATGCATGTATGAGTTGTCATACACACACACACACACACACACACACACACACACACACGAGTTACACATAAAAATAAAAGGAGGAAAAGGCAGTAGAACACCAGCCTTCATCTCTCTTTGCCTCTTAACCAGGAATGAGATGCTATCAGACACCTCACAGTGTTCCTGTCCTGCCTTCCTTGCCATGACAGACTGTGCTCCTTTGAACTATGAGCCAAAACAAATCCTTTTACTATAAGCTCTTCCAGGTGTCTGGTCTTAGCAACAAGAATAGAACTAATTAATACTAGCAATAGGTAATCTTATAGGGAAGATATGTCTATATCTATAAGACCTAAGATAATAGACTTCTTTGTTCTTTTTAGCTTTTTTAGAAGTGTATAAGACTTGCATAACTTATTTTTTAAAATATGTGTTCATACGATGTTTACTTTATAGAAGCCTGTTTTGAATTTGCCTATATTAAATGTCCACTACTGAACACCGTCTCCAGAGTATTTTATTATTGCAAAATTTATTGTAATCTAAACTCATTCTTTCCATCCTGTGTACTTTTTCATTACTTCTTGGGACTGATAATCGTTAAAAGTACATTTAAATTCTCTCACTCTGAGGTTTGACATCAGAAAGTAAAGGTTTTGACACTAGAAAAATCAGCATATTGGAGTTTTTAAAAACTGTACTAGACAGGAATTTGCCGTGGATAACTGCCACTCCCTCTTTTTATTTGAAAGTCAGGAAGGCTAATTGATGAAACAAACAACCATAACGAAAACCTGATATCTTGATAACCAAGGCCTACAAGAGTTTGAATTTTGCAACTGCCAGGACACAGTATGACCAGACTCTGAAGCTGATCTCTGAACAGTGACCCAGGCACAAATGTCCCTTCAGCTTAGCAGCTACATTGAACTTATTGTCATGAACAATTAGAAGATTTTGTTGGAGGTTTTCTTCAACAAGCCTGGAGACAACTCTTAAGCACCCCAGGCTGGTTCTATTGCTCAGAAATCAGTCAGTGACCCCATCTATCAGTGGCAAAGACTAAAACTGCCCAAGAGTTGCAGCCATGATAGTATTGCTGGTAAGGAGCAGAGTCAGACGTGCTAACTGTAAATAGTTCGGGGGTGGGAAGGGAGCCCGGCCTGCCGAGAACTAGAAAATGAGGATATGAAACTTAAACTCAACAAAAATAAGAGGAAACTTAATCTAGCTAAACTCAACCCAAATCGATGTGAAGTATATCTAATTCTTAGTCATTTGAACAGTCAATAGGAGAGAATTTAAAATGTTATAAAAGAAGACAGGACTGCCAGCCTGGTCTACAGAGTGAGTTCCAGGACAGCCAGGGCTACACAGAGAGAAACCCTGTCTCAGAAAAAAAAAAAAAAAAAAAAAATGGCTCAGTGACTAAGAGCACCTGCTGTTCATCCGGAGGACCCGGGTTCAAAAGTCAGCACTTATATCAGGCTCATGTCCACCTATAACTCCAGTTCTGGGGGATCTCACAACCTTTTCTGACCTGTGGGGGTATCTACACACATACAAATAACAATAAATCTTAAAAAGGAGAGGGAGGAGGAGGAGAACATCCTCAGGGGTGCTCTGTATTTCAGGCCTTGAATTATTATTTTTTTTCAAGTATCCAACTCATTTTCTCCTTGCCTGAATGATGTTACTCTACTTTCCATCACAACAACTACAGACTGGCTAGATGCAGATGGAGGGGGAGTCTGATGGTATCCAGGCTGGACCGGGGTGACTTTGGTCCTATCTTCTGAAACTTGTCAGATGGTAATGATATACACCTTTAATCCCTGCACTCAGGAGGCATAGGCAGGTAAATCTCTTGAGTTCGAGGCCAGCCTGGTCTACAGAGTGAGTTCCAGGACTACACAGAGAAACCCTGTCTTGACCTTAACCCCCCCCCCCAAGAAAAAAACCCAAAGAAACAGAAAACAGGAAAAAAAGAAACTTGGCTATATCTGCAGGTCAGAAACACAGCACAACCAAACATCTATGTAGTCAAAGCTATTAACCCAGTACAACAAACAGTGTGAAGGACACTTACTGATGAAAGAATAATTGATTGATCAATCAGTTGATTGATTGATTGATTGATTGATTGAAGAGTCTCTTCAGAAAGTTTAGTAAAAGGAAGAAGTAAAAGGAAGGATTTGGAAGTTCATTCATCACTTTTTAGAGATGACATCAGACAACAGTTTTAATTTAATCGTCACTGAATGCTGTGGCTTCCTATGATTAGTTCCAGAACAAGGCTATGAAGTAGCTCTATGACAAAAATAAATAAATAATAAGGACATTGCAACAGATAAAGAAACTGGCAGTCAAGGACCATAAGTGACCTGCTGAAGTTTTCAGCGTGCGCAGTTAGACTGATAGCAGAACCTGAGAACCAACTGGCTTAATGCAACTTGTTCCATATTGCTAGGAAGGGCCCCCAAGGGTCACTCAAAAATGTGATCCTAAAAATCCCAGGTTCTGGAGTGTGCAGGAGAACATTTGCAATCATTAACCATTCCCAGACAGTGAGGGATCCCAGTGTCTCCTTCCCTGAACTAATGCCTCTCTCACTTGGGTGCAGGCTTCTTTCCCTAGCTTCCAAATGAACTGAGTCTCAATCCAATGACTCAAGTAATTTTGCCTCATAGATTTCCATTTCTTTGCCAAGACCCTTCCTGCCAGCAAGAATTGGTTAATGCTGTCATTTGCCGATTAACACATCTGAATATGCATCAAGAGAGGCTGCCTCAGTGCTCCCAAACTGTGCCTCATGAATAATTCATATGTTTGACAGCAACCTATGTGATTCAATTTATTTAAAGACTACAATCAATACAGCATGCTGATCCAAAATGTAACCGCGCCTCTGAGGGTAGTGTGCTTTGAATTTTCTTTCCAGTTATTTTTCCATCACATTGAACCACAAATATAAGGTAATTGCTAATAATTCTGTCTCCATTTTGCATATCACCACAATCAACATATTGATTGCTTTTTGATTATAATAAATGGTTGGTTAAATTGAAGGTTTGTGATTAAGAATGTTAAGCTCCAACCGGGCAGTAGTGGCGCATGCCTTTAATCCCAGCACTTGGGAGGCAGGGGCAGGTGGATTTCTGAGTTCGAGGTCAGCCTGGTCTACAGAGTGAGTTCCAGGACAGACAGGGCTACACAGAGAAACCCTGTCTTGGAAAAAAAAGAAAAGAAAAAAGAAAAAAAAAAAAAAGAATGTTAAGCTCCGATAGTTATTTAATTTAGCTGCACCACTTTAGGTCCTACATGGTAATTTCATAAAAAGCTATTGAGAATCAGAGTAGTTATTTGAATAAAGTTATAAAGACAACCCAGTTTCCCTCAGGAGAATCTGACATTTAAGTCAATTACTCCAAGTAGGGGTTTGACTTTGCCTCTTCGAGCATACAAAAAACTCCAGCATCATGCTCTTTTTTGGTATGTAAATACAGTAGAAGAACACTTAGGAAATCATTCTGTAAATTTTTTGTAAGACTTAAAGAAACAAGTCTCAGAAAAAGACGACATGAAGACACATTGACACAAAATCAAGATGAAGATAAAAGAAGGATCCAAACTAGGTGGATAAACACACACGTGAAGGTCGTGGAGACCGCTCAGTGCATGAAGACACTGGGTGCTAAGCACAATGGCCTGAGATTGACCACTGAAATCCACATAGTAGAAAGAGAAAACTAACTCCTGCAACAAACTCCTGACTTTTACATGAGTGCTGTGGCATGACACTCTTTCATATGTTTGTAAGTGCACTTGTACACACACACACACACACACACACACACACACACACACACACACACACAAATAAATAAATAAATAAATGTTTTTAAAAGACATAAGAAAATGACAAAATAGTCACTTAAAGACATTATCTACATTTTGGTTTACCACCAAGCTACACATTTCAAAAGACTGAAAATGCAACATATTTTAGAATCCCATGGGAGTAAAGAACCATGTCTGTGTAAATCCAGATTTGTGACTGGTAAAGCCTGGCCCAAAGTAGAATGATCATTGTCAGGAAATTCTCACTAAAATTGTCCAGGCTGCACTCCATCTCATTTCCCATAATTCTGCCTGAATGGCTATCTCTCAACACCTCCCTCATTTGTTACATAAGGAATGTGGTATATCTTCCCATGAGGCCTCTGCTTTTCCCTCTCCATCATCCAGAGGCATGATGAAGTTACACTGAAGCAGCTCTTGGATTTTCTTTTCTAGGTCTTAAATGTTTACTATTAAGATTAGTCTGAAGTCATGATTAATGGTAAATGTACCATTTCTTGTTCTCCCTTCAAAGCTGTTATTCAATGGATGGCTTTGAGATTCGTCTTGTCTTAGAATAGAGAAATTATGGTACAGTCAATGCTCATGGCTCATCCAGCTTCCAGTTCTCTTGAAAGGATGTCTGGCTTTTTACCCAAACCCAAGTTTATTCTCTTAGTTACTATTGCTGTGAAGAGACACCATGGTCAAAACAACCTAAAAAAAGAGTTTATTCAGAGGGTTAGGCATGCCCATTATGGCAGTAAACATGGCAGCAGGCAGGCAGGCAGGCATGGCACTGGAGCAGTAGCTGACTGCCCTTTTGTTGAGACAACAACCATGGGGCATGGTGTGGACTTTTGAAAGCTCAAAGTCCACCACTAGTGACACATCTCCTCCAGCATGGCCACACCTCCTAGCCCTTCCCAAACAGTTCCCCTAAACATATAAGCCTATGGGGCCATTCTCACTCAACCAACATGGTGGAGACTGTCTTCTGAAACCCCTGTTGTTCTGTGGCTTCCCATGCCAGCGTTTATTGTCATAAACAGGATGAGACTTCCTCATCAATTCATTTCACTCAGACTCCTTTTCCCACACTATTTTGTCCTTTCTTTCTGTTGTTTCAACCACCTGCCTTTCTTCTTTGAAATTCCTCCCATTGTGCCCTTGGGAAACCCCATTTTCTGTACATAAATTTCTCTGGATTTTTAACACCATAAAATGTCTGTAGGTTTTCTTGTCTGATCTAGAACCAAGGCCTGAGAGAAACAACTTGCCCTTTGCATCTGAATATTCTCTTCCCAGTCTTCTCCTATTTGTGTATCCTCAGGGCAGATTAGCTAGACAGCATCTTCCTTCAGCAACACAGAGTTCAGCCACCATTCTTCCACCCCTGAGTACATCTTCCTTTCCTTAAGGCCCCATGATTTGGCTTTCCTCTGCCTTCTTCCCCCTGCCACCCTCTTTTTGGCTTCCTCATTATGTCTCATCCCTTCCTGTAGAGCCTGGTTTCTCATGAATCATCTCCTTCTTCCCCTGAGTCTGTCACCACTGAAGATTGTTTCAATATCCAGATTTTTTAAAAAATATGCATCCAGCATTCCAGTGTCTTGGTTTTTGTTGTATGCTTGCTTTTGTTTTAGTTTTTGGTTGTGTGTTTTGCTTGTTTGTTCGTTTGTTTAGTTTCACTGTCCAGCCTCATACACTAACACATTTGCCTACAGTTGCTCTGTGTGAGATTGGGTGGGGACCACCACCCAGTATTATCCCATTCTAACTCTCCCGACACCCGCTAGCCTCATCATGCTTCCTAGCCTGTTGTTCTTTGTTTTCCTGTATCTTTCAACCTGATGTAGATGCTACCGACCACTCCCTGTCACTTTCTTCCAGTGATTCTTTCCTCCCATCTGCCAGAAATACACCAACCTAGATAACCCAACCCTCTGTTTCCTATATCTTCAAGATCCAAAGTACAGCAGATGTACAAGAGGTTTGCTGGTGTGTGTGAGCAATAAAGGGGAGAGAAGGAGTATAGGTTGGGGCTATTCTGATCGTGATGTTATTCTGATGCCTGTGAAAGAAGAGGGGAAAGGAAGAGCAATTGGGTATGAAGAGTCTCCGACTGCCAAGCAGCCCTAGACAGTTGTAGCCAGGCCCATGGGGGAACTCTGTATCCAAAGTTGCTTACAAGTAGTTCTCTATTGTCCGGGAAGTAGGATCTTGGTCTCAGCATGGTGTTGGATCCAAAGTGGGACCTATGTCTGTCAGTCAACTGTTTCTCATATAAGATTCTCTCCAGGGAGGTGTGAGCAATGGATTTTCATGGTGACCGCACATGCTTACACATATTAATCTTAGCAAGGCCGAAGGACATCGCTGGAGCCCATTAAAAACATAATATTTAGATTCTGCCTCCTGACATTTTTGAGTCATTTGATTGAGGATGAAGTCAGTCTATTTCAGTTGCTAAGACACCAGCAACTCTGATTTCAAGAAAAATGTCGGCCAGGCAGCGGTGGCGCACACCTTTAGTCCCAGCACTTGGGAGGCAGAGGCAGGTGGATTTCTGAGTTTGAGGCCAGCCTGAGTGAGTTCCAGGACAGCCAGGTCTACACAGAGAAATCCTGTCTCAAACAAACAAACAAACAAACAAACAAACAACCCTAGAAAGATATGGGACCACTTATTTTTACTGCAATCATTTATTTTTCCTTCAGTTTAGATCTCCATCTTGAGGTCCAGACCCATATGAAACCACCTGCTGGTCTATTTGAATATTTGACACAACTAAAGCCACCACAATCTTCCCCAAGCCTAATCATCCATGTGCATTTTTCTACTTTAGCAAATAGTTAATACCTCCTACGTTCTGTGGTGGAAGTCAGAAACCATGGCACCAGCTGACTCTTTCCTTTTCCCTGTGGCATTACCCATTACATTCTCTTGATTCTGCCTTCTTGATATTTTCCATGTATCCCTCCCCTTTCCCACTGATGCTCTATTTTGAGTTATCCTTCTTACCTCCTTTGGTCCATTCTTTACACCACAGCCACATGAAGACTCTATAATGCAGGTCTGATAATATCACCCCTTTGACTCCTCTTTACTCTCAAAATAAAATCAAAAACGCTTTTTATGTAATACAAGGCTCTCCACATCTGGACTTCTACTTACCTATACTATTCTGTCTCTTGCTATCATATAACTTCACCTGAGCTCTTGGGAGTTCTGGAGGAACTTCCAGGCCTTCATACTATTTATAGGGTTCCACTTTCCTTCTAATCTCTAGTTTCTGGAGACTGCATTAAAATGACTTCCTTTACAAGTCCTCCTGGAAGCCTATGTCTCCCCTCATCTCTACCAAGACTGGGTTAGGTACCCTTCTGTTCTTGTAGCATTCTATCACCGCATGGTCTACAATGACTAATATGAACCTTGAAACACCTCACTGTATCACCCCCGGTGTATGTACTCAATAAACAATTGCATAGACTTGAATGGACAAATGAGTGCCGTTCTGTCTTCTATACTAGACATGGAGTCTAAGTGATGCACCATGAAAATTATGAGTAGACAGAATACAGGCTATTCTCTGGATTGACCCCATATACATGCATAACTTCTTTGACCTTCAGTTTTCTCATCTTTTAACTAAAAATTGCCCACTCTGTCTTTACAATGACTAATGCACGGTTTGTAGCATAGCGTCTGGGACATGGAGTGTTTACTCTAATATTTTAGCTTCTTTTACAGCATCTCAGTTTCACTCTTCCTGTTCTGGGATTCAATACGCCTTCTTCATCCCCAACCCAGAGCTGTTTCCTTCCTACTCAGGAGGCCATTTTCCCACAGCCCGTCTACCTAGCCACTTTCTTCTTTGCTTTGATTCCTTCCAAGAGCTGACGCCTGTGCCCAGCCGCTGACATCACTAACGGTTTTTGCAGAAGTTGTGGCTTCGGAGGCCACATCAGACCCATGCGTGGCCGCACATCCTTGTGCGCAGAGCAGGGGCTTAAATCCCCAGGTGGGGAATGATAAATATAATTGCTGGGCTGGGTGCCATTGATGTTTTTTGCAGAAATGGTGCCATAAGATGCTTCATCACAGGAAGCCTTGAACTCCCAATAGCAGCCAGGGTGATAAATTCTGGTTTGACAAAAGTTGTTAAACACGTCTTCCTTATTAAAACTCAGTCTTGTGTGAGTACTAGATGGGAACAAAGTGAAAACTAGATTTAAAACAAAAAACAAAAAACCTCTCTAGCTTGGAAAAAAGAATAAAAGAAAGTGCTAATATATGTCTTTAGATCAACAAAGATCAATTAGCTCGCTGGTTAAATCTGGAAATATTTATTAGGGGTGTCTATATTCTGGGCAGTGTGAATGGACAAGGGAAAAGTAGAGTTTGGAGCAAGAAGTGTTTAGCACAGGACTTGATACTATGGGTGCTAGATCATGTCTATCTAGAATGCAAGTCTAGATGCCATGATTACCCACTTGGGTGACCTCAACTGGTTGACTCTGAATTTTGTTCTCTGTAAGTGGCAAATAGTGGCAGTATTTCTCTGATCAAGGTTGTAAAAAAAACAGATGAATTAGGCCTTAGTAAGGGAACCTAGATCCATGATTGCCACACTCTACACTTTAACATGTTGGTCAATATTAATGTCAAACAAAGAGAATCAAAGGGTACTCAGTGTAGGTTTGGGGACCAGTAACGGTGCCCTGGAAGAAATGATTTCTAAATAGAGGCTATATAATGAAGCATAGAATAAATGAAAGAAAGAATTTTCAAAGAGCAGGAACATCATAGACTCAACAAGCTCCCTCAGCACAATGGCAATGGCGCAAGGTGAAAGACCACCAAGAGTTGCCAAGAGAACGCCCTTAGTTCTCCTCCTGTGGGTCTCGCTAGGCCCTGGCTCCTTTCAACCAATCCTCTTACCCCCACAGGCTTCCCAACACAATGAGGAAAGAACCCCAGGCCAGGAAACAGCCCATGTCTGATATTCCTTGATCCCCACATATCTTGAAGACCCACCTGATATTTGTCTCCTCACGCCATGGTCTGACTTGGGGAGCACAGAGAAACAAGGTCCACTCTCCTTCTTTCTATGTACCTATTCTTTGGCTTAAAAACACCAAGAGTCAAAAGGGTTAGACTTTAAGTGTTCACTTCTTGGCTCTATTTTCCTCGTTTGCTGTCTGTCAGAGCCATGGCCTTCATGGCTTGACCTTTTAGAGGAAGTGTGTCCATTACATGCCATGATATCAATCTCCTGGATGGCTCTGGAGCAGTCTATATCCACAGGACAATTTGGCTTCAGGGACTACTTAGGATAAATAGTTCCTCTTACTTTGCTTACAGTCTTTTACTTTATGCCATGAAGCTGAGCCTTAATGGATGTGTTATATGTCATGCAATCCCTCACTGATAGCAAAGCTTAGCTCATGTGCCAGACACTATCTACTATCTTTTAAGTTATAGCAGAAGATACCATGATGTGATTACCATTCTCTCTCTCTCTCTCTCTCTCTCTCTCTCTCTCTCTCTCTCTCTCTCTCTCTCTCTCAGACACAATTTCACTATGTAGCCAATGACCAGGAACTCACTACAGAGACCAGGCAACATTGTCTACAGGTCTAAATGCTGCTGATTGCACCAGGCTTGGTCTCTAGGGGTTCTGTGATCTCCTACTCACTCGATGGGAAGGGTTGGGTAGAGATCACAGAAAGACAAAAAGGACAAAACAGTTCTTGATCCCCAAAAGGCACAGACTGCTTTTGTTTGCACAGTCCATGTCATAGAACTTACAGAGCTTTCTTGGTTGTACACCAGGTGCGTGAACTCTGAGCTGAAGACAGTTTGGGGTTAACACTACGGCAGGATAGGCTGGTTTCTACAGTTCCTCCAGAACCCACTAATTCTTGATCGGTAGGGGCCTCTTTGTCCTCTGGCCTTCAGAAGCACTATAAGCATGCTGGATGGCAGCTGTGGACTCTGAGTAGTCTACCTTGTTTCTCTTTACTTCATCCAGACATTGTGGAGCCTTCTAGACCCTGGAAATCCTATCCTTACCTGTGATCTATTTCTACTAATTCTGTGAGTGTTACTTGACTGAAAGCATTGATTGTTAGAACTTGTTCCTCCAACATGTGACCTGAGGACCAAAGACATCAGAGTCACTTCCATGTACCTCATGCCAGCACACATGTATGTGTACAAACACTCCCATTCCTCTAGTTATTAGATGTGAGATTTTAGCCAATCAAACCCAACAGTGTGTTACAAGACCAAGTGGGGTTTGTTGCAAATATGTGAGGTAGATCTAATATTTAAAATCAATCAGTATAACCTACTACATCAACATGATAAAAAAGATACATGATCCTGTTGATTGATACAGAAAATATCGTGATAAAGTTTATCAATCATTCTTGATATAAAATCTCTCAGTCTTTTAGGCATAGAGGTTTCTGTTTTGAAAAGCTTTAAGAATCAACCAAAGGAGAAAAAAAAAAGCATGATACATCAGAAGATAAATCGATAGGTTAAACTTTGTCAAAAGGAGAAAAATTGCACTGCAGAAGATCTTATTAAGAGGATGGAAAGATGAGCTACAAACAAGGAGAAAGTATTTTTAAAGCTGACAACAGACAAAAGCTGAAGCATATAAGGACCACTGGAACCTGGTGCTGAGGCTGTAACTCAGTGATACAGTGCTTGCCTAGCAAGCCTGAGACCCAGGGATTAAGTCCCAGCGTGGGGCATGGGCAGAGCCCTACAAACTCAAGGGGATAAAATGATCCAATTAGAAAACTGGCAAGAGCCTTAAAAAGGAACTTGACTGGAGGAGATACACAGAGACTATACAAGTGAAGAAGCAGATGAAGCCACAGCCTAGCACACCGTGGGCAGAAATGTGAACAGCTACAACCACCCTAGGGATCGGTGTGCTAGTGTCAATCACCCAGCAGCTGTGCTCTGAGACAGATCCTTACTCCAGAGGGACGAAAAATTATGTTCACACCAAATCTGTACACACGTGTTTTCAGTAGCTTTATTCATAATAATTCCAAGCTGAAAATAAGCCAGTTGTACTCTACAGGAACTCAGCGGATTACAGTACATCAAGAGCATAGGACATCACTCAGCAATAAAAATGACAGGAACTCCTGGTACATCACTTGATTGAAGCTTCAAATAACTGCACGAAGAGGAAAAAGGCAGCCTAATGGCCATAAAGTATATTATTTCATTTATATAAATATTTATATAAATATATATATTTCGTTTCTATATATTAAATCTATTTTATTAAATTTATTTTAAACGAGGTCTCACTTTATAGTCCGGTCTGGCCTGGAACTCACTAATAGACAAGGCTGGACTTGAACTCACAGAGATTTGCCTGTGAGTGCTGAGATTCAAGGTGTGTAATACCACACCTGCTTTATATAACATTCTTGAAGTGACATTTAGAAAAACATAATACTGTGTAACTAGGCCTTAAGCACTGGAATTGTGGGGGAGGGGAAGGTAACCATGGCCACACAGGGTCACATGAGAAATCGTCAGTGTTTTGCTGGCATCTTACAGTTTTGCAGGGTGTTCCTATTAGGAAGAATTGGGTAAGGAGCATGAACTCTTCCTCTGAATTATTTATTACAACTACAATGGAATCTATGATTATTTCAAAATCAGAAAGTTTGATAATAGAAATGTATGCATTTCTATGAAAGAGTTTGTACTGGCTGGTTTTGTGTGTCAACTTGACACAAGCTGGAGTTATCACAGAGAAAGGAGCTTCAGGTGAGGAAATGCCTCCATGAGATCTAGCTGTAAGGCATTTTCTCAATTAGTGATCAAGGGAGGAGGGCCCATTGTGGGTGGTACAGTCTGTGGGCTGGTAGTCTTGGACTCTATAAGAGAGCAAGCTGAGAAGCCAGTAAGCTACATCCCTCCATGGCCTCTGCATCAGCTCCTGCTCTTTAACCAGCTTGAGTTCCAGTCCTGACTTCCTTTCATGATGAACAGCAACATGGAAATGTAAGCTGAATAAAACCTTTCCTCCCCAACTTGCATCTTGGTCATGATGTTTATGCAGGAATAGAAACTCTGACTAAGACAAAGTTGTTCAGTATTGGTATTATTTTATCAATGTTGCTCATGAGTTAGTTTAAATTTAGCTATTCTACCTTTAATAAAACTCGTTTTCACCTGGCAGTGGTGGCGCACGCCTTTAGTCCCAGCACTTGGGAGGCAGAGGCAGGCGGATTTCTGAGTTCGAGGCCAGCCTGGTCTACAGAGTGAGTTCCAGGACAGCCAGGGCTACACAGAGAAACCCTGTCTTGAAAAACAAAAACAAAAAACAAAAAAAAACCCCTCGTTTTCTAATTTAAAGAGCTATACAATAGGGAAAGCACTGTGAAGTGCTGTCTTCTAGACATGACTTGGCCAATGCATTATGAACCCAGAATAGCTGTGGCTACCTGCGTAAGATCTACGAAGGGTGGGGCCTGTCAATAGTTCATCATGGGTGGGTCTCATGAGGCTCCCTGGCCCCTCAAGGAGCCATTGACAGTTAAGGGTTGCTGGGACAAAGGGAGTCATTTTCCTCAGTGGTGTAGCCACTAGTAAGTCGCCCATGCTCCAAGAACTCACTGCCTAACTCACTGCCTGTGGTCATGCAAACAGCCCTGATCAAACTCAGTGGGAAGACCAAAGGGATTTATGGGATTTATTGTTATTGTTGTTGTTGCTGTTGCTTCCCACTTTACTGCTTATAAATCTATCACTGAGGGAAGCCAAGATGAACTTAGGGCAGGAACCTGAAGGCAAGAACTGGAGCAGAAGCCATAAAGGAATGCTGCTTACTGACTTGCTGCTTGTGGCTTTCGCAGCCTGCTTTCTTACACAACTCAGGACTGCCTGCCTAGGGTTGGCACTGCCCACAGTGAGCTGACTTACCCCAAGTTAATCACCAATCAAGAAAGTGCACACAGCTTACTCACAGGTCAATCTGGTGTGGTGTTTTCTCAATTGAGGTGCCTTCCTCCCAAATGTCTGTAGCTTGCATCAAGTTGACCCAAAACTAGCCAGCATACCCTTCATGCCCTGCTCCTGTGAATGGCAATGGACAAAGGCCAACATAATGATTCCAACAAAGCCTCGGGACCCACCGCTAGACCAAGGGGCATCATTTGCTTGTAAAACCTACATAAAACAAACAGGACTTTCAAAAGACACAGGAATTGCTTCTGACACTAAGTAGAAAGGGTTAAAACCTAAGCTAGACAGCCACTTAATTCCTAAAATGTCTGTCATCCCACAGATGCACCCTTTGTTAAACAATTAAATTCAAGAGAGCATGTTGGCAACTCTGGAATTAGAAATATAAGAGAAAAAAAGTATTTAGAAGAGTTTTAGTTGATTACACAATAACCTACGAAATAAATCTACACCAAGATAGAAGAACTAGACAGTGAGGGAGGCACGGATACAGTGGGTGTAATTCTCAGGTTGGCATTTGAGGACATGGAAGGTCCTTTCTAGTATATCTCATGGGGCCATGGGTTGACTGCTACTGTGATGGTTAATCTTCAAAGCCAACTTGCCTGAGTTTTCAATCAATGAGGAGGTATGCGCATGTGAGGGCGTTCCCACGGAGATACACCCTGGATCTGAGTAGCACCATCTCATGGGCTGGAGTCTGGGACTGAATAAAAAGGAGAAAGCAAATGGAATGTCAACAGTGGTCTGTCTGTGTTTACTGACTGCAGATACTATGTGACCAATCACTCCATGTTCCCACTATCACACTTTACCAACCAGGATGGACTATATTCACTAAAACCATAATCCAAAATAAATCCTCCCCCCCTCTCTTTCTCTCTCTCTCAAATATTTTTATTTATGTGTATAAGTGCTTTGGCTGCATGTGTGTACATGCACTACATGCATGCCTAGTGCCAAATGAGTCCAGAAGAGGGTATCAGATCCTCTGGAACTGGAGTTGCAGATATAAACCATCATGTGTTTGCTGAGAATTGAACCTGGGTCCTCTGGAAGAGCAGCCAGTGCTCTTAAACACTGAACCATCTCTCTAACCCCTAAGCCATTCTCTTGGGCCTTTTGACATACCAAGGAGAAGAGCAACAGGTAGGGACACTTGCAATTAGTCTTTCTCCCAGAGAACAGAAAGATACTCTGTGTGTTCTCTCTGGAGCAGGGACTATGACTATTTCTGAAAGACCCACTTAGATTTTGTACTGGCCAAAGGACTTGATTGCAAATGACAGGAAAAAATTTGGAGTCATTAAACAAAAACTGGAATTTATCATCACAATATCTGAAAAAACTCAGCTCAAAAAGAGAGGTGGAGTTCCTAAGTCTCCAGCCAAGGTCATGTCAGCCTGGCTGGAAACCTACAGAGACAGATAGATAGATCACTGTGGGTTTGAGGTCAGCCTGCTATACAGATTGAGTCCTAGGCCAGCCAGGGCTACATAGTGACACCTAGTCTTATAAATAAATAAATAAGAAAGAAAGAAGGAACAGGAAGACAAAGAAAGGCTAGTTCTAGATTTCCTTTCTGTGGCACTTTGAGAGTTACTAACGTTGGTTGCTTGGCGACGGTGGTGCATGGCTTTAATCTCAGGGCTCAGGAGGCAGAGGCAGGTGAGTTCGAGGCCAGCCTGGTCTACAGAGCAAGTTCCAGGACAGCCAGGGCTACACAGAGAAACTGTCATGGAAGAAAGCATGAGAGAGAGAGTTTCTAATACAAAACTGCAGTTCTCTTTGCTGTCAGCTTTTCCATAGCTTGGATTCACTTTTTATTTGAAAGTTACCAACTCAAACTAAACCAAAATGAAAACAGAAAACCAGAACAAAAAACCAAAGGACTTAATTTTTTGGTTCTGTCCATGACACTCTGATCAAAGCCACGTACATAAAGCCACAGGTGAGATGATTGTCAGTGGGACTTAATTTATGCAAACATGAGGCATCTGGTGAACCTGAAGGCACAAAATAGAGTTTAAGCCAGAATGAGGAGCACATTATGCAAAAAAGCCCAGTGCACAATTGGTCTGTGACCCTTCATTAACTCAATAAATATTTACTATGTGCCTGTCAGTATAGGATTTGGGGTGATAAGACAGACACAGCCTACCTCCTCATGAAATTTATTGTGAAGTGAAGGAGATAAATAATTACAAATGATGGGAGAAGTGACTGTTTGGCTGCGGTGACAGTAATTACCACAAAGGAAGTGTGTACAGTGTAGTCTGAGATTGCACAAGAGGCGCCCACTGCCAACTCATTTTCTCTGTCTCGGGCCTTTGGTATTTACATAAAGTATTAACCTGTACGTTGTTAAGCTCGCCCCTTACCTCCTGCATTAACCTTTTCTGTTTTGTTCACCCCTCTTCTCCTAGGTTCTGGTGAATGACCAGACTTGTGTCACTGCCACAAATCCAGAGTTTATAGAGTTCAGAACTACCATGCTACATTGCATCTTGCCCTGGGCATAGCTGATTAGGAGATTTATGACTCTGGATAATCCAGAGAATATTCTCTTGATTCCCTTCACTTCAAAAGATCTTCATTTTCTCTATGATGCAGTAGGAGAGACCTCCATTAAAACAGTGATCCACGGTCCACTCCCATCCAGAACATTCTCTATTCCTGTTTATGGCAATGAAGGAATTTTTATAGCCCCACTGAGATGGTGCCTCTATCGGTTCATTTTTCTATAATTATACCAGATACTGGAAGTTGGCCATTTACAAAATAAAGAAGTTTATCTGTTACCCAGTGGTGGAGAGCATCCAACTGCATGGAATGTGGGCAGCACTGCATGGCATGTTTATCTATAACATACCTCTCAACGGGAATAACCGGGGCAGGCTAGTGAGGCTGATCATAGGTCAAGAACGTTAGCTGCTCTTGTACAGGACCTGGTCTCAGTTCCTAAATATGTACATGGCTTCTCATAACTGTCTGTAGCTCTACTACCAGGGGATCTGACACTCTTTTCTGGCCTCTCCTAACAAGGTACATGTGGCCTATAGACATAGCCACAGGCAAAACATCAATACAAATAATAAATATTTTTTTAAAAAAATGAACCAGGTTCTCCTGAGAAGCACATCAGTCCTTTCTGACACACATGGCCAAGTATCTACAGTCTAGACAAGCTGAGATGATGCATGCAATCTGGTCTTGGTTTTCACCTTTTCTCTTCTTCTTTCAACTTAGTTTATGAGCAAAGACGCCTCCTAAGAGCCTAGCATTTATGGCTGTGGGCACCAACTTACAGAGAAACAGAACTGAGTGTAAGCCTTTCAACAAAGCCGTGTAGGACCCATTTATTCACACTTTGCAATTTGTTCAGGACTTCTACAGACATTGACTGGGTACCGTGCTCAAGAGGACTAGAGATGAAAAAAAAAAGATGTAATAACAACTTCTGGACAATATGCTGGATTGAGCTGATATAAAATGATCAAATGGTGATATGACTGGGAGGGGAACATCCAATAAAAATGTAATACATGGTAAGTTGATGTCAAATAAGGGAAACTCTCATGTGCCAGACACAAGATAGGAGTTGGAGCCATACTTCCCAAAAGAATATTGATAAATGAGTCTAGGTGCAGAGCTCAAGGACTGGAATGTTAGGGGTATTAGTCTCTTTGTGGGGATGGGAGATGAGGCACTGGGCTTCTTGCAAAAGCCAACGACAATGAGGCTGTTTCTGCCCAAGATAATGAGCCAGAATATTAACAACTGTCCAGAGAAGTCAGTGGGCCTTTGACCAAGGAGAGGTGGCCCCTCTTACAAATCAGGGGGCCACATGCCTGGAGGAAGGACAGAGAATGTCACAAAGACTGGGCAAAACAGTTCACAAGCTCTGACAGGACTTGATGACCAGCTCCATGCTGAAAAGAAGAAGGCCAGGGCTACTGATTTCTACAACAAGAAAAAGAGGAAGAAGAATGTGAGGACTGGACTATGGATAAGCCTACAGAAGACAGGAAATCCAGACTCAGTTGAGAAGGAGAATGGGGGGGTGAAAAAGGCCTTACCTGAAAGGGCTCCCCAACAACTCCAACATGGTGGTACAGAACCAGAAAGCGCAGACAGATGGACTGGATGGGCCAGAGAACTTTGAAGAAGATATGGGGAAGAAATCAAGATGTAGAAAGCAAGAGAGCTTTGAGAAAATGCATTCATCTGGGAAGGCAGCAGGCCAAAGCTGAGCTTCCCTGGGTGGCAGAATCTAGAAACAGAGGAAGCAGAGAGAGTGCAAACTGGGCCCAGCCTGAGGCTTTAAATCCTCAAAGCCTTCCCTTGCTGACATACTTCCTCCACCAAGGCTGCACTTCCTAAACCTGCTCAAGCAGTGACACCAACTGTGGACCGAGTATTCAAACATCAGAGACTAAAGTGCCAAGGACCAGCCTCATCTTGGAGATGGGTTCTCAGGAAGAGGTGTCTGGGAGCCTTGAGAGAAACAACTTGAAGTCAAATTGTGGGTTACAAGCTGACAGTCTATGTTCTCAAGGCAGCTTTTCAGACAGCTCTTTGCTGAGACAGCTTTCTCTTGAAATTCTAAAAAACTCTCTGGATAACTCATTTCTTGTATATCAAAAGCCCAGTCTTTTATTTATATATCAATTCAGTCATTATCCCAGGTTCCCTTTTGATTATCCCATGAATCAGCATCCCATGACCCCACCTCCTTAGGAGACAGCAAGCTCATTTTTTAAAAAAAAAAACATTACAAAATAATTCAGATATCTGCCTGCCTTTGTTGAGTACAATTTCAGGGCAGGGTCCCACCCAGCTAGCTTATTGTCTGCACTTAACAAACAAACAAGCAAACACACTAATGCATTATAGGGTATTTGACTCAAAATAATATAAAAAGTGGGCTGGAGAGTTGGGTCAGCATTTTAGAGCACTTCTTGGTCTTTCAGAGCAACTGGCTTTGATTTCCAGAGCCCCAGTGGCTCACAACTATCTGAAACTCCAGTCCAAGAAGATCTGATACCTATTTCTGACATCTATATACACAGGGCATGCAAACGGTACATACACATACATGCAGGCAAAACAGTCATACACACAAAATACGTAAATCTGGGGGATCATGGGATAACATAGGAAAGAACTAGCTGGGATTTTACCAGGCAGGATTAGCTGAATTCAGATAATTTTGAGTGCTGAGTGAGGTTTGAGCATTGGGGCTTGTGAGGCTACTCTACTTTTGTGTATCTCCTAAACTCTCCACTATCAATTGTTATGGAAGAACCCCACTGTCTTAGTTAGGGCTTCTATTGCTGTGCTGAGACACCTTGACCATGGAAACCCTTATAAAGGGAAACATTTAACTGGGGCTGGCTTACAATACAGAGGTTTAGTCTGTTATCATCATGGCAGGAAGCATGGCAGCACACAGGTACATGGGCCTGGAGAGGTAGATGAGAGTTCCACATCTTGGCAGGCAGGAGAGAGAGAGAGAGAGAGAGAGAGAGAGAGAGAGAGAGAGAGAGAGAGAGAGAGAGAGAGGAGAGAGCACAATTGGTCCTGGCTTGAGCATCTGAAACCTCAAGCCCTTTCCAAGATACTTTCTCCAACACGGCCACACCTACTCCAACAAGGCCACACCTCCCAATAGAAGTACTCCCTATGATACTATGGGGGGGGCATTTTCATTGAAACCACTACATCTATCTCCTCCTCCTCCTCCTCCTCCTCCACCACCACCACCACCACCACCACCACCACCGTGTGTTCCTTGTTTGCTTGCAGTGCTGGAGATCAAGCCCAGGTCCTTGGGCATGCTATGCAGACACTCTAAAACTGAGCTGTGTCCCTAGCACCCACATCATTTTACAATTTAAACAAAGCTCTCATTGGTACAGAGTGTTCTGCCTTCCTGAAGTCTAACTTCCTGACACCAGCTGAGGCCCCACCTTGCAGGCATTCCTTTCTGAGATCCACAATTCCTGGCCTGCCATGGTCATTTTTTTTCTGAACATCTCCTTGGGGAAGATGAGTTTGAAACTGAGACCACTTTGTCATTAAGGAAGCAGGTAGAGACCTGTCATACACCAGCTCTGTATAGCATCCTGATCTCTCCTTCAAAGACAGAGAATTTTATCTCTGTCACCTAGTAAACTCGACCACTGTAGAATCTGCAGCAGCGTGGTCCTACTATACGATGCGACAGGACATTACCCCTGTGGCTTTCCCCCCACAAACACATCCCTCTAGTCTAGTCCCAGGAAAAATACCACAACAGTGCCAGCAAAAGGAACATTCTCCAGAATAGCCGATCAATTCACCTCAAATAGTCAGAAACATCAAAAGATAGGGTTTGAAAAGCTCACAGGCAAGAAGAGCCTGAAGAGAAGACGACAACTCAGCGCTTTCCTGGATGGGACCCCAGGACAGGAAAAAAGACACCAGAGAAAAACGTGGGGAAATTAAGCGTATTAGTTAAAACCAGTTATGACATACAATTTATTGACTTTGATGAGTATGCTACACTAAGGGAGCATGTTCACAAGAAGGGAAGATGCATAGAAACTGGACTAGCCTTATTATTTTTCAGTAAAGTTAAATTTATTTTTAAATAAATGGTTAATTTTGGTGTGCGATGTTTTTATTTACTAGCAAGTTTCCATAATAAAGTTCATCAAATATATCATAATTTGTATTATATTCTATTTTAGAGTGTAATATTTTGTATTTACTTTGTAAGTATGACATGTGTCTTAGTCAGGGTTTCTATTCCTGCACAAACATCATGACCAAGAAGCAAGTTGGGGAGGAAAGGGTTTATTCAGCTTACGCTTCCACATTGCTGGTCATCACCAGAGGAAATCAGGACTGGAACTCAAGCAGGTCAGGAAGCAGGAGCTGATGCAGAGGCCATGGAGGGATGTTTCTTACTGGTTTGCTTCTCCTGGCTTGCTCAGCCTGCTTTCTTATAGAGCCCAAGACTACCAGCCCACAGATGGCACCACCCACAAGGGGCCCTCTCCCCTTGATCACTAATTGAGAAAATGCCTTACAGCTGGATCTCCTGGAGGCATATTCTCAACTGAAACTCCTTTCTCTGTGATAACGTCAGCTTGTGTCAAGTTGACATTCAAAACTAGCCAGTACAACACGTATGTATCTTGTGAGAACATGGACCTCCATAAGGTTGAATCAGTAACTTGAGCAAGTGTGAATTTTAATACCCCAAGAACTGCTAATGACGGGAGGGAGATGAACGCTGTCCCCATTTTGTCTTTGTGGTCACCATCTGTTCTCACATAGAAACCACTTTGTCCTTTGGGATAATCACCTATTTAGTAGATATTGACAGTTGCATACAAAGATACTGGAGGATCCCCAAAGGAGCAGGAGAGAGTTTCTCTTCCTGCCGCGCACATTATAGGTGCAGGGCTGTTTGATCTGTACAGGTGCAGCCAGCCAGAGGCTTGAAACAGGAACTGCTGACTCCCCCCCACCCCCCTTCTACCCTTGCTAGGGCAGCCAGGGGTGGAGGGAGTGTGCTACAAGCTTCCTTCTCTCCTTCCCTGCTGTTTCTTGGCAGGAAGTGGTTCGGGGACCATTTTCAGGTCAGTCAGTCAGTGACATTCTCCTGGTGAACCTTAGTGGGTATGATCTAAGAAGCCCAGTCAGAATGAAGAGAGAAACTTCTCTTTCTAGTTGGCAGCCATCTTGCAACCATAAGGTTATCTACGCTACAAATAAAGCTGACACAAGGAAAATGAGACCCAGAGGATTGTGAAAGACTAGAGTTGAAGTCACATTTGTATCTTCACCTGGGCACTGTCCCAGAGACCACAGGGGCTGTTAAACTGTCACTTTCAGTCATCCCAACACCTCCCACAATAGGAAACGAAGGGGCTTGTGTTCTCTCTCCCCATCCTTTGAGACTTGAGGTGTACAGATGCCCAGTTTAATCAGTTTGTCAAGACTTCCCAGTACTTCTGCACTGCAGATGGGACACACTCAGAGAGAAGCAAGGGAACAGTGTGACAGGGTCAGCAGAGGTGACCCATGACCAGTGGTGGCTCCTCCTGCCTGCCCCTGCACCCTGGGCCTTTGCAGAGTCTATCTCTATAGCCTTCCCATCAGCTCTATTAACTCTATGGTATTCTTTCAATAACTCGTTTCGCCGATTAAGTTACTTGAAATCTATTGCTGCTGTTTGCAAGCAAGGACCTCAACTTACAACCAGGGCAGTTTGTATGTGAAATTCTAAAATAAAAAAAAAAAGAAATTAAAAAAAGAACCTTTTGTTTTTGTTTTTGAACAGTGTGAAAGAGACTTTTCAATAATGCATGGCTTCTGTAGCCTCAAGACTTTGGCCCCTGGTGGGACACACAGAATATCTATAGTGTGGTAAATGTTGAAAGACTCTCTCACAAAATAGAAAACTCAGTGGAGGGGGAAACACCTTTTCCTCTTGGGGTAAGGGGAGGGAGTCAGGTCAGGCCTTACATAGAAGAGGCAGGCACTGAAGCTTTACAAGGCCATAAACATTTCATCAGAGAGAGAGAGAGAGGAGAAGGACTTGTGTGTAAATAGAAAAGTGTGAAAAAATACATGTTGGGATTGAGCCAGAGCTGAGGATAAGGTCTTTTAAGTATGAACAAAACTAGACCTAAAATTAAGAGAGCCCTGTAAGATGGCTCAGTGGGGAAGGCCTTGTGAGCCCAATGACTTGGGTTCCATCCTGAAGCCCACGGAAAGGTGGACAAAGAGAACCAACTCTTGTACATTGTTCCCTGATTTCTATACCATGGCATGAGGTACCTATATTCATACACACATATACAGCATATATACACACATACATTAAGAAGGAAGGAAATTAAAAAGGAAAAGAAGGAGTAAGTAAACATTGATTGAGGAGAAAATATAAAGAAGAGATGAGGAAAGATTTTGGAAATAATTTGAATAATTGGGTAAGACAAGTTCTTAAAGTGTAGAGTAGGCCTTCCAAGGTGTTTTAGAATTATTCTAGTCTGAATTCTCTCATGTTTAGTGAGCTGTCCCAGATCTAAGAGTAGAAAAAGCCTCCAGACCAAGCAATGCACAGAGGCTAGAGAACAAAAATCCAGCCCCAAGGACGGTCAGTGAAAGCAGGACAAAAAGCACGGATTCTTCCAGGTTCTCACAGCTTTGTGCAGACAGAGACAGAGCAAAGCAAACAAGGACCATATGGGGAGAAGGAAAACAAATATCAACATGGCAAATTCAAATCGAACTGCATCAACAACTGGAAGCCGTAAATGTTTAGACACCCTAATTAAAACACAGAGAGTCTAACCTATCAATACTAGCTCATAAGCTGTGCTGTGGACTGAATCGCATGCTCTTTAAAATTCATTTAAAGCCCTGACTTCCCAGAGTATCTGTGTCTGGGAACAGCAGAGATTCAATCTTTAGGTTGGGAGAGAGTCTTGAAATTAGCAAGGTTCTGAAGGTTCTGAGGGTGGATTCCTTTTTTTTTTTTTTTTTTGGTTTTTCGAGACAGGGTTTCTCTGTGTAGCCCTGGCTGTCCTGGAACTCACTCTCTAGACCAGGCTGGCCTCGAACTCAGAAATCCGCCTGCCTCTGCCTCCCAAGTGCTGGGATTAAAGGTGTGTGCCTCCACTGCCCGGCGAGGGTGGATTTCTAACTCGATGCAACTGTGGCCTTAAAAGAAATTCTCTTCTCTCCTCTTCCCAGCAAGGCCCAGGACAGCTAGAGACATATGATGAGATACTGTCTCAAAACCGAAAACAAAACAAAGAGAGTTTAAAAGTAAAGAATAGCTCTGGAAATAAAGGTATGAATTCATAATGACAAGAGTCCGGTCAGTCATGAGTACATAGTAATCTTAAACATTTATATGCTCAATAACAGAGCGTCAAGTAAACATGGTGGGAGTGCACATGCTGGCACACCTGTGATTCATGTATTCAGGAGGCTGAGCCAAGAGGATAGGAAGTTCGAGGCCAGCCGGTGCTACACAGTGAGACACTGACTCAAGAAAAAACAGTTTAAAAAAATATAGAATTATAAGGAACACTAGCCAAATCCATAATTATAGTCAGAGGTTTCACTAACCCAATTTTAGTAGTTAATAAAAGTGAAGAAAAAGTCAGTGAGGACATAAGACTTAAATACTCACTAACCAACATAACCAAATTTATGTTACAGACCACTCAAGTCCCAAACAAGAGATTTTAGAACATACATAGTATTTACCAAGAGATACCATCTTGTCCACAAAATACTAATCTTTGCACATTTTATTTTATGAAAATTTGTGTTGCATCTGTTTATGTGTGTTTCATGGGTGTGTACAGGGTGTGTGCATGCAGATACATGCAGGTGCCACATCTCATGAGCAGAAGTCTGAGACCAACTTATGGAAGTCAGTTCTCTCCTTCTACCATGTGGATTCTGAAGACACAGTTTAGATTGTTGGGCTTGGCATCAAGTACCCTTTACCTCACTGGACCATCTCCTCAGCCCAAGCCTTGACAAATCTTAAATGATTCGTGTTATAAAATGAAACTGGAGAACTCAGATATCACGGCTTCCCAAGATTCACTATGAAGCTTCAGGAATCAAGGGTGGTAAGTTATCAAGAGAGACAGCTGACTGAAACTGACTCTAACACCCAGAAAGCCTGCACACTCTCTAGACTGAGGTGCAAAAAGACCACAGTGGAGAAGCAGCAGCTTCTCCACCATCCTTGCCAGAGCACTTGAGTGATCACAAGCACAGATGAATCGTGGCCAGACTTCATGCAGTGTAGCCCTCACTGCAAAGCCCAAAGGCCAAAACATCTGCTGGGAAGCAAGAGGAACCCATCCCCACTTCATGTTAAGCACTCATGTCTTAGATAAGAAACAAAGAAACAAACATTAATTGTACTAAATGTCTGTTTTTCGAGAGATGTTAAGGAAGTGAAAAGCCTCAGGCTAGAAAGAAAAATGTGAATCGTGATTAGGGTAAAAGTTTTATATCCAGAGTGTGTAACTAAACTCAACAAAAAGAACTGCTGGCTGGTAGATGGCTCAGTGAAGTGCTTGTCACTCAGCCATGAGGATCTGAGTTTGGTCACCAGTACCTACATGCAAGCCAGATATGCTGTCACACACCCATATGCATACACACACACACACACACACACACACACACACACACACACACACACACTAAAAATGTGTGAATAAAAACTTTCATCTTTTAAAAAAATTCAGGCAAAAGTCAGGTGTAATGGTGTACCCCTTTAACCACAGCACTCTGGAGGCAAAGGCAGGTGGATCTCTGTGTGTTTGAGGCTAGCCCGGTCTAAATAATGAGTTCCAGGATAGCCAGAGCTACATAGTGAGACTCTGCCTTGAAATGGAACAAAACAAAATGCAGGCAAAGACCTAAAGTGTTATTTTGATTTTTTAGGTTGTTTTTTGAGACAGGGTTTTGTACTGTAACTCAGGCTGGCCTGAAATTCACTATGTATCCTAGACTGGCCTTGAACTTGTGGCAACCCTTCTCCTTTGGCTTCTCCAGTGTTGGGACCACCACATCTGGCCCAAACTGATGCATGTGCAGCTGTGATTCTAGGAGCAATAGACAAAACAATCGAAAGGTAGAATTGAAATAAGTCTGCATCAGGAAATGAACAGATAAACAACCGAATACTACTCAGCATTAAAAAGGAGAGATCTTATGTTACATACTGCAACACAAATGATCTATAAGAACTGCAAGCTATGTGAAATAAGGCAGGTACAGAAAAAGATGGATGTCAGCTGGGCATGGTAGCCCACAATTCCAGAACTCCTCTGGTGCAGGCAGGAGGATCAAAAGTAGGCCAGCTTTGGAACCCTGGACTCCATGAGGCTTCGTATTAACAAACAAAACAAAACAACAAACAAACAAACTAAACTAAAAAAGACAAGAGCCAGCCAAGTGCAAGGCATGCATCCTCTATAGCACCAGCTATTCCAGAGGCTGGGGCAAGAAGACGCCTTGAGCACAGAAGTTCTAGGCCAAACTTGGCACCATACTGAGACCATATATCTTAAAATAAGTATTTAAGTACCACATAGTCTATGTAATCCCACTCATATGATCCTTAAGGGTAGTGAAGTTCCCAGAGACAGACGGTAGAATGGTGTCACCAGAGGCTGGAACAACTGAGGAGTGGAAGCTACTGCATATTAGATTTCAGTTCTGCAGTGAGAAGAGTGTTAGAAGTAGACTGTGGAAGTTCTTAACAACGCTATACACAGTAGAGAAAAGCTGATGTGGAAAGCTGTAAGCCGTGCATATTTTACCACCATTCAAAATGACTCCGTAATATACATAAATGGGAAAGTCATCATGAAGCCCATTGTTTTGTATAATTAACATACACTAATAAAATAAAAGCTCAGTATTGGGAAAACAAATACCCAATTATACAACTTGGGCAAAATATTTGGACAGATAATCTGTGAGGAAGATATACAAAGGAGGCTGGTGAGATGGCTCAGGGGCTGAAGGCGCTTGCTGCCAAGCCAGACAACCTCAGCTTGAACTCACATGGAGGAAGGCGGGAACTGACTCCTGAAAGGTGACCTCTGACCTCCACATGTGTGTTGTCACATTCTCTCTCTCTCTCTCTCTCTCTCTCTCTCTCTCACACACACACACACACACACACACACACACACACACACACACACACACCACATGCGTGCACTCGCGCACATGTGCACAAGTTAACGAATTAACTAGTATTACCCTCAACTCAGCCAGAGAAGCTTCTGCAGCTGTGGTCAACAGTTAACAGACGTGCTGGGAATGCTGTCTTTGGGACATGACATGACCATCGCACCGTGAACTCACCTAGCTGGGATTATCTGCCCATGATCAATCAACTCCATAAAGTCAGTCAACCTTCCAACCCGCAACAGCAATTGGATTCAGTGGTTTACTAACAATTACAACAGCAACACACATGCACACACAAACATATGGTAACACACACCTTTAATTCTAGACTTAGGAAGCAGCGATAGAGGCAGGAGGATCTCTTTCAAAGAATAAATAAAAAATATTCTGTTTTTTAAAAATTGAAAAATAAGATTCCCTGGTTTACTTTCTATTACTGTGATGAAGACCATGACCAAAGGCAACTGGGGAGAAAAGGGTTTCTCTCACTGTGCAGCTCACACCATCATGAAGGGAGGTCTGAGAAGCACTTGAGGCAGGAACTGCAGCGGAGGCCACGGAGGAATGCCTGCTCCCCAGGGCCTCCTCAGTCTGCTTGCTTTTTTCGTTTTTTAATTTTTTCGTTCGTATCTTCCCTCGTATATTACAGCCCAGCCTCAGTTTCCCATCCTCCTCTCCTCCCAGACCCCATCTCCCCTTCATCCCCTCTTCCTCTGCTTCTCTTCAGAACTGGGCACAGCCTGCAATCAGCCAGCCTGGAGGTGACAGCGCCAACAGAAAGCTCTCCCACATCAATCACCGACCCCCACCCCAAAATGTGCCATAGTCTAGTAGCGGCTTCATTCCATCAATAGACAGTGGGTAACTGTGGGGTAGCCACTGACAGACAGCTTCTAGCTCTTCTCTATTAGCCCTTTTCATTAAAAAAAAAAAAAAATGGAAATCACAAAACCATTTTGGTGAATGAAACCAGTCAGACGGAGCAGTACTACATATTTATAATTTAGTTTATATTAAGTCCCAGAAAATGTGGACTCAGCCGGGCAGCTGAGCACCCTCCAGGACTCGGGAGGCAGAGGCAGACAGATCTCTGAGTTTGAGACTTGCCTGATCTACACAGAGAAACCCTGTCTCAAACAATCAAACAAAACAAAACAAAAAAGAAACAAGAAAAGAAAAAGAAAAAGAAAGAGAAAAGAAAAACAAAAGAAAATAATAGAAAATGCAGAGTTAGTAGTGGCAGGACACACATCCTTGGTTCCCTAAGTTACATGCTGGGGTTGGTACATGGGAAGGCAGGAAGGCTACCCCAGGACCAGAAGAAAGGTGTGTGTGGGGGGGGGAGTTGGACACTTCCCTCAGACACCATTTGATTGTAGCGATAGTTTCACAGTTGTATCCATATGTCAGAATCTAACAAATTACACACACTAAATTGTGTGTCTTACTGTATGTCAATTTTACTTCAATAAAGCTATTAACGAAATAAATAAGGGTGCTTTGTGAACTCAGGCTCAATGTGCCTCAGTGGGTTCCATCTGTTGGTGGAGACAGAGATTAAGGACCATAAGGGTTTGGAATTTTCACTTTGGGAAGCGTCCAAGGGAGGCATGGTACTCGATGGGATGAAACAAATGTCGCCACGCAGGATGGGGGGTTTTGAAGATATTAAAAATTTGCTCTGCACTTAATCAACATGGGAAGTCCCGAAGTCACAGAATACTGGAGCCGGGAGGGAGCTAAAGACATAATCAAGTTCGTTTTGCAGACGAGGAATTGAATGAAACAGAATGAAGTGACAGTTAATGGACTGAAGATAAATGGCGGGGCCTCTAAGACCTGCTCTGACGGTCTTAGTCTGTACAACACAACCTTGATAACTGTTCATCACATCTACAGACAAAAACAAAATAAGACCATTGCCACGGGACACTGAATTCTGTCATGGACATGTAAATGGCCCAGAAAGTGGAGGGGGCCATCCCCCCACCTTCAGATTTCACTCCCCCAGACCCTCTTAGATAAGGTGTTAGTTCTTGGACCGCAGCATCACCTTCCTACCCTGAGAGTTCAGGAAATCCTCAGCCTTCTGTGTGACATGAAGCGCACAGTCAGTTCTACTGACGTTGGTCTGGAAAGCCCATTTATTCCAAATATGGTTAGTGTATTAGTAAACAATATGAGTCCAAAACAATTTTCCTTTGCCTGAGTGAGATCGCAGGGGCCAGGATCTTTTTTTTTTTTTTTTTTTTTTCTTCTTCTTCTTCTTTTTCTCGAGACAGAGTTTCTCTGTGTAGCCCTGGCTGTCCTGGAACTCACTCTGTAGACCAGGCTGGCCTCGAACTCAGAAAACCTGCCTCTGCCTCCCAAGTGCTGGGATTAAAGGCATGTGCCACCACTGCCCAGCTGCCAGGATCACTTGGTGAAATCGCCCTCAGTTCAACAAAGCTACCTGGTATATTCAAAATGTATACACACACACACACACACACACACACACACACACACACACACACACACACATGCACAATCACTCACAAACAACTACCTGCTCTCTCAGTTCACCATGTGTGTTATAAAAGTAGTACTCAAAGCCAGGTATGGTAGCTCACACCTAAGACTTGGAAGGCTGAGGCAGGAGAATTGCCATGATTTGGGGGACAGAATGGAGTATTGAGCAAGTCTCTATTTCAGAAAAAAAAGAAAAAAAGCTACACCACTAAATCTGTTTGCTGAGATCCTATAACTTCTTTCTCATCAAATCAGAAGCTGCAATCTTTCACATGAGAGGGGGGAGAGGAAGGGAGGGAGAGACAGAGAGAGAGAGAGAGAGAGAGAGAGAGAGAGAGCACCCTTTTAAGCTCAGCCCCACAACACCTACCCTTAGTTGCAGGATACAGATCCCTTGTTCCTCCCGACCCACGACTCACTAGGACAGAATGAAGGGGTTGGTGAAATACTGATATTGGACCAACTCATGTGATGGACATGGCTTAACAATCTCAGGTGCTGAAAGTGGCATAGTTTGGAGCATGTGCCATCATGGTCCACACCAGGATCTCCTAGGCAACTGAGTAAAGTGAAGAACCTTGAGCCCAACCGCAAGCAACCCCTGGCAAATCAGAACATCGAGGATAGAGGCAAAGGATCAGAAACTCAGTGAATCCAGAGAACACCACCCCACCTGAAATACAGCAGAAACACAGGTCATGGAATCAAGTTATTAATAGAGCTGGGCAGTGGTGGCACACGCCTTTAATCCCAGCACTCGGGAGGCAGAGGCAGGTGGATTTCGGAGTTCGAGGCCAGCCTGGTCTTCAGAGTGAGTTCCAGGAGAGTCAGGGCTACACAGAGAAACCCTGTCTCGAAAAAAAAAAAAAAAAAAAAAGAACAAGGTCACTGCAGGGTTTTATGGTAAAAAGTAGCCAAGCTACTTTTACCTAAAACAGCTGGCTCTTACTGTTTTGGGCTTCATTGTTTGGTTACAGTGGCTTTTGTCCAACGTCAGACATTATTGTTGAGGCTTTGTCACGTGTCGACTGTACAACGGAGAGTTAGTTATAAAAAAAAAGGAAAGTGCCAGAGAGGCCTTGATAGATTAGAGAGCGCTGGTTCAGTGCTGGTTCATTACGCTCGGATCCCATCTGTCTGTCAATATTTTTTCTAGAACTTTGAATTAAATTCTCTGGTGTGTTCTGAAACAAAGATAAGACATCTGTAGCTTCCTAATGAGTGGTTTCTCTCTTCTATCATCTAACTGCTGATTAAGTGGCACAGAGTCTGCATTTGTGTATGAGATAGGATGGGAACAACACAGCCTGAAAAGTGAGTAGATTTTATAAGAATCTTAAAGGAATATTTTTTTTTCTGGAGCAGATAACCATTATTATAATGTGTTTGTGTGTGATACCTTACAATCATTAGCAAGTTACTATGATAGTTAACATCCTTTGCCTTGGAAAGGGAGTATTTTATTATGCTTCAAGTCACAAGCAAAATATTGAAAAATACTGCTTATTATTCCCAAATACACATTATAAAATAATGACAGTACGTAATATGCTGGGATGTGAAATGCTGCTTCTGCCTTTGAATATGCATTTGTCATAGGACGCTACAGTGAAGCTACGCGCTTGAGATCAACTGAAGGCCAAGGGCACACACACGAGCGGGCGGAGTTAAGGTGGATTTGCTCTGTCTCCTTTAAATCATTAAAGCAAGAGTCGCTAAAACAGAGTGCAGTGCGCATGTGCGGAAGTGGCACCACTCACTTGAGAATCGGCTCAGTGCTGGGAACCTCCATTCCCAGGAGCCATGGTAACAATCCATCCTGCCTACTGTGTCTCTCAGAGGGTTTCACTTTACCTAAGCCCCCACCCCACCCTGCCATACCTCGACTGTTAAGCTTGATGAAGAACATAGCTGATAGAAGTACATAGCTGATATTCACAGCTAACCTTAAAGGCAGATTTCTGAGTTTGAGGCCAGCCTGGTCTACAGAGTGAGTTCCAGGACAGCCAGGGCTACGCAAAGAAACCCTGTCTCGAAAAACCAAAAAAAAAGTAATAATAATAATAATAATTATTATTATTATTATTATTATTATTATTATTATTATTATTATTACTTTTGGAGAGAAGGAAAACCAACAGGCACAACCGGAGAGGTGTCTGAGGAGGTACAGGGTACTGGCTTAGTTTGTGAGACCTGTGGTTGATCCCCAGGATTGATAAAGAAAGTGGAGAGAAGTGGGCAAGGTAGTCAAGGCTTGTAGCCCCGCACGTGGGAAGAGGAGGCAGGAGGGTCAGGAGGTCAGGGCAAACTTTGGCTACAAAGTATAGCGTGTGTGTGTGTGTGTGTGTGTGTGTGTGTGTGTGTGTATAATACAGTTTTTAATGAAGAGGAAAGTTGAGTGTGAGGGTCCACACCTTTAATCCCCAAACTAGTGAGGCAATGGCAGGTAGATGTCTGTGAATTCAAGGCTATTCCTGATCAATATATTAAGTTCCGGGTTAGCAAAGGGCTAAACAATGAGATCCTGGAGAGTAGGGTGGGGAAGGGGGAAGGCAGAGAAGAGAGAAAGGCTTTAGGCATTTAAAAATCCACAGGGATATTTCCAGTCACCCTGGAAACCCTAAAAACATATCCAAGCCTGGGAGCATGACTTAGCCTGTGGTTCCTGTTTTTATTGCTCAGTACGGCAGTCCTCAAAAATCAAGGCTGAAGGAGGAACTGAAACCTGCACCTGCCCTCCTCACCCGATTCTTTTGACAAGGAGGACATCCCCTCAAAGGTGCAACTGTACCTAATGATTAACAGTAGCTCCCTACCTCTATGCCCGTGTCTGTGGGTTATTCCTCTTTCTATGGCTGAGTGTCAACTACGCTGTCAATGTGCAAATCTACACGAGGAGTTTCTGCAGAGACCACCTTCCTCAAGAACATGTTGCCATAAAAGGCAGGGAAAGACTTCATCCCAAATAGACTTCATTCCAGGGTGAAATTTTACGTATCAAATTAAAAGACAAGGTGGATTCAGCCGTTGAACGATGCTGGAGAACCAGGGTTCTCTCCCGGAGCGGCCATGGGTGCTGGTGTGCTGTATGTGTTTAGAACAATTATCTAAGCTATGTATGTTTTTGTTTCAAGAACTTGAAACAAGAGGCTGGTTGAAGACTCTTCTTTCTCCCTCCTTATCATGGACTTTCATCTTTCTTCTCCTGTCAATATTAGTTTTATCTTTGCCTGTCATATTTGAAGGGGGGGGCAGGAACAACATTTTTTCTGCAAAATAAGGAGGGGTTTGATGAACCTCACAATCCTCCAAGAGCTGATTGGTAGCATAGCCTCATTTTCATTTGCCAGTAAAATGGTGTTACTGTCCATCACAAGAAACCTACCAGCCACAAGCCTTGACTTCATGATCTCAGCATTCAGTCATTTCAACCCTCCTTACCTAAATGGGAACAGTATTCCCACTGTCTCAGTCTCTCCTTCCTTCGTTTCTATAAGTCCAACAAATATCCATGCCTTAAGTTTCTAATATGAGTCCCGTGGCTCCCTGGCCTATTAACCTACCCACAGCAGGTTCCCCTCCACACCTGCTGTACCATCATAGTTCCACAGCCCACAGAAAGCAAGAGACTCTTGAGATGTATTTAGTAAATGCCAGCACCCATTCTCCTGGAGATGCACATCTATACAAACCATATTTCTCCTGTAATCAGCTGGACCTACTTATACTGCCCAACAAACTCCTCAGGTATGGCTCCATGAGTTGCTGATAGCCAGACATCTCCATCTTCCTCACCATCTGCATCTAGTTCCAGATGTGTGCAAAATCCACAGCCAGACAGACCCAGCAACATGTCCCCCTAAGGCACCTGCAGGATGGCAGGTGACATACCCATCTGCTGCTGCTGCTGCTGCTGTTAGAAGCACTTCGTGCTGACGAAGCTGGTTTTGAGGGTGGAGTGTGAGCAGTAAATACGTGACCCAGGGCTTTCGGGGCAGGGTGCGTGGCACACGGTTTCATTCAGTACCACACCTCAAACCCTCGGCAGGCAGCCCGAGATGAAGGCACTCCCTAAGTAGCAGCAGCAGCAGCAGCATGTCATTCCAAGGTCTGCGTGATTCATCCAAGTCTTCCTCTGCCCCAGCCCAAGTCTCCTTAGGGGACAGGCAGACTGGAGGCACAGCATCCCAGGGGGAGAAGCATGGGGCAGGAAGTTAGGAACTGACAAGGGTCCACTGACTGAGCACTCACCTTGTGCCTTGTGCCTGTGAGGTTTAGAGACTAGAACATTTAACTCTTGTTATGTGTTATAACTCTTTCAGGAGCTTTGGCACTGAAAGATGCTGGAGAGCAAATATAAAGACCGCACCAAATCCCAGGGAACACTTGAACCAGAGGTCCTTCCACAGGAGGACAAAACCACGACGTTCTTGTGTTTTATTGTTTCAAGCATATTTCAGGATAATCTTGTTCATTTTTAGACACAAAGCACTCAAATATGTTGAGATGTGGCTATCCCTTAAGTGGGGTCCTAGGGGTGGTACAAAGGGACTAAGAGCCCTTGCCAGGGGCACGCTGGGGACTGTGCTTTATCATGAACGACATTGTGAAGGATATCGGTAGAGAAGCAAATAGGTGTAGACGACTCCATGAGACATCTGGTTAGAGTCCACCTGAGCGGGACCTTGGAGTGGTGCGTGTGTACTGGCCATTTACTGTAGCTCTGACTCATGGGCCCTCCCTGAGCCCAGCAGGAAATACAGAAACACTAAAGACAAAGCATATCTAACCAGACTTCAGTGGACAGTCAACACAAGCCAGACAAATAGTAACCTGAAGGCTGTGGGGACAGTCCAACAAAATGGGGCATAACATCAGACTCATTCAAGGCTCCTGACCAGATTTACTACAATAATCAGGGGAGAAAAAAAAACAAAAAACAAAACAGAAAACAGGAAGAGGGGGGGCTCTGGAGGGCCTGCCCCTGGCTGGAGAACTGTTAGCAGTTGGTGGCCACTCAAGGAGAGAAAATCACTTTTCTCTGGGGATGTGGCTACTGGTAGGCTGTCCACACCTTAGTGAGTGACCTTGCATCTATTCATATGTGGTCAGTAATGGGACTCGAGGGTCTTAATAAAAAGAGGACATTCAGGTGGGAGGGGGATGGGTTGGAGGTCTCTGGAGGAATTTGGAAGAAGGTAGTGGGAGCACATAAGGCCAAAAGACTTAAAGGAGCATGGCAGGTAACAGAACTGACTGCCCAGAGTCGCTCCTTTTGAGAGCCAATCCTATGCTTGCATAATTCCAGGGCAAAACACTCTCCAAGACCTTAGGCTAAGTTTGCTTCGAAAGGTTTATGTGTGGGTGTCTCACTAGGAAATACAGTCCCAAGGACCAACTACACTTCCAGGACAGCAAGGCCCAGGGGAGAGGTAATCAATGCCAAGGTGACCTACGAAATTGGCCGCCACCAAATACAATGAATTCCCCAAACCACAAGACTGTGTCATGGGAAATCACAAAGCTGGTACCTCAGCAACTTGGGGAAGGATGAGGAAAGAAGTGAGGATTTAGCCATTGGCTTCCATCCTTCACTGAACAAAGTTTCTCCCTCTGATCCATTAATTTCCCATACTGTCAAATTACACTGTAGCCGAATTCTTAGACCTGACCTTGGAGTCATGTCTTAGACTTGTACTGTGCATCTCAACACACACACACACACACACACACACACACACACACACACACACACAGATAGACACAAACACAGACACACATAGACACACACAGACAGACAGACACACAGACAGACACGGACAGACAGACACACACACACATTCACACGTCTGCATGTGGGATCACACCACAGCGTGCTCATAGACAACCTCTAATCTTAACATCTGCTCCAGCAACTAACACACGATGGGTCAAACCCAGAGGAATACTTCCCACATGGTTGGCCCCCAACCTTTAAAACAACTGCGAAAGTGCAGGAAATACGTGTGGGTTGTTCCTCTCTCATTGAAAGCCAAGACTTTTTTGGACTCCTGGGCAGATTTGATCACTTGAAGCACCAAGGTTAGAGAAAAGACAGAGACACATTTGATAACTTGTCATGTCTTCCTCAAGGAGCCTTTAGATTCTTTCATAAGGAAGTATTTCCTAACCAAGTGCTGTTTGTGTGTGTGTGTGTGTGTGTGTGTGTGAGAGAGAGAGAGAGAGAGAGAGAGAGAGAGAGAGAGAGAGAGAGAGAGAGAGAGAGAGAGAAACAGAAGCAAAGGACCACTCACTCTCTACCAATGTGAGGAGACTCTAGAGGGAGGCTGGGAGGCTGTGGAAGACGGATTTGCTGCTCCTATTGTTTGCCAGCTGTTCTGGTCTGACCCAGAGTCCCACTTCTGTGTCACATTGCCAGAGCAGTGTCATGGCATCCGCCTTGACAATCTACAATGACGGGAGAGACGACTCTCCTCCCAGGTACAATGCCTACTCAGGCATGGTAGCTCCTGCAGGCACAATAAACCTGCCCCTCCCCCTCACTTCACTTCCCCCTTTCTAGGTGAGGTGTGTGTGTGTGTGTGTGTTTAATCAACCACAGTCAAGCAGTATTAAATGGAAAATTCCAGACATAAACAGTTCATCCATTTTAAATGATACTCCATTCTGAGCATTGGGAAGTTATCTCGATCTGTCATGGCATTGTCTTGGAGGGCATGAATCACCACAGTTCAGTGAGTCCACTCTCATGGCTTTCACATGAATCACCACAGTTCAATGAGTCCACTCTCATGGCTTTCACTACCCCGAGTGATCACGTGGTATCTGCCACAGTCACATGGTAGGATAAGGCGATCCAGTGGAAATCTTCAAGTGAGCCCTTTTCTCTTTTTTAGTTTTACCTGTTTAACGAATTCCTAAAGGTTTTATCTACTGTTAAAGTCTACTGTGTGGCTGGTGGATGGCGGGGTGGGGGTGGGGGTTTGGGGGGCCGGGGGCCTGGGGACATTTGCTGTGTATGCCCGAGAACCTGTGTCCCAGTCACTAAAACCACATAAGCGGTTTGGTTTCCCAGCAGCCCCTGACTGACTCAGTGGGTCTGAGGAAAAAGTAGCTGACCGGTGCTACAATTGTGAGTGCTTTTGGTTTTTTGTTTTATTTATTTATTTTCTTCAAGACATGGTTTCCTCTGTATAACAGAGGCCTGGCTATCCTGGAACTTGCTTTATAGACCAGGCTGGCCTCGAAATCACAGAGATCCACCTGCCTCTGCCTCCTGAGAGCTGGGATTAAAGGCGTGTACCACCATGCTGGGCTATAGTGGTTTTGTTTTTAAGTTAATAACATTTCATACAGTCTCAAAAAAAAAATGAAAAATTGTTCAATTTTATTTCAACATTTTGGGTTTTAATCTTTTGTACCAATGAGTTATGATTTGTTCTGGGCTTTTTTGCTTTGTTTGCTGGGCTAGGGGGGTTCTGTCTCTCAGAGGGAATCATACTGGCCTGGACCTTCCTATGCGGTGCATGACATTAAGTGCTGACAGTCCTCTGCTGCTGCTGCAGCACCTCATGCAGACACAGTCTTAAGTTTTAATAAGTGACTTTTGAATACTTTATAAGAAAACATTTTTTTAAAATGCTGAACTGAGCATCACGGTTTCATGCTTGCCAAGACTAGACAGCAAAGTTTGAGGCCAGCCTGAGATATAAGAGATCCTTGGGGGCTGGAGAGATGGCTCAGTGGTTAAGAGCACTGGCTGCTCTTCCAGAGGTCCTGAGTTCAATTCCCAGCAGCCACATGGTGGCTCACAACCATGTAATGGGATCTGACACCCTCTTCTGATGTGTCTGAAGACAGCTACAGTGTACTCACATACACAAAATAAATAAATAAATAAATGAGAGAGAGAGAGAGAGACAGAGAGAGAGAGAGAGAGAGAGAGAGAGATATCTCCTTGGAAGTTGGGGAAGAAAGGAAGAAATAAAGACTTGTGTCATGGTTTCTACAGAGTCAGAGAGACACATTTCAAGAAATTGTAGGGACTAGCAGGCCTGAGTCTGTAGGAATAAAGCCACAATCTTGAGTACTTTTGTCCTTGTCTGGAAAACCTTGGTTTTTGCTCTTGGACCACATTTGAAGAGGGTCATTCACATTAGCACATTAACAAAGGAATGGGTCCTACCTAAGGCCAACTTGTTGTCTATATTAAGTGCATCTACAGAGGCCATCACAGCCACGGGTAACTAGAATTTGACAGAGTAACTGGGTAGTGATACCCAACCAAACGGATACATAAAACCAACCATCTCACATACATAAAATGTTTGTTAAAAGCTACCTGGTAACTTTATATTGTTTGCAGATTTTCAATTTAAAAAATATTTATAATTACTGTTTGTGGGGCGTGGACGTGCCACAGCATGAGTGTAGTGTTCAGAAGGCGACTTTATGGAGCTGGCTCTCTTCTTCCACCTTGACGTAAAGTTGGGCGGCCAGACTCATGTGGCAAGCTCCTCTACCCACTGTACCTTCCTGCTAACCATACTGGAGGTTTTCAAGTTTTAAGCAGGACTAGCTCTTTACTGGTCATAATTTAAGACAGCAATGTCATTTAAGTGTATTGCAATCAGGGCATAAAAACGTTTATGGCCTTTGACATACTCTGTCAAATTACTTTATGAGAATTCCTAACAACACACTAAGGGTCAATAAGTTTTTGGTTACCTTTGCTAGGCCACGTTGATGGTTAGCGAAGAAGATGCCTTGATCTGGTTTTAATTATTGGTAAATGAAACATCTAAATGTGTACTTGAATTAATAAAATCGATCACAAGGCATAGACTTACCTTCAATTCCTAACCAAGGGATTCTATTTGTCTTTTTATTCTAGGGAAATGAATCACTGTAGGAATAAAAGATATTTTTCTAAAGTGATTAATTATATTGAAAAATCAGTGCTCCCTTTTGATGACTTAATGTTTAATTATAATAAATTTGTTTATAAACCCTAAGGGTATACACCACGAGGCAATGTAGGAGAAAGGAGCAGGGCAAGGGAGCTCCTAAGTAGAAAAAAAAGTCAGATACTAATTAGTGCATTTTAAATACATTAGCAATTGAGTGCACAAGAAAGGCTGGAAGGAAGTGCATCCAGAGTCAGTGTGATGTCAAGGGCAAAAGCTTAAAGGCCAACACTGGCTTTATTTTCAATTCCTGAATTGCAAACATCTACTCTGTTTTATGGGATAAAGAGTTTCCTGCTTCCAGAATAGAAAACAAAGCCAATTAAAATCTTCAAATTGTTGCAATGTTGCCCTTTGACAGTGGTTATAGGTGGCTCACCGGATTGTGGGTATTTTTCTCTTTAATTACCCAATAAAATTGCCCATAAAAGCATTGTGTAATGCTTTCATTGGAAAGATTAAAAAAAGAAGAAGAATTCTATATACCTGTGAGACTTTGGAGTTCACGATAAAATCTGTATTGCCTAGAACTAAATGAAATGCTGGACTTCTCTCCTTCTCTCTTTTGTACTTAGCATGAAGGCTGCGACTGTCTGAATTGAGGTGCATCGTGTTTTCTGTTATCATCTCCAGATTCCAGGTTGAACTGCCCTTTTTCATTCTCCTAATGAAATACCTTGAGATGTTCAAAGATGAGGTTTCCCACTGAGGCCCCTCCCTGACTTCTTTCCCCATGAACATGGCCTGTTTGCCATGGCCTCTCTCTGTGCTCCTGTGTCTCCTTCCACTGATCTCTCCTCACGGTTACCCACACTGAACAGCCTTCAGAGGGCTTACTGAACACTTGAAGATATTCTCTGGCCATTTCTGAAAACAGTTATGTGTGTGAGAGTTTTTGCCTGCAGGTATGTATGTGTACTATGTGCATGCCTGCAGCTCTCAAGGTTAGTAAGGAGAATCAGATGCCCTGAACTGCAGTTTTGGATCATTTTTGAATCACCACGTGGGTGCTGGGAACTGAACTTAGGTCTTCTGCAAGAGCAGTAAGTGTTCTTAACAACTGAGCCTCCCCTCCAGTCCCACTTTGCCCATTGTTAACTGAGTGAGCTGTAACGTTAAGAATTCTCCATATATTCCTTATCACGCATATGATGGCAAATGCTTTTAGCCATGCTGCAGAGTATTCTTTACATTTTGCTGGTGATATGTGCAGCACAAGGGTTTTTATTTGGGTGAAATCCAGTTTACTGCAATGCATCTTCTTTCTCTCCTCTTGCTGTGTGTGTTCTTTGTGTCACATCTAGGAAGTTGTTGCCAAATCTGTCTTCCTGAAGAACCATTTCTGTGCCTTCTCATACATTTATGTATATTATTATTTTTATTTCATGAGATGGGTGTTTTGCCTATATGTGTGTAAGGTACCATGTGCATGTTATGCCTACAGAGGCCAGAAGAGACTGTATGATCCCCTGGAACTGGAGTTACAGATGGTCATAAGCTGCTGTGAGGGGTTGGGAACTAAAGTAAGGTCCTGAAGAGTGGTCAGACCTTACAAACACTGAGCCATTTCTCTGGGCCATCTCATGAGGTCTTACGTCTGGGTCTATGGCCCATCGTGAATTTTATGTACAGTGCAAAAGCAACTTAATTTTTAAAAACATGGTTACGTAGTTGCTTCGCTATTTGTTTAAATATTTCTTTTACATTGAGTTGTCTTGGCCTCCTTTGAAATTCAGTTGGCTCTAAGTTTAACATATTTTGGGGATTTTAGTCATTTTGTCCCATTTATCTACATGTCAGTCATTGAGCTAGTACTGTTCCATACTGGTTACTTACAGCTTCGCAGTGAGTTTTAATATCTATAAATTTCAGCTCTGTGTCTGTTCACATTATGCTGAGACCTGGTGTTGCTATGTAGCCCTGGCTGACTTTCAACTCATGCTCCTCTTGCCTCCGGCTCCCATGGGATGTATTACCACATCCAAGCTGTGTATCTGCCACTTTTAATCTTGGACATACTTAATTTTCTCAATTTCGGTTTTCTTACTCTGTTCAACAATGATATAAAGAATACATTGTTAAAGTTACATTTAAAAAGAATATATTCTCACATCCTAGAGATAAATGGATTAGTCTGAAGTCATGGAAAGAAGTAGTCACCATTATTATATTTCAACTCATTTAATCCACCAAGGAGGGCTTGCCTCAGAGAACACACTTCTGCAAGCCAGTTGGAGCCAGCTCTTCACTTCTGAAATGCAGCCACTTGGGAAACACTCCTTCCACACAAGGTTAAGGAAGACAGATTCCACTGTCAAACAAGTTCAGGAAGTAGCTGCTATTTTATTGCCTTCTTGGAGGTTCACTGTGCCTCTGTCTTAGATGGAGACCTGTGTGCAGCTGGGGTGCTGGGCGGTGCCCTTTGAAACACATCTTGTAAGTGTTGACCTGAGTACTTCAAACCGGGGAGCAATACTGAGCAGGAGAACCTGGAGGTCAACATGCTTGCCAACGAGTCTCCAGCTGATGCCACAAAAAGCTCTGGACCTGGAATAGGCCTTCAGAGTTGTCCTGCACTGAGCCAAGAGGGATCTGATTTCTGTCAGGACACAGGCTGTGCCAGGGGAGAGAGGAGGAAGCACAGGCAATTCCACTCCATTCTGCCAGGACACCCTTCAGAAATGGATAGAGTTTTAATGAATTGTCATCAAGTCAAATGTCCATCCTTCAGCTGACAGAGTGAATAACCTGCCCAGGGGCAGGACAGTGTGGATTCGTACAGGGAAGAACTTTAAGAGACACTTTGGATTCATTGTGGTGTAACTGCTGGCTTTTCCATCCATGGCTCAGTTCCTGAAATAACGAATCTGAGACTTACTATTTATGAATAAATGCCTAGGCCATAAGCTAGGGCTTATTCCTTGACTAGCTCATAACTTAATTAACCCATTCATTCTATTCTACGAGTGCCACATGGCTAGCTGCCTCTCCTCAGTTTCATGTGTCTGTCCCCTCAGAGTTTGGAGTGAATCTCCTCTGCACCTGACTCTATCCCAGAGTTCCTCTCTCCCTACCAGAACTCCCACCTCCTATTTCCTGCCTCAGCTAATAGACCATCAGCTTTTTATAGACAGATGGTGCTTTCATACAATACACAAGAGATTCTCTGTTTTTTTTTTTTATTTAAATCAATTTTTGATTTTTGCACATTCTGAAACCTTTTTCTGTTGTTGTTACATGGGGTTGAGACCCAAGGCTTGGAAGCTGTAGTCTACCCCTTTCCTTCCTTGGAGACTAGATGGCTTGAAATGTCCAATTTTCTAGCAGTGTCTATATGTTCTCCAGAATCATGATGTTCTTGCCCAAAGACAGAGGTCACTTCATCAACACAACCAAGATTTCCTACCACTCAGGAAACTCCAAAGGTTTTTGAAATTCTATGACAGAAATGGAGACCAAAATCTAATATTCCTTATTATTTTATAGCTCATCATCATACTAACTATTCTGTTTTGTTTTTTTTTAAACCTGGATTACTTTGCTTACCCTAGTTAATTACTCCTTCACATGACCCAGAAGCCCCATTTTATGGCCCTTAACTCCTCCTAGATATACAAACTCCACCCTGAAAAGACACTTCCTCTATTTCTCTTCCATCCTGAATGTCCATGTCTGGGTTACAGGGTGGGCCACATAATTTGAATGTCTTCTGGTATTCCTTATTTCAATGTACTAAGAATCCAAAGGCAGGGCTGGAGAGATGGCTTAGCGGTTAAGAGCACTGACTGCTCTTCTAGAGGTCCTGAGTTCAATTCCCAGCAACCACATGGTGCTCACAACCATCTGTAATAGGATCTGATGCCTTCTTCTGGAGTGTCTGAAGACAGCTACAGTGTACTCATATAAAATAAATAAATAAACAAACAAACAAATAAATAAACATTTTTTTTAATTAAAAAAAAAAAAAAAGAATCCCCAGGCAGCAGTGTTGAATGTGAAGCCAACCGTGGGTCCTACAAGCACAGGTCAGAAGCCCATAGAACCCGATTACCCAGCATAATCTTTCCAGCCTTGATTTGGCTCAGAATTCAAGACAATCCAGCTTGTCTGGCTCACATTCTTTTCTTCTCCCTCGACCCTCACTCATGTCTAAAGCATCACAGCTTCAGAATCTCACTTCACACTCTCCAACTTGTCTGCACCTCCATCTCTCTTTGTCGACCTCCCTAGCACAGGCTGCCATCACCCCTCACCCAGAAGACTGCTCTGCTTTCCTTGCAAAGGCATGGGATGGCTTCTAAATGTCAATCCCATAGTCCTTCCCCCTGCCCTCCCCAGGCCCCCTTGCCCTGTGTATAGTGCATGTCCACCCCAGGCACTCCTTGCAGAGAAGTTCAAATACCTTCACAAAGTACAGCCCATAAGGCTTCCCACTTACTTTTCTATGCCCAACCCTCTCCATGGTTCCTCCCGACCTGGTGGCCATTCTGTCTTCTCTGTTCTTGTGTACTAGAAGCTAAGGCTCTCTGGTAGAGAGCCAGACTTGTTGACAAAACTCCAGGGCAAGTTGGATGAATAAGATCTGTGGGGTAATGGGAACAACTGTACAGAGGACCTGACCTGGCTGTGACATTGTGGCCATGGTAGAGCAGGAGAGTGCATGAATACTCAAACTAGTTGGCCGAGATGCTCAGTGTGGTTTCACCACAGGAGGAACAGTAAAGGGACTTGCTTGCTGTCTTAGTTAGGGTTTTGCTGCTGTGAGCAGACATCATGACCAATGCAACTCTCATAAAGGACATTTAATTGGGGCTGGCTTACAAGTTCGGAAGTTCAGTCCATTATCATCAAGGTGGGAACATGGCAGCATCCAGGCAAACATAGGGCTGGAGGACTTGAGAGTTCCACCTCTTGTTCTGAAGGCAGCTAGGAGAAGACTGGTTTCCAGGAAGCTAGTGACACAGTGACACATTTCCTCCAATAAGGCCACACCTCCAAATAGTGCCACTCCCTGGGCCAAGCGTATTCAAATCACCACACTTGCCTTAAAGATCAAATGAGCCCTGTGCATATCTGGTGGGCAGCAGCAGCACTGGGGGAGCCTAGTTAGTGTAGCTCATATGGGTTTCCCTTCTTCCTGACCCTTCCTAACCACCTACTTTCTGTCCTCCTTTTCTCGTGCTCCAGGCTTCTGTTACACGATAGCCAAGGCTGACAAGAGGCTTCTTCCACCCTGCATACCACCTGCATAGTGGTCGACCTCTACTTCTCAAATTTGGCCTCTACTCTAAGTAGTCTCTTGAAGCACTTCCAAAGTCTCCTAGAGACTCCCATTGCCCCAGAATATCACTACAGTCCCCCAGGCACAAACCACTGTCATCACCAAAGGGAGGCGTCCTAGTTAGGGTTCCTATTCCTGCACAAACATCATGACCAACAAGCAAGCTGGGGAAGAAAGGGTTTATTCGCTTACACTTCCATGCTGCTGTTCATCACCAAAGGAATCCAGGACTGGAACTCAAGCAGGTCAAGGAGCAGGAGCTGATGCAGAGGCCATGGAGGGATGTTTCTTACTGGCTTGCTTGCTTCTCCTGGCTTGCTCAGCTTGCTCTCTTATAGAACCCAAGACTACCAGCCCACAGATGGTACCACCCACAAGGAGCCCTCCCTCCTTGATCACTAATTGGGAAAATGCCTTACAGCTGGATCTCATGGAGGCATTTCCTCAACTGAAGCTCCTTTCTCTGTGATAACTCCAGCTGTGTCAAGTTGACACAAAACCAGTCAGTACAGTTGACCCCTTGTCAACTTGACACACAAATACATCACTATGAAGCCTCAACCCTTACTTTCTTATTCATCCCCAAGATCTAAATAACTTTAAAAGTCCCACAGTCTTTGCAAATTCTTACATATCAAAATTTCAATCCCCTTAAAAATATCCAAACTCTTAGAATTCCAAGTCTTTTTACCAAAGTCTCTTAACTGTGGGCTCCACTAAAATACTTTTTTTCCTTCAGGAGGGAAAATATATCAGGGCACAGTCACAATCAAAAGCAAAATCAAACCCCAACAGTCCAATGTCTGGGATCCACTCACGATCTTCTGGATTCCTCCAAGGGCTTGAGTCACTTCTCCAGCTCTGCCCTTTGTAGCACACACCCTGTCTTCTAGGCTCCAGATGCCTGTACTCCACTGCTGCTGCTGTTCTTGGTGGTCATCTCATGGTACTGGTATCTCCAAAACACTGCTGTCTTCCGATGCAACTAGGCTTTACCAACAGCCTCTCATAGGCCCTCTTCATGGTGCCAAGCCTTAGCTCCTTTGCATGACTCCTTCAGTCCTGGGTCATCAACTGCAACTGAGGATGCACTTTCACTAATGGCCTTCCACGGCCTCTCACAGTGCTGAGCCTCAGCTGCTCTTCATGACTCCTTCATGCCTTCAAAACCAGCACCACCTGGGTGACTCTTACATATTACCAAGTCCTACCGCAGCACAAGGCACAACCTTGGCCATCTCCATAACACAGCCTCCTCACTCTCAGAAAACACCTCCCAGAAGACTCCATTCCAATGATGGTCTCCTCTCAATCACTGCCAATTTCCCAGCTCCAGCTAACCAGCATCAATAGTCCAAGCAATGCAAAGTCCTCGCTTTAGTAGTTCTGGCATCCTGTCAATCACAGCTGACTCTTCAGCCCCAGCCAACCAAATCCACAGAATCCTCACAATGAAAATAGCAATGGCCCTGATAAGAGTCTTTAATCTTCCCTCTGAAATTTCACAAGCCAGGCCTCCATCTTCTGCACTGTTCTCAACATTATCTTCCAAGCTCCTACACAACATCCCACAGAGCTCTTAACATCCCAATGGCTCTTCTAGCTCAAAGTTCCAAAGTCTTTCCACAGTCCTCCCCAAAACATGGTTAGGTTGTCACAGGAATACCCCACTATGCTGGTACCAATTTGTCTTAGTCAGGGTTTCTATTCCTCCACAAACATCATGACCAAGAAACAAGTTGGGGAGGAAAAGGTTTATTCAGCTTACACTTCCAGTTGCTGTTCATCACCAAAGGAAGTCAGGACTGGAACTCAAGCAGGTCAGGAAGCAGGAGCTGATGCAGAGGCCATGGAGGGATGTTCCTTACTGGCTTCCTTGTTTCTCCTGGCTTGCTCAGCCTGCTTTCTTATAGAACCCAAGACTACCAGCCCACAGATGGTACCACCCACAAGGGGCCCTCCCCCCCTTGATCACTAATTGAGAACATGCCTTACAGCTGGATCTCATGGAGGCATTTTCTCAACTAAAACTCCTTTGTCTGTGATAACTCCAGCTTGTGTCAAAGTTGACACAAAACCAGCCAGGACAGTAGGGGAGGAGACGAGCATCATAGCTAGAATCTAACTTCTCGAATCTGATCAACCAGTAGACAGAAGAGCAGGTGGTGGTGCTCTGCTCTGGGTGATGCCTGCGAAGGAGTCTTTCACAGAAGCCTGGAACCCATGCTGTATCCAGGCTTACACAAGGGCTTGAAGCTTGAAGCTACCGAGGATTGTGCCCTCTATAATTCCACCTTAAAATTCTGTCTGTAGGTGGGCATGGTGGCACATGCCTTTGATCCCAGCATGTGGAGGCACAGTCAGGTGGATCTCTGAGTTCAAGGCCAACCTGGTTTACATACTAAGTTCCAGGACAGCAAGAGCTTTACAGCGAGACCCTGTCTCAAAATAAATTCATAAATAAACAATTCTATCTACAACTGGACCTGGTGGTGTGTGCTAGAATCCCAGTACTCTCAGAGAGAAAGCAGAAAAATTGAGGAGTTCAAGGCCAGCCTGGGCTACAGGAGACCTTGCTGTAAACAAAAAAATTGCAATACATATACTTTGTGATGGAAAGTCATACATTAGCTTCCTTTGTTGTCTTTCTAATCTCTGTACATTTACTTCTGCAGATCCACTACCTACAGTGTAGATACATTGTTCCAGAAGCTGGACATGACAGCGTATAATCCCAGCCACACGGAGATCTTGTCTCAAAAAAAAAAAAAAAAAAAAATGCAACTGCACGATAGTTATTTCTGCATTTTCACACTTTTTAAAAAAAGATTATTTTCATTTTTATGTGTGTATCTCTGTGTGTGAGTGCAGGGGGCCAAAAGAGGCCAGAGGGCATGGGATCCTCTGGAGCTGGAGTTGCAGGCAGCTGGGAACTGGAAACCCATCGGGTTCTCCCCGAGCAGCAGGTGCTCTTCCCGCTGAGCCAGCTGTCTAGCCCTCCCTCCCTCCCTCCCTCCCTCCCTCCCTCCCTCCCTCCCTCCCTCCCTCCCTCCCGTTTTCATGTCTTTAAAGTCTCTCAGTGAAATGTTGTGACTCGAAACTCTGCAATTCCAACACTCAGGAGCTTGAGTGCTGTAAATGAAAGGAGAGCCAGAACTGCATAGTGAGTTCTAGGCCAGCCTGGGCTGCCTCAAAATATAAACAAAACAGATAGATAGATAGATAGATAGATAGATAGATAGATAGATAGATAGATAGATGGATAGATGGATGGATGGATGTAAAGATGTAACTTATTTAGCAATACACGTAAAGAGTAATTATGAAAACTAAGACTCACACACACTCATCGCCAGTATGTCCATGTTGCTTCTTTCACAATGCCATGGCACATGAGGAGGTAAAATGTATGACCTTTTAAAATATGCATATATATATATATATGTGTATATATATATATATATATATATATACACACACACAATAAATGCTAAAATATCCACATATGCTATATGAAATGTAAACTAGAAATTACTTTACATATGTTATATGCAACCTTGACAGCTCCTATGTCCACTCCATATCTGAGTACCCATAGATAACTAAGATATTTAGTGAACCTTTATATTTCTTTTTTTTCCTATATTCTTAACCACCAAGTCCATTTATTTATTTTACATGTATGAGTGTTTTGCCTGCATGTATGTACGTGCACCATGTATGTGCTCTGCCTACAGAGGTCATGTTGGATCTCCTGGAACTGGAATGGCAAATGGTTGTGAACCATGTAATTGCTTGGGAACCAAACTGGGTCCTCGGAGAGAGCAACGCGGGCACTTAACTGCTGAGCCATCTCTCCAGCCCCCGCATCCACCAAAATGTATGGAAAAAATCTCAAAAACAGAAAAAGGTTAGGGGTGACTGCAGATGCTTGCTCGTTTGCATACGCACCCTTTTGATGGATGCTGGGCCATTTCCAGCTTGGTACTGCTCTGAACATTTTGGTTTAAGTCTCTCTGCTCATGATTTTATTTCACGTTCTCAATATTCCCCTTGAAGGACAGAGGTTTTAAATTTTATTAAACTCTGATTTGTCAATGTAACTTTTATACGGTTGATTAATTTGTGTCCTAATTACACATAATTTTGCTCATTTCAATACCATACATATATTCTTATTTTTAATTAAAAACTTAAATAGCACATTAAAAACATAACAAGTATACATGTCAATGTGGAAATATGTTTTGTTGCATATGCACTCTTACATGTTTTGGTTTAACAAGGTTTTACTATTTAGTACAGGCTAGTCTAGAAGTCACCTTGTTGTAGCGGTAAATTAGCTACACTGCTTTGTGCTCCCAGCCAGTCTCCCAGGTCATATAACTATTTATTATGAACCTTTTGCTTTTAACGAAGACACTTTCAATTAACCTAAGAAATTTCTACTTAAAAAAAAAGCTTGATAAAATTTTTATGAAATTATAACAAGGGCTGGAGAGATGGCTCAGTGAAGAGTACTGACTGCTCTTCCAAAGATCCTGAGTTCAATTCCCAGTAACCACATGGTAGCTCACAACTATCTGTAATGGAGTCCAAATGCCCTCTTCTGGTGTGTCTAAAGACAGCTACAGTGTACTCATATACATAAAATAAATAATTCTAAAAAAAGATAAAATTATAAAAAAATTGTATCGACCCTGTTTATCAATTTGAAAAGAACTGGCACAATAATAATGTTGGGATATCCAAAATAATGGGTTTCTGTATTTGGGTCTTCTTCAGTGTCTCTTGGTAGGATTCTGAAGTGGAAATTTCTGGTTTCTTTGGAGACTCTGTGTCATGTGATTTTTTTTTTTCTGGAAATTGTCTTATGAGAGGATGTTTTGTTGAAGCAGACACACAGGAGAATATTTTTGCTGAAGCAGACACATGTGGGAGGATGTTTTGCTGAGAACAGACATGCAGTGCTTTTCTGGAAGCTGCCTGGAAAAGGGGCCTGTGATGCTTCACTGGAGCGGACACTTGAGAGGACATGCGATGTTTGGAAGGGATACAGTCAAACAGACAGTGGGTGACACCATGGCATTGCCTGGCCACTTCCTGCTGACACTGGTCTTCACTGACAAGGCTGTGGTGTTGGTTCGCCTTGCCTTGTTCACTGATCGTCGTATGTGATTTCATAGAGAAAAATGCACTGACCAAGCCAGCTCAGTCAGTCAGCAGGGTCTCAAGCAAGGGAGTGAGGATTGAAAAAGAAAACCAGTTAAATAAAATTATAACATGACTCCAGCCAGGGCTGAGGCTGAAGCGGCTTCATTTCTCTCTAGCCTGCTTTTAAATCATTCTAGGTGTATCCAAAAAACATGGTCAGTTCTTAGATCAAAGACAAAGTAATCAAGCGAAGTAGTAAGCAAAGAGATGACAAAAGGTAGTAATTTATCAAAGTAGTAAGCAGAGCCCCATGGTCCCTGTTTCTAATATTATCTGAGCCTACTTCCTTGTCCGAGCCCAGTGACAAATGCCAAATTCCTAGAAGCTGCACCAAAAGCTCTCAACAATGCACCAAAGAACTTCCTGTGATATTCTGGCATCTTGCAGCTTCTGCACTAACTCAGGCCAATTGGCAGAGCCTGGAAGTTTCTTCTGGATCGAACTGCCGTTGCTGATTTGTGAGTGGTTTGCAAGTGGATCAAGCTACAGCTGCTGATTCATGTGAACAGAAGTGCTGCTATCCAGACGACGAAGATTGGAATGCCCCAAGGAACTATTCCCAAACAGGTCCACATCCTCCTTTGCCCTATTTACCTTTCCTTTCCACTGCCTCTGGTGGGTGGTGGGCTAGAAGGGAGCTTAAAGTGTAAGATGCCAACCCTCGGTCAGTGGTACTTACTTCCAGACGTCCCTGACCGAGACAGAGATCGATGCAAGAGCAAAAAGTTTATTTTCTGGTGTCAGGGTCAACCCTCAACCAGTGCCTGGAGGCAAGTGACGAGAAGGTGACCTCAAATGGCTATTACAAGCAGTTTTTATACTTTTTACGGGCACAGGTTACATCAGCAAGGTTACAGTTGAAACTTATTGGCTAAACATACTGACCTTTAAATCTATTGGCTAGCAAGCATGACACGCATTTGAACTCTACCTGGAACTTTCCAGAGAGTCAGGTGACTATCAGTCAATGCATTCTGAGAATTTTTTACTCAAGAATGTTCCAGTGGGTGGAAAATGGAACTTGGCCTAGCCTTGACCCCAGGTGGGAGGGGAAAGCTGTAAGTAGGGTGTGGAACTGGAAAAGCCCTTTAGGGTCCCTCAAAAGCATTTAAAAACCCTTATTAAAGATTTTTAAAAAACATCTAAGTCTAAAGGATTCTATAGTTTTTATTATATACCTCTTCCATGTCTATCTATCAAGAAGTTCATCGCTACATAGGCAGATTATACTGTGGCGGGCTGTTACACACAGCACTTTAAAGAATTTTATTTTCTAATTGACTATTGCTAATACATAGTAATTCAATTAATCTTTCTATTTATCCTGGGCACTGTATATACTTTGGATTTTGCAAGTATATACTCACATCTGAGGATCAGGGAGAATTTTACTTTTTCCTTTCCATCTGTGCATCTTTGATTCACTGTTTTGATTTGTTGTCCTAGAAACTCCAGTACCAGGTTGAAGAGAACTAGCAAACCCAGACTTTCCTAGCCAGGTGTGGTAGTGCACTCTTGTAGTCTCAGCACTAGGGAGGTAGAGGCAGGAAGACCAGGAGTTCACAGGCATTCTCAGCTACATGGAGAGTCTGAAGTCAGCCTGAGTTACATGAGGCCCTGCTTCAAAACAAACAAACAAAAATTTTCTTATTCTGTTTCTAACACTAGGAAGAAATACAGAAATATGATTGTACAGTAAAATTGTACTTGGTATTGTTTTGTGGGTGTACTGATGAGGCCCAGAGCACCTTAGAATCTGAGCTCACAGCAAAAAACAGGAAGGTCACTTACTACTGCCTGGGCAAAAAAAACCCATCAAGCCTCACTGGCCTTCCTCTACACATCAGACCTTCATTTCTCAGGTGCCTCATATCTGAAGACAGAGAGTTACAGGGAAGACTCTGGCCTGACTGATTCCCATTAGGATATAATTTTGCCCAATATTTCTGCACAACTGTTCACTCTACATCAGGCCTGTGGTCACCTTGTCATCATCTGAGATCAACAGGGATGAAAGTCTCAAAAGACATTGTCTAGATTATGTGGCCTTTGGGGATTGCTATTAGGAATATCTTGATTACATTAATTGTGGTGAGACCTGCCCACTGTGGGTGGCTCCAGTCCCTAGGCAGGAGATCTTCGATTACATAGGAGGGGAGAATGTCAGTTGAGCACTAGCATTCGTGAATCCATTGCTTTTGCTCTTGATAGTGAATATGTTGTGACCCATTATCTCACACGCTCCTGAGGCTATGATGTCAGCACCATAAAGGGCTACTGTGGAGGGCTTTTGGGGCCACTAGGCGGGAATTTGACATTGGGCTAGGACAAGGAAGTACGCTTTAGTCGGGAATCTGATAATGGGCCAGGACAAGGCAGTAAGCTCAGGCAGGAATCTGGTTTGGGGTTAGAAGAAGTAGGTTTCAGGCAAGGGTTTGACCTTGTACTAGGTCAGGAAAATAGGCTCAGATATCTTGTCATCCTGATAAGCCCTTAAAAACAGAGATCACTGGACTTTGTTTATTGCCTTTCTTGTTCCTTGACTATTTGTGTTTATTGTCTTGCTTGTTCCTAGAATTGACCTTATTACTTGTATGTAATTAAAATGGTATAAAAGCAGACTGGAAAAAAATAAACCCGCCTTAGCCTCATTACTGGCTGGGGTCATGCTACAGTGTTGTCTAATTGTCTTTTTTTTTTTTTTTTAATCCTCACTTCTGCCCTGGAGAACCTGCTGACAGACTGAGCTGGCTTGGTCAGGCTGTAACTTGGAATTATGCAGTGAGTAAACCATTTCTCCAATGTGAAATTTATATCAAATAGGGATAGCTCACTTGATAAAGCATTTTCTGATCAAGCATACTAATCTAATAAGTTCAAGATTGAACTAATAAGTTCAAGATGCCTAGAACCCACAAAAAATCAGGGGTGTTATACACATCTAAAGTCCTAGTGCTAGGGAGATAAAGACAGGAGTATCCCTGGGACCCCGTGGCTAACCAGTCTAGTCCAATCAGTGAGTACCAGGTTCAGTAAGAGACCGAGTCCTAAAATATAAAATGCAGAGACAGCAAGGTAGCTCAGCAGGTAAAAGTACTTGTTCCACAAATCTGATGACCTAAGTCTGATCCCCACACCTCACAAGGCGAGAACCAACTCCACAAATTCATCTTCTACATGTGTGTCCTATCACAGATGTACATCCACATGCCACACACATGCTCAGTAATAATACAGTAAATACAATTAAAAACAAACAGGTGCGGTGGCACATGCTGTTACTCCCAGCACCAGGGAGACAGAAGCAGGAGGCTATCTGCGAGTTTAGGACCAGCCTTGTCTGTGCATAGCAAGTTCCAAGACTATATAGAGTAGTCTCAAACACCAAAAATAAGTAAATAAAATATTATGGAGAGTGATGGAAGACAGCAGCCGATGTTGACCTCTGGCTTACATGCACACACAAGCATACGTGCACACACACACATGCACACAAACACAGTTTTAAAAACGTAATGAATGTGTATGCTTTCTTCTCGCCAATCCTGCTATAAGAGCCATGCTTATGGGGCAACTACCTTTACCCATTGAGACGTCGTGATCCCCCTCCCCCTTCCCACATTTAACTTTCTGTCTTCTATTGAGCAATTATGCAGGATTAATCTGCTAAGTTCTAGGTGCAGCAATGATCCTTGCCTCCTTCCTGATATGGATATCATATTTCCCCAGTAGCTAAGGTGACTTTTGAAGTGACCATGCCTATTTTTAAAAACTGTTCCTTCTTTGATCCACCTGTAGGTATGATCCTAACTCTGGCCCTTATTACATCTCTCTGGGTTGTGCCTTACAGAAATTCAGAGACGAGCAAAGTGTGATTTACGAATCACGTGCTCTACAGTCATACAAAAGAAATGTTCTCAGGTTCACAATTCTTAATGAAGAGAGAAAATACCGTAGCTTCCTAGGGGATCTACTCCGTAGATAAGGTACATTACCCACACAGTGCATGCAGCACTAAAATTACTGAACTGAAGTTGCTCAATTAGGAAAAGAAGTGAGTGAGCAGCCTCTGTGGAAAGTCAAAGCTCATCAAGGCTTCCGGTATGCCTTCATATGCGTGGTTCTTGGGAGAAGATTGGCTTGAACACCACGGGAAGATCTACACCATCACATGTGATCCTATGATGCTAGAAAGAGTTGGGGTAGACAGTGACCTTCCACAGCCTAATCTCTTTGTGTGCAAAATGGCTGACACCACAGCCTGTTCCACTGTGTCTCCACTCTGGAGAAGTCATTAGTCAAGACATACCTAAGCATCTCAACTAATAAATCAAAAATTTGAGCTTGGATGTCCAATGGTTAGGTCAGTTACTTACATGCAGGCAGTCTGTTAAGGTTGGACACAACATGATTTGGTGAGAATGGACCCCAGAGGCTCATAGATTTGAGTAAGTGGTCATCAAGGAGTGGCACTACTTGACAGGGATCAGGAGACATAGCCTTGTTGGAGGAAGTGTGTCACAGAGGGTGGGCTTTGGGGTTTCAAAACTCAAGCCAGTCTCAGTGTCTTTCCCTTCCTTTAGATCTGGATGTAGAGCCCTCAGCTCCTTCGCCAGCACCATGTCTGCCTGAGTGCCACCATGCTCCTGCCATGATGATAATGGACTAAACCTCTAAACTGTTAGCCAGCCCCAGTCAAATGCTTTCCTTTATAATAAGGTGTGCCATGGTCATGGTGTCTCTTCCCAATGGAGCACTGGCTGTGACAATCCCCAAGAGGAAGGGAGAATGCAAATTCTCTATGAGGGATCCCTTACTGTGCCCAATCTTAAACAAAAGGTCAAAAAGCATTGGGTAGCAACCTATGAGAACACTTGGATTTTGAAAGCCCCAGAACACTGTCCTCTGTTCTTCCCTGTCCCAACCCTAGCTACCACTCATGCTGGGAAATATTTGAATAACTTCCATGATTATCCTAATTCTATGTACAGACTATTTCAGAAACCGCAAACACCTTCAGTTAGCATGCAAGGTACAGCTGCTACACAGTGTGAGGCAAATGGATGGGGGCCGGGTTTGGGGGAGAGCATAGATGAGGTGCAAGGGCAGATGTGAACAACATCAGGGTCATGTGTGTGTGTAGGTGACAAGCCTGCAGTGGAGTGAGCTGAAGAGCAATGGTAGGGAGTAAAGACTGGGGTCAGAGGAAAGGCTGCGGGGAAACTGCTGTTTCCTGAAGGAAAGAGCCTCTAAGACGTGAAGTCACTTTCCACTGATTTTAATAACACAGGTTTTTTTTTTCCTGCTCCAATCTGTCTTTCCAACCTTAGTCCACACTATTGCCAATGACAAACTTGGTTAAGTGTAACCACTCTCCATACAATTTCTGATCGTGCGACTTCCAATTGTGTACACATTGCCTCTGGCACTTAAGATGGTCCTTTGTACCAAATACCTGCTGGCCATAAACATCGGCATTCTACTTGATCCACACACAACATGAGACTGACTGAGTTCTTTATACGAATAATAATAATTATTATTTTTATCATTATTGTGTGCATGTGTGCATGGTGTGTGTGTGTTCTGTGTGTGTGTGTGTGTGTGTTGTGTGATGATATATGTGTGTTGATCAGAGGTCAATCACTGCTGTGGTTTCCCCAGAACAAAATAATCTCAAAGTGGGGCACACCTGTAATCCCAGCACTTGGGAAGGACAGACAGGAGGCTTAGGAGTTCAAAGTCATCCTAGTGAGCTGGGGGACAACCTGGACTACATGAGACCCTGATTCAGGAAAAAAAAAATCGTCTTATTTTTCCTCTATAAAAACCAAGGGTTTCCTAGTCTAGTTCAAGCTGTCTCAGCTTTGGATTCCCAACACTTCCAGAGTAGCAATGGGAGCCATTTGTAAGCAATCATGACGGGCTATACTGTCATCACGTAGAGACAACAGGCGCCATTGTTAACTTGTGCTTTTCTTTCTTTTTTTTTTTTTTTTGTTTTTTTGTTTTTCGAGACAGGGTTTCTCTGTGTAGCCCTGGCTGTCCTGGAACTCACTCTGTAGACCAGGCTGGCCTCAAACTCAGAAATCCGCCTGCCTCTGCCTCCCAATAACTTGTGCTTTTCATTAGTACAACATTTGATTCTTTTTCTTGGTGGCAAACTATTATGTAACATAGTTGCAAATGTTACATATCACTTTTTGGTTGCTTGTTTTAATTTTTGTATTTTTTTCACAGTCTTGTCAGGGAGCTCCAGCTAGTCACTATACACAATCCAGTCTTGAATTTATGACCCTTTCCCCAGGCCCTGGAGTGTGAGGTTACAGGTACACAGCACCATACCCAGCTTCCTCACTGATTTTTAGACAAGTCTTTGTATTCTGGATCTGCTTCAAAATGCATTTTTGAGGTGATTCTTTGCAATTTAAATGTAGACAAACTTATAAATTCATGCTACATTTTATCTTCTAAGAAATTACTATGCAGTCTCAGGCTCTGGAGACCTTAACTCTCCCAAACTGTGGTTTTCATGTCCCCCAAAGCCATGTCCCAAAGCCATGGTTCCCATGTCTCCATGGGAAAAGATCTTGGTTCTCAGGACGGCAGTATGGGGAGATGGTGGGACTCTGGGAGGTAGATCTAGTGGCTGGTCCTTAAGTCACTAGAAGCATGCCCCAAAGGTGAGTGTGGGACCTCCAACTCCTTCCTCTTCGTTCACTGGCTTGTGATGTAGGCAGGTTTATTCTGTTATATCCTACCAAAGACTCAAGACAATGGGATCACTTGATCACGGAACCCTTTATTCTTTATTTTTATTTTATTTATTTATTTATTTATTTATTTATTTATTTATTTATTTATTTTGGTTTTTCGAGACAGGTCCTTTATTCTTTATAAGTTGATTGTCTCGGGTGTTTGGCTATGGTACTGGAAAGTTGCTTCCCACAATCATCCAACCTATAATATGTCCTTCTAGCATCTGTTTGGAAAGCATCTCTTCTGTCTTCATTACAGCATCTATTTAAAAATATGGAGCTGGCAAAATAGCTCAATGGATAAAAGTACTTGACCCCCAAACCTGAAGTTCAATCCCTGTGACTCACGTAAAGGTGGAAGGGAAAAATCAATTGTACAAAGTTGTTTCCTGTCCATATGCCAAGGCATGTGTGCGTGCGTGTGCATGCACACACACACACACACACACACACACACGCTTGCATAACAGTAAATAACAAATAAGAAAAAAAATCATTTTTTTTTAAAAGTCAACAGTTCAGTTTCCTATACAAAACTATAAAACCTGCAAAGGCCAAAACAAGTTGACTAACTAGAGACATGGCTACTAAGTTAAAGTGGCTGTTAAGCCAAGCCAGGCAATAGTATGATTTTTCTTGACTCATTCACAGGAATATCATGATCATTTTTATCAGTAGTCTCAATATCCCCTCCCAAAAATAACAGTCTATAGCATTCCTGGACGAGATATAGTAATGCATGTCTCTAAATGCAGTATTTGAAAAGTGGATGCAGAAAATCAGCAGTTCAAGGCTAGCTTGAACCCCTTCAAACACACACACACACACACACACACACACACACACACACACACACACACATCAATCTTGGTAGTTCACAAATCATTTGGGAGGTGGAGGCAGGAGGATTAGACATTCAAGGTCATCCTCAGCTATATAGTTCCAGGCTAACCAAGGCTACTGAGAAAACCGAACCCTCTATCTACTTGAATGTGAGTTCACCTGGGTGTTACTCCCCACAAACCCAAGCTGGCGCCTACTGCCAAATAAAAGGCTTCTAATTTGTTTAGCAATGTTTACCGCCTCTGGAGAGCCTCCTGCTCCCCCACACTGAAGGGAAGGTGTTACCCGGTGACTCATTTGCAGGAGAGGTCGGTCCTCCTTTTATTGCTTGGCACATCCTAACAGCAAGCATGCAGAGGGAACCCAGGTGACATTTTCAGCCCCTAGACTTCCCTCAATGACAACTTGCTTCTCCTTATACACAGCAATCCAGAGGGTGTTGCAGTCCAAGCCTGGCCTTGATATAACCTGAAGGAGCACCCCAAGGAGCACCCCCTCATCACCCTCCAACCATGACCATGTCAGAAAACCGCTGCTGCCATCTGTTCAATGTTCCCTTCTAAGTATGTCCCCAAAACATGGGTTGTTCTGGCACGGACGTTGGTTTTTGTTGTTGTTGTTGTTGCTGCTGCTGCTGCTGCTGCTGCTGCTGCTGCTTCATTTCTCTCTCTCAGAAATTATTTGGGAGGATTGTATCCAATACACACTTACGTTTAGGCTTTGCCATCTACTAGATGACAACATCTAAATCCATTAGTTTTTGTGTTTTTATTTTTTAAATTAAAACTATTTGCTAGTACTGGAGGCACATGCCTTTAAGCCCAGTTCTCAGGACATAGAGGCAGGGGGATCTCTGAGTTTGAGGCCAGGCTGGCCTATGTAGTGAGTTCTAGGTTAGCCAGGGTCACAAATAAGACCCTGTTTCAAAAGAGGAAAAAATTCAAAATTTTAATGTATAGGCTTTATCCAGGTCAGAGGCCATGTCTGAAAACATATTCAGTGGATTTAATTTTAGTTCCTTGGCTTCCAATTCTCTGTTTGGACAGAGTTTATAATTCTGTTAATACATGTGTGTACATTGAAGGGATTGTTTTATTCAAATTTCAAATTTAATATTTAAATTCTAATAAATTCCTAAAAACTGCAGGATGCATTGGGTTCTACCCTTGCTACCTGGGATTTCTGCAAAGACATAGAATACAAACTAATCATATTTGATAACTTTTTCTCATGAAAAGAGGACAAAAACTTTGCCAAGGATTGCAAACTTGAAGTCATCCAGGGTTACACAGTGAGTTCAAAGCCAACCTAGGCTACGGAACTAGATCCTGGCTGTCCTACTGAAGACTTTGTAAGTGAAATTGCATTTGTTATACCATGAGTCCCAGTTACCAGGCCTTGACATCATTTTTTTAGTCCTCAAGAGAAATACTTCAGCTGGACAATAATGATGAATATTAAAGTCAAAATAAAAACTGGCAACTGGGAGGCTCATAAGCTAAAACTGTTTGCTTCACAAACCAGAGTTCAAATCCCTGGTCCATAGTCTGGAAGCTGAACACAGTGTCCCACTCCTGAAATCCCAGTGCTAAGGAACAGAGGCAGAGGCAGGAAGGATCTAACATTTGAGGCAAACCTCGACTACACAGAAGAAACACCATCTCAGAAAACAAGAAACAGAAAAACCGTTTTGCTAACTTGAATCAGCTGTTCTCCTTTCTTAGGCCACCAGGGACAGGGACCACTCCAAGCCAGAGGCTGGTAGACAATCCCTCAAGCCAGCTCACACTAATTAATCTGAGATGATTGCCTAAGAATCAAATCCAGATTATTGTGTCATTTTCCAAATCATACTTCCTGGACTTCACGCCTGCCCTGGTTTAAAAACGAGACTGTAGTTTTGAGAGGCCCAAGGCAGACAGCCTTCCCCCCGGAAGTGCTATTTCAGAGGAGCTGGGGCGAACGCTCCTCGTGGTTCCTTAGTCCTTGTTGTAAACATTCCAATCAAAAAGTTAGATTTTAGAGATCTTTTTTGTTAGCTTAAAAAAAAAAAAAAAATCAACCCCCAAACCAAAGAGGAAGAAGGGTGATGTGAGGTGGTCCCTAAGGAAGTCTGACAGAAACCACTGGTGATCTGGTGATCTTAAGAGTTTGTAGATCCCACCAGCAGTGGTGACGCACGCCTTTAATCCCAGCACTTGGGAGGCAGAGGCAGGTGGATTTCTGAGTTCGAGGCCAGCCTGGTCTACAGAGTGAGTTCCAGGAGAGCCAGGGCTACACAGAGAAACCCTGTCTCGAAAAACCAAAAAAAAAAAAAAAAAAAAGAGTTTGTAGATCCCACTAGGAGGTTCATTCCCTCCCTCCCTCTCCCCCTTTCCCTCCTTCCCTTCTCTTCCCTTCACTCCTTTCTTCTCTCGTCCTCTCTCTCTCCTTCCCTCAATCTTTTCCCTTCCTTCCCCTCCTCCCCCCCCCAGTCCCTCCGTCTCTCCCTCTCCCTTCCTCACTGTGGACCTCAGTGTGAAGCTCCAGTTGGCCTTGAACTTGTAACAGCCCTCTTACCTCTGCCCTGCCTTCCGGTGTGTGCTTCAATTATGCACCACCATGTCCATCCAGCTTTTGCAATACTTGTTTTGATGTTGTTATTGCTTAATTGTTGGTATTTGGGTCTCACTCAGTAGCCCAGGCTGGCCTTGAACCCAGGGCAATCCTCCTGGGTTCCTTCTCTGTGATATTTGTCACCAGCCCAAGTGCTTTGAGCCCACCTATGTAAGCCACGCAGCATCCTTGGTCTGGGTTGGCTTGGTGTGCAGTGACCTTTACTCCATCTCATTGCATCCTCCCCTAGGCACACCTGTGACCTTTGCTTCTTTGTGACTCCACCTATGATACTGAATTCCAGAAAATTGCCTCTGACCACAGCCTTCCACCAGCTCCCACACGTGAGTTCTCCACTTGGCCTTTGAGTTCTCCACCCACCAGGCGACTTCCCCGGAAGCTCACTCTAACTACCCATTTCTGTCTTTATTGAACCTGTCTCAGTGCCACCATAGGTTTGTCTGTGCTTCAGTTTTGGCAGGCTCTTATGTAGCCTGAGATAGCCTACAGCTCCCATTCCTCCTGCTTTAACTGGGATTGTCTTGCCACTGACTTCACTATCTTTGCCCCTCTGCCTCCCATTTCCCCCCAGCTCCCCCCTCCATTTGTCCTTAGTCCCTGCACTCTCACTGCTTGAAGACTACTGAGAAATCCTGCAATTGTAGATTGGTTGGGATGGTGTTTACCTACCATGTACAAAGCCCCAGTTTTAACCCTGAGTACCATGTAAACCGTGCTTGGTGATATCTGCTTGTAAGCCTAACTCCTGAGAGATGGGTACAGAAAGATGAGAAGTTCAAGGTCATTCTTGGTTATATAGTGAGTTACAGGCTAGCCTGGGCGACATGAGATACTGTCCCAAAAATAAAAATGGGGCCTGGGGAGATGGTTCAGTTGGAAGATGTTTGTTGCTCAAGCATGAGAACCTGAGTTCAAATCCCTAGTATCCACATTAAAAATGAAGCACAGTGTCTTCTACCTGTAATCCCAGTACTGGAGAGGCAGAGACGAGGGGGTTCCTAGGACTTGCTGGCGTCAGTCAAGCCAAAGAGATATGTTCTGGTTCAGTGAAAGAAAGAACCTGTCTCATAAACAAACATAATAGAGCATGAGAGAGGAAGATACTCAGCATCCGCCTCTGGTCTCCACACACACATACATATATGTACACAAGTACCTGCACACAAACATACACACATGCATGCACACACACAATTGTGTAATAACTGTCTCTGCCTTCAATTTTTATTCCTCAAAGCTCCAAAGTCCTTTGGTAAATGTTTTGCTGTTTTCCTTAGTCTTCATGGAAGCTCCATTGTCAATCCCCTACTCTAGGGACTCCTCCTGACTCAGGGAAGGTTGCT
>CM052716.1:38930726-38962965 GCA_028551405.1 Uromys caudimaculatus
CCAAGCCTAAAGACCTGATCTTGATCCCAGAACCCACATGATGGAAGGAGAGAATCGACTCCTACCAGTTTACCTCTGGCTTTCACAGATGTGCTGGATAAAAAATAACTATGCACATAAATGAAAGAACTAACACCTGAGCCCAGCCACCCAGCTCCCACCACACCTTCCTCTCCAAGATGGCTTCTACCCTGAGACTGTGAGCAAGTCCCTCTCTCACTGTGCTGGTTAGTTTTTGTCCACTCGACTCATCTAGAGAGAGGTAACCTCAAACAAGAACTTGTCTCCTTCAGACTGGAGCGTGGGCGTGACTGTGGGAACATATTCCTGATTAACGATTGATTGGGAGGGCACAGCCCTCTGTAGGAAGTACCACCCTAGGTAGGTGCTCCTGGAATATATATAAAAGTGGCTTGCAAGCCATGAGAGAAAGCCAGTAAGCAGCACTCCTCCATGGGTCCTGCCTCAGTTCCTGCCCTGATATCCTTCGGCTTACATTTCTTTCCATGTGGTTAATATAACTTTTTTAGATTACTAGATTATGCTGACACTTATTATATACAAAGTCTTTTTCCTACTTAACTGAAGCCTAATAGTACTTTAGGTATACTTAGATAACGTCTTGCATTTCTACTTTGGTCGTGTGTGGCATATGGATGCACATGCGTGTGTGTGCATGAGGGTGGTAAGTACACCTGCTTTCGCACCAGCCTATGGGGACCAGAGGTTGACTTCAGGTGTCAGGTGTCTTTTTTATTTTCAAGACAAGGTTTCTCTGTAGCCCTGGCTATCCTGGAATTCACCCTGTAGACCAGGTTGGTCTTGAACTCAGAGACCCATCTGCCTCTGTGCCCCCACCCCCAACCCTCTACTCCCACATTCCCCCCACCCCACACCCAACTTCAGATGTCGGCTTTGATCACTTGCCACTTGATTTGAAACACTGAACTTAGTAACATGTGCAGTTAAAGCTGGCTGGACAGTGAGTTCCCTGTCTGCCAACTATCCGCTGAGCTGGGTTTACGGCACGCTTGCCTAGGTCTAGCTCTTTAAATGGCCGATGGGGATCTGAACTCAACTTTTAGACCAACCGACACTATATAGTGAGGTTCTGTTACAAAGCAAACAAACCATTTTCGCTTTAGCCAGGCATGATAGCACACTCCTATAATCCAAGCACTTGGGAGGCTAAGGCAGAACAAGTCTGAGGTCAGCTGGAGTTACGTGATGAGACCTTTCCTGGCCTTCAGTCTTGGCCAAGGTCCCTCACATCCTTATACGGTTCATGTAGACAGCTATATTTTATTCCTCAATCCAGTAAACTGTTAGTTACTTTATTGTTTGTAACCATGGCTTTGAACCAACTCAAATTTTTTTCTTTTTCCTTCCTTCCTTCCTTCCTTCCTTCCTTCCTTCCTTCCTTCCTTCCTTCCTTTTTTTCTTCTTTTCTTTTCTTTTCTTTTTTTCTTTTTTTCTTTTTTTTTTTGAGCCAGGGTTTCTCTGTGTAGCCCTGGCTATCCTGGAACTCACTCTGTAGACCAGGCTGGCCTCAAACTCAGAAATCCACCTGCCTCTGCCAGTGCTGGGACTAAAGGCGTGCGCCACCACTGCCTGGAGATTTTTAACATTATAAGGTATAGGACTCAGGGACTAGAAAGATTGCTGAGTGCTGAAAAGCACTCGTTGTTCTTGTAGAGGACCCAGGTTTGATTGCCAGCACCCACCCACACAGTAATTCACAACCATCTGTAATTCCAGCTCCTTTCCATCCAATGCTTTTTTCTGACCTCTAGGGGAACCAAACACACATGTGGTGCACAGACATTCACAGAGCAAAGCAACCACACATAAAACAAAATGAATAAAACTAATTTAAAAAATTAAAAGAAAAGTTTATAGCTATATAAAATATAGGACTCAATTTCATTTTTCTGTAGCTGAATCAATACTATACAACAGCCTTTTCTCATCAAATTAAATGATGTATTTACCACATATTGTTTTGCTTTATAGTATATGGCTAAGTAAATCCCCCAGACTTTCTACTTTCTCTCACTCGCTCCCTCTCTCTCTCTCTCCCTCATTCTTTTATCTTCATTTATTTTATGTAAGTTCTTCCTATATTGCCTAAGCTAACCTCAATCTCAAGGATACAAGTAATCCTCCTGCCTCAGTCTCCCGAGTAGCTAGCTGTAGCCACAAGGAGTTCCAGCTGTCCCCAGTTTTCAATGTTTTCCTTCATGCTCCCTATTTCTTCTCCCATACAAATGTTAGGATATCATTAAAGGAAAATAAAGCATATGTTAGTATTATATTAAGGTTTAAAATTATTTTAGGGTGTCTTAGGGTTTTACTGCTGTGAACAAGGCATGAACAAGGCAACTATTATAAAAACAATAGTTAATTGGGGCTGGCTTACAAGTTCATAGGTTCAATCCATTATCATCAATATGGAAACATGGCAGCATCTAGGCAGGCATGGTACAGGAGGGGCTGAGAGTTCTACATCTTCATCTGAAGGCAGCCAGAAGACTAGCTTCCGGGCAGCTAGGAGGAGGGTCTCAAAGCCCACCCCCACAGTGACACACTTCCTCCAACAAGGCCACACCTACTCCAACAAAACCACACCTCCTTTTAGTGCCACTCCCTGGGCCAAGTACATACAAACAATCACAGTCCACTCCTTGGCCCCGATAGGCTTGCTCAAACACATGAGTCTATGGGGGCTATACCACGTCATAACCTACATTTAGTTTAGCTTCCAAAGTCTCCATAGACTATAGCCATCTCAACAATGTTAAAAGTCCAAAGTTCAAAGTCTCTGCTGAGATTCATCCAATTATTTAACTGTAATCCCCAGACCAAGACAGGAAAACAGCTGGGCAAACTCCAGACTCCATGTCTCCATGTCTGATGTCAAAGCCGTCTTCAGATCTCAGACTCCTTTTTTTATCTTTATTGACTGCAACAAACTTTCTCCTGGGCTGTTTCTACTCCCTATTAGCAGCTTTCCTCGGCAAGTATTGTAAGACTCTGGCGAGCCTTAGCTTACCACAGACCCTCTGAGTGAACACGTGGAGTCAGGGATTGATGCAAAATGCAAGAGGAATTTATTAATTCAGCATGCTGAGGTCGCTCTGCATATCAAGACGGGAGAGCGACGACTCGCAGGCCGTTCAGGGACCTTATATACAGATTTTAGAGCAGTCACCATTAGGCACAATGTGATTGGCAGAACAGTGTGACTTTTAAACTGATTGGTCTTTAGGGAATGAGGTAGCAGGGGCTTAATCAGTCCCTGCTTTCCAACCTACATGAACCTGTTTCTTCCAGGAGGGGAGGGGTGTCCATGTGCTCAGAGAGGGGAGGGGACCCTGGTGGAAGTTCCTCAAAGTTCCCGAGCTGACTCTTCATTATCTGCTCTGGCAACCTTAACATCTTAGGGTCTCCAAGGCAACTTCAATGTTACAGCTTCTTGTTTCAATGTGTGGGATCCACACATGATCTTCTGGGCTCCTCCAAAGAGCTGGCATCATGTCCCCAGCTCTGCCCTCTATAGCACTATAGGCTCTGGTTAACTCCACTCCACTGCTGCTGCTGTGCTTGGTGATCATTCCACAGTACTGGCATCTCCAATATACTGGGGTCTTCTGCTGCAACTAAGCTTCACCAATAGCCTCTCATAGGCTCTCTTCATGGTGCCACACCTCAGCTTCTTTGCATGACCCCTTCAGTCCTGGGCCATCAATTGCAGCTGAGGCTATACCTTTACCAATGGCCTTCCATGGCCTCTCACAGTGCCCAGGCCTCAGCTGCTCTTCATGGCCCCTTCATGCCTTCAAAACCAGTACCACCTGGGTGACTCTTACACATTACAAAGTCCAGCGGCAGCACGAGGTACAACCCTGGCTGTCTCTAGAACACAGCTTCTTTGTGCTCTCAGAAAACACTTCCCAGATGATTTCACCTCAGTGATGCTGGTCTCTTCTTCATCACCACTAATTTCTTAGCTCCAGCTAACCAGCATCAATTGTCCAAGCAGTTCCTTCTGTTCTTGACTCTAAAGCCAGAGCCACATGGCCAATGCTGCCAAGTTCTGCTGCTTGCAGGAGCTGGAACACGGCCCCCTTGTTCCATTACACATCACCAGCTTTCTGGCTTCCATCTCCTTCACTACCTAAGCTTGGCTCTCCTGGAATGTGCTCTGTAGATTGACCTTGAACTCAGAGGTATGAACTGCCCTGTAGATTTCTCCATGTCCCATCATGGAGATGCTCTCTGACAGGGTTTGGAGAAAAGGAACAATACCTAATTAGTACTTTTAAAAGATCACTGGCTGTAGTGTTAGTGATGGGTGAGAAGAAAGACTCCATGCATATTCCCAAAGATTACATTGGTTTTCTAGGTTATCATGACAACTTACCATAAACTTGGGGCTTAAAACAGCAGAAATTTATACTTATATGATTCTGGAGACCAGAAACAAAAGCTCTGTCTTGACCACTTTCAGGGTTCTTGTGGTTCTGAAGAATCCTTTTCTTTTTGGGGGGAGGGATCAGGTGGGGGATCTTTGGCTTGGAGTTGCAAACACCCAATCTTCCTTGTTCTTAAATATGAGTTGTCCCCTCTTCTCTTTCTCTCCCTCTCCCTCCCCTCTCCCCCTCCCCCCTCCCCCTCCCCCTCCCCCTCCCCCTCTCTCTGTTTTTTGAGACAGGGTTTCTCTGAGTAGCCCTGGCTGTCTGTTCTGGATCTCACTCTGTAGATTAGGCTGGCCTTGAACTCAGAGATCTGCCTGCCTCTGCCTTCAGAGTGCTAGGATTAAAGGTATGTGCCACAGCTGCCCCATTTCTCTCTTCTCTTTTACTCGTCTTCTTTTTTCTCTCATTAAAAAAAAAATTGTTTTATTTTTGTCTTAGTCAGGGTTTCTATTCCTGACAAACATCATGACCAAGAAGCAAGCTGGGGAGGAAAGGGTTTATTCAGCTTACACTTCCATGCTGCTGTTCATCACCAAAGGAAGTCAGGACTGGAACTCAAGCAGGTCAGGAAGCAGGAGCTGATGCAGAGGCCATGGAGGGATGTTCCTTACTGGCTTGCTTCTCCTGGCTTGCTCAGCCTGCTTGCTTATAGAGCCCAAGACTACCAGCCCACAGATGGTACCACCCACAAGGGGCCCACCCCCCTTGATCACTAATTGAGAAAGTGCTTTACAGCTGGATCTCATGGAGGCATTTTCTCAACTGAAACTCCTTTCCCTGTGATAACTCCATCTTGTGTCAAGTTGACACACAAAACTAGCCAGCACAATTTTAAGTTAGCTATATGCACCTGTGTATGTGTATGCGTGTGAATGCAGGTGCCCACAGAGGCCATGGATTGTAGCCCCGTGGAACTGAAGTTACAGACAGTTGAGAGCTGCCTGACATTGGTACTGGGAATCAAACTCAGGTATCCTGAAAGAACAATATACCCTCTGTAGTGGTTGAATAGGATCGGCCCCCATAGTCTCATGTATTTGAATATGCTTGTCCCAGGGAGTGTTACTGTTAGGAGGTGTGGCCTTGTTGAAGAAAGCGTGTCACTGTGGGGGTGGCTTTGAGACCGTCCTCCTAGCTGCCTGGAGACAGTCTTCTGGTTGCCTTTGGAACAAGATGTAGAACTCTCAGCTCCTCCAGCACCATGCCTGCCTGGACGCTGCCATGCTTCCCACCATGATGGTAATGGACTGAATGAACCTCAGAACCTGTAATCCAGCCCCAATTAAATGTTGTCCTTCATAAAAGTTGTCTTGGTCTTGGTGTCTCTTCATAGCAATAAAACCAAAGCTAAGACACCCTCTTAACCACTGAGTCATCTCTCCAGCCACTCTCTCAATATTTTGTTTTAGAGACAGGGTCTCCCTATATAGTCTATGCTGACCTCAACTCTGTACACTACTGCTTCAGTCTTCTGAGTGCTGAGGTCACAGGCATACGCCATGAACTGGTGAAGTCTTCCCTTCCTGTAAGGCCAATGTCCCTGGATTTAGAGTTTACTCTGCTTCGTGTAGTTTCACTTGAGATTCTTAATTATATCTTAAAGAATTCTATATCCAAATAAAGTCATATGCTGATGTCAAGAACGGACATAAGTTATGGGGCAACTATTCATGACAGCGACAATTAGACTTTTTCTGGGATGAAAGCAATTCACTTTTGCAATGACATTGTTTCTTACTCTCCACCTCTCATCCAACTATTGACAATTATTAACAGTTATTATCCTATTATACATAACATATAATATTTAACATATTATATTATGTTTGTTATATTATATATTACATATATATTTATGTATACATATATAACACATAAATACATATATGTATGCATATAATACATAGGATACATACATACATGCAATAATACATATATAATATACATGTATTAATATGTTATATACTACATATATAATGATATAGTATTTCATAATATATTATATAACAATTATTAGAAATTAGTAATTATTAATATATATAATATATAACAACTATTGTTTGTTTTTTGGTTTTTGGTTTTTCGAAACAGGGTTTCCCTGTGTAGCCCTGGCTGTCCTGGAAATCACTCTGTAGACCAGGCTGGCCTCGAACTCAGAAATCTGCCTGTCTCTGCCTCCCAAGTGCTGGGATTAAAGGCGTGCACCACCACTGCCCAGCGAGGTTTTCTCGTATCTTACCATATTCTATCTCGTCTCTCCAGCTCACGCATTATATTTACCTCAACCACAACAGAGATCCCACTGTCTAGTCTACTAACTTCACACATTCAAACAATGCCCCTTCTCTCCTTCCCTCCCTCTCTCTCTCTCTCTCTCCCTCCCCAACCCCCCCCCCATCTCCTTTTGAAACAGGGTTTGCTACATAGCTAAGGCTGGTCTTGAAATCCTGGTCCCCATTTCCACCCTCCTAGTGCTGGGTTTACTGGTGTACATCACCACACCAAACTGCCCTTGCCGCCCCATTTCTTTTCTTTTCTTTTTTTTTTTTTTGGTTTTTCGAGACAGGGTTTCTCTGTGTAGCCCTGGCTGTCCTGGAACTCACTCTGTAGACCAGGCTGGCCTCGAACTCAGAAATCTGCCTGTCTCTGCCTCCCGAGTGCTGGGATTAAAGGCATGTGCCACCACTGCCCGGCCCCATTTCTTTTCTATGTCTCTTTAGTTAATGCTTTGCCACCCAAAGAGTAAGGAACCAGTCATTTTATTTCCCTCTTTTTCTTGATTTGCTTTTGTTTTTCAGTGCTGAACTAGGTACCTAATAGGCACTTTATAATGGATTATAGAATGAGCAGGTGAATGAAGGTCTTTGAAAATGTACATATGGCAAGAATCTCCAGGGGTTCAAATTGGTTTGCAGTAACATCCCCATAAGTTCTTTATTCAGGTTTGTCCTTTACAGAGAATAATAACTATGCCTAAAGAAACCGAAGGAAGGACTCCATGAATACTGACTATTATATTAGACAGTATTAAATTATCTCATTTAGTCTCTGTGTTACGTGTTTTGAAAACTCACTTTGATCTATCCATAGCTCTATTCATTTTGATTACCCTTAGATCATATAATGTAACATTCTCGATTACAAACCATAAATTTGAATGATGAAATTACCATTTGAATGGATTTGAATTTCATTTGAATAATGACTTTCAAGTGAAAGATACAGAGATTTTTTTTTTCCTAAAAAAAGAAAACCTTCTATTGAAATCAAAAGACATATATTCTTAACACATAAAAGAACTAGAAATAGGAACTTAAAGAAAAGAGAAAAGAGCTGGGCAGTGGTGGCACACGCCTTTAATCCCAGCACTTGGGAGGCAGAGGCAGGCGGATTTCTGAGTTCGAGGCCAGCCTGGTCTACAGAGTGAGTTCCAGGACAGCCAGGGCTACACAGAGAAACCCTGACTCGAAAACCAAAAACAAACAAACAAAAAAAAAGAAAGAAAGAAAGAAAGAAAGAAAGAAAGAAAGAAAGAAAAGAAAAAAGAAAGAAAAGAGAAAAGCTAAATAGTATTGAGTATGTTTGGATAACTCACCATTCCCATAGTGTGTAAACTACATACGCACCTAAAATAAAATTAGGGCAGAATTTTTTTATTAGAAATTTGGGCCTGGTGACACAGGCCTATAATCTTGAGCTACCTGAAGACTAAGGCAGGAAGATCAAAAGTTCAAAGCCTGCCTGAATTACAGCATACACTCAAAGCCATTCCGGGCAACTTATCAAGATATTATTCAAAATAAAAAAAACATTTAAATGGGGAGGCTTGGAAGAAGAGTCAGTTAGTGAGTGCTGCCCACATAAGCTTGAGGACCTGATCCACTCCTCCACATGCATATAAAAACAGAAACAAAACAAAAGCAATAAAAATTAGGCATGGAGCCGGGCAGTGGTGGCGCACACCTTTAGTCCCAGCACTTGGGAGTCAGAGGCAGGTGGATTTCTGAGGTCGAGGCCAGCCTGGTCTACAGAGTGAGTTCCAGGACAGCCAGGGCTACACAGAGAAACCCTGTCTCGAAGAAAAAAAAAAAAAATTAGGCATGGGCTTAGCAGTTAAGGGCACCTACTGAAGAATCAGAGTGTGGATCCAATACCAGCATTGCACAACCCACAATCACCTGTAATCACCTGTAACTCCAGCCCCAGATCTGACACCCTCTTCTGAACTCTTCGGATACCTGCACTCACATGTGTACATTCACACACACACACACACACACACACACACACACACCCATTAAAAATAAAATAATCTTAGTTTTTAAAAAATCTGAGCAGAGTGACAGGCATCTGTAATCCCAGGGCCAGGAAGGCAGAGGATCTCCAGGTTTAAGGAGAGTTTAGGGAGAAACCATTTCTTACTTTTTTTGTTTTTTTGTTTTTTTGGTTTTTCGAAATAACGTTTCTCTGTGTAGCCCTGGCTGTCCTGGAACTCACTCTGTAGACCAGGCTGGCCTCGAACTCAGAAATCCGTCTGTCTCTGCTCCCAAGTGCTGGGACTAAAGGCGTGCACCACCACTGCCCGGCTCCCAATGGTTTCTTTTTCAGTTGACTTACACGGCCAAAGATAACAGCCACATATAGCTGGCCATCTGGATGGACTTGGGCGAGAGTGTCAGTGTGTTGAAAGTGATCTGATATAAAAATGAACCATGCGTTGGTACAGGCCTGAAATCATATCCCAAGGAAGGCCAAGGCAGGAGGATTGTGAGTGAAAGACCATCTTAACATCTGTCTTAGTTAGGATTTCATTGCTGTGAAAACACACCATGACCAAGGTAACTCTTACAAAGGTAAACATTTAACTGGGGCAGGCTTACAGTTTCGAAGTTGAGTCCTTATCATCATGATGGGAAGCATGGCAGTGTTCAGGCAGACCTGTGCTGGAAATACCGAGAGTTCTGCAACATCTTGATTCAAAGGGAGCCAGAAGCAGACTGTTCTGCAGTAAACGGAGCCTGAGCCTAAGACCCTCAAAACCCTGCCTCCACAGTGACATACTTCCTCCAACAAGGCCACACCCACTCCAAGGCCACACCCACTCCAGCAAGGCCACACCTCCTAATAGGGCCACTCTCTTGGCTAAGCATAGTCAAACCTCCCCAAGATCTTAGGTTACATAGCGATTTTGAGACTACACAGGGAAACTCTAAACTAAAAACAAAACAAAACAAAAAATGCCAAGCACTAGTTTTGTGGAAGAGATACCACATGCAAGATCCTGGATCCCACAGGCCTCTGGTGAGAGCCCCTTTGCTGCATCCCAGTGCATCACATGAAAGAACACGAGAAAGGGAGTGACCATGAGCAAATGAGTTCGGGGCCAGTCTTGGTCTGTTTATAAAAGCTCACTCTTTAATTACCTTGCCCTACGCCCTACATCTTTTTCATTGCTGGTCTTCTGAGATAGTATCTCCTCTAGAGTTCAGCAGCCTCAAACTTCGTATGTAGCTAAGTCTAGCTTTGGGTTCACAATCCTCCTGCCTCCGTCCCCAAGTGCTGGGATTAGAGGCTTGTGCCACCACATCCAGCCTGAAACAGTTGTGTGAAATGTGAATCGTTAAATCCCTGGAAGGAAGGAGGCTGGCCACGGGGCTTAGTGGATAAAAGCACTTGCCAAACAGGCCTAAGGACTGGAGACCCATCCCCAGTACCCACGTAGTTGGGAAGGAGAGAACTAGCTCCACAAACTCATGTGCACAAATGCCCCTGTACCTCTCCCTGTCCCGGCTGAGGGACGTTCAACGAAGGTCCGAGGAGGGAACTGTCAAACAAAAGAAGAGACAGGAGACAAGAGATACCTTGGGAGCAAGACAGCAATCCGATCAAACTCCGAAGAACTTTATTTCGGAGCCGTACATAAAGCACTTAAGGTGGGAAGTAACAGGGGTGGGGAAGTTCCAGAAGGTTCCTGCCAGATGTCAGGCATTGTTGCAAAAACATGATAACAGGATATCACAAGATCTCCCTAAATCCGAAGGCAGGGACAAACGGAATATCTCTAAAGCAGCAGGCTTGTCACCTGATTTCTGGGAAGCCCGAGGCACCGGACCCAGGAAACTGAAACTCAGGCCTACTAGTCAGACCAAAGCCTGTTGGTCTCCCACATCTCCCTGCTCAACTTCCTCTCTCATAATAATAAAATTAAATGGTCTTTTTTTTTTTTTAACTACTGGCAAGGTCATTACACAGATGGACTATTTCCAGTTAACCAGCTGATGGCAAGTGTGATAAACCCGGACAATTAGGCAGAGCAAAGACTGTTGGTAAATCAAGCCTAGCACTGACAGACACCGAAATCGATGGCACAGTGGTGTCCCCAGGAGAGAAACATTGAGCTAGAATCCAGGCTCAGGAGTTCCTAGATCAAAACCCAACTTCATTCCTCTTTTCCTTCCCTTCCTTTCTCTTTTTGAGGCAGTGGTCAGCTCTGCAGCTCCAACAAGTTAAGGCGACGAGGGTTCTGTGGTCATGGAGGGGAAAAGCCAGTGCTCTGCGTGAGGTTTTGCTCTTCTCTGTGAAAGCTGGGAGCCGGAAGTCTGCTGCCCCTCCCATACCATGCTCGTTAGCGTTAGCGAGTTAAACTGCCTTGCTGACAGAGAGAAACAATGTCTTACTTAAATCTCCCTTCGGGGCATAAAAGTTACAAGTCAATTTAAATGAACTGGTGAAGTAATTTTTATTTCATTCTGCCTTATTGTTGTTGAACAGGGTTTTACTATATTGTCGGGGTGGCCTTGACCTGCAGTTTCAGTTTCCAAAGTAGCTGTGACTGCTTAGCCAAGGGCCACCACCATCATAGTGTGTGTGTGTGTGTGTGTGTGTGTGTGTACCGGTACCCCAGGATGCCAGAAGAGGGCTTTGGATCCTGTAGAGCTGGAGATACAGGGAGTTGTAAGAACCCAAAGTGGGTTCTGGAACCAACTCAAGTCTCTGCAAGAGCAGCGAGTGATTTTAACCACTGAGCCATCATCTCTCTAGTATTGCTCTGGGTTTTGTTGTTGTTATTGTTGTTTTGTTTTGTTTGAGGAGGTTGTTTTGTGTTGGGCTGCGGCAGGGGGAGGGAGCGCCAGCGAGGATGGAGTCTCTTCCGCCTCGGTCTCTGCAGCTGTCGCCCGGGCCGGGCCGCGCCAAGACGCTATGATCGCCCAGATGCTGTACTCGCCCAGCACCATGCTGAGTCAGGTCCGAGTGGCTGGAGACCAGGCGGGCTATAAGTGCGAGCCACCTCGGCCACTCTCCAGTTCCAAGCCAGGTCCTGACTGCAGCGCGATCCCCACCCGCAGCCACTGTTGGCACTCGCCCCGGTGCTCGGCCCAGAGAGCAGATCTCTTCCGGACCGAAAGTGTTACAGCTCTTAGGACAGAAGCTCTCAGGCCCGGAGTAGTTTTTGCACCTTTATTCCTTCTGGATGGTGGGCGGCGGGCGTGGGCGGAAGCGGGCAGGTCAGGCAGGTAGAGAGTACACAGGTCAGGACAGTCTGATAGACTGTTTGGGAGGGGTCAGGGGTTTGGCAACCGATACTTCTCATTGGTTTGGTCTGGGGACTTTGTAGTGCCTCATTTGCTTGTGGGAGGACTCAGAGTTGCTCTCTACGTGACAAATCTTGCATGCCAGGCCTCTCACTATACAGGGGTTGTGAAAGCTGTAGCTGTTTTTACAAGAGTCTTCTGGAAGCATTGGCTAAAAACATAGTTCGGTCCCATATTCCATTGGGTCTCCCAGAATTTTCAGCCTGTGCTCAACCGGGTGTCAGATTGCCTGCCACAGACCACTGCCCCACAGTTTTGTTTTGTTTTTAAGATAAGGTCACATGAAACACAAATTCTCTCAGATTCTCCCTTTAATTCCAGCACTTGGGAGGCAGAGGCAGGTGGATTTCTGAATTCGAGGCCTGCCTGGTCTACAGAGTGAGTTCCAGGACAGCCAGGGCTACACAGAGAAACCCTGTCTTGAAAAAACCAAAAAAAAAAAAAAAAATTCTCTCAGATTCTCTCTGTTTATGAAGATGACTCCTGATCCTCCTGCCTCCACCTCGCCGGTGTTGGGATTATGGGCATGAGTCACCGTGCTTAACCACACTGACTTCTTTTCATTCTCATTTTGTAGCCCGATGTGGTAGCTCATGCCTCTAAGTTCAGCACTCAGGAGGCTGGGGCAGGATTATTATTGTTTTTATTATTACTATTTATTTTCCCTTGTGTTATATAAACTGTCACCTAAATGTTCTTGATTTATCGCTGTGGACCATAATATATCCATTGATCCCAAATATTTTATGATGGTGCTTAAAAGCTTAAGTCTTTCACCACTGCAGTCCTGCATAGCTGTCTGCTCTTTACCTTCCCAGGGCCTGAGCCAGCCTTGCCTTTATCTCAAGGAACGTTTTTTGCTCATCAGTATGGAAATTTTCTTTTATCTCTGTGCTCCCTTGCCAGCCAGTCTTACTTACATTCATTCCCTGTACTTTCTGTTTTCTTCCCAAACTACAATGTGACTTGGGCCCTCACTATCTGCTAGAATGTCCTGTTTTTTGTGGCAAAAGCCAGCTGACCTGAGAAACAAGGTGGGTGGAGGGTCTATGAGAGACTATTGCTCTGAAAGTCACTGGAGAAAATGGTAGGAAGGACAAAGTGAGAGACAGGAAGTAGGGAAGGCAGAACTCCGCAAGTGAGAGGTCACCAGCGACAGCAACATGTGAGATGAGGCTTCCCAGAACAAATGTGGACCATAGGGAATTAGGGGAACAGGTCCTAAGGAGCTGATTCTGCACAGGGAAATCAGACTGTAGGAGCATGAGGGGGTCTGCTAGGAGTGGTGTCTGGTTGATGGAATCAGAATGTGGCTGGTTTGGCCCCCTGAGGATTTGCTACGGCTGGAGAGCAAGGAGGTGCTGATAGGGTCTCCCTAGGTCTTTCAGGCTCCTCTCAAAACTCATAAGTTCAAAAGCTCCTGAGATCGCCTCAAAAGCTCCTCACACCGCCTGATCAAGGATTTCAGAAAAACAAAACCAAGTAATCAGTTTGTCTTTCCTAGAGACAAAAAGACTCTTTATTTCAACAAAAGAACAAAACACAAAAAAACAAAACAAAACAAAAAAAAAAACAAAAAAAAAAAACAAAAAAAAAAAGAACAAAACACAGTGTGGAAGCAGCACTTGGGGTGATAAAGACTGAGGCCTCCTTGGTTGGATTGTTTCTGGGTCAGAAGATTTCTTTGTGTAGAGAAGGAGAGGAACAAAAGATTTCCCTTGCTGATCACTCCCAGTATAACAAAACCTCAAATACTGAGCCAAGAATTTTTCATATTGCTTGGCTCAATTCTCACAGCAATTTTACAAGGTAGGGAATGGCTCTATTCTCCACTTTAGAGACAAGGACACTAAAATGCACACACGGAGCCGCAAAGGTGGCTCAGCAGTTAAGGGCCTTTGCCCCTCTTCCAGAAGTGGGTCCCGGAACCCTTGTTGGGTAGTATACGACCACTTATAACACATATCTGCAACCCCAGGGGTTCCGATGTGTTCTCCTGGCATGCACATGGCAAACACAGGCACAGACACACACTTAAGCATATACATAAATCTTTAAACACAGACAAAGAGTTAGATACTTGCCCAAAGTCACGTACACCACAAGCGGAAAAGGTGGAATGTGATTCCCGGAGGCTAACTCCAGCTTCACCCTCCGGAAGAATCAGGCGCCTGAGGGTGAGGCCCTGTTTCTGGGAGTGGGACTTTGGCTGGAGCCAGTCACAGAATTTAATCAGATGATTCCATAGAAGAGAAGGAAAGACCAGACTTTGTGAAATCTGAGGTGGGGCAGGCCTAAGACTAATGACCAAGATGCCTGCAGTGCTGTGTTTCTGCTTCCTGGACATGGGTTTCTTGTCTGGACAGGTGATCTAAACTGGGCTTCCTGCACGGTGAGGACAAAACAGAAAGGGGCAGCCAGGAAGTCTTCAGGGCAGGCAATGCGTTGATGCCTCTGAGCAAGATGGAGGTTCAGTTCTTGACGATGGGCTTCGACTCGGAGCAGAGCCCACTGCTCCACAGTGACAGACAGGAGACGTGGAGGTGGGAAGAGGAGACCTGAGGTGGCCACCAAATGATGAACTCTTCCTCGTTTCACAAGACTAACGGGGATCCCATTCAAATGCCCGTGTCACCTCCCTTTCAAAGTAATATTTTTAAATCCTTATTAATTTATTATTATAAAGAAGCCCACTTTGCTCTCTCCCTGTAGCACAAATTCACTGAGTTCCAGGAGAGACTTTAACTACCCAGCTAAGCAGGGGACATAGGCTGTGGACGCTCGTGGGGGAAAAGAAGCCATGCCTTCCGGTTTGCTAGAAATCCTGGCTGCACCTGGGCAGTGGTGGCTAACGCCTTTAATCCCAGCATTTAGGAGGCAGAGTAGGCAGATCTCTGTGAGTTCAAAGCCACCCTGGTCTACAGAGCAAGTTCCAGGACAGTCGAGGCTACACAAACAGGACCTGCCTCAGAAAAACAATAAATAAATAAATAAATAAATAAATAAATAAATAAATAAATAAATAAATAAATAAGAAAGTAAGTAAATGAACATCGAACAAAATAAATAAATAAACAAATAAATAAATAAATAAATAAATAAGAAAGTAAGTAAATGAACATCGAACAAACAAAAGAATCCAGGCTGCTGTGCACCGCAGTACATGCCTGTAATTCCATTTCCTGGGCGGCAGAAGCTGGAGAATCTGGAGTTCAAGGCCAGCTTCAACAGCAAAGTGGGTCCAAAAATTCGATACAACAAAATACAGCACCCAGGCCCGGGTGTTCAGCCACCTGGAGAGTATATTCCCTCTAGTTGTTTTTTATATAACTGTTGAAAATAAAAATAAATATTTATTTTTAAATTTTGCATCCATAGTCTTTTTTTGTATTGTTTGGACCTCAGATTGGCAAAATCTGGAGCAACCGAGAGTGGCCGAGAGGTGCACAGGGTAGCCTCTTCAGATTAGCTCCGCTATCCCGACATGCCTTAGTTGGGTTCCTCCAGTCTTCAGGTTGTTTTCAGATTTGATTTTTTTTTTTTCCCCTAGCAGGGATCACAGGCTCCCTACACCACTGCTCCCTGCTGCTTATTTCTTCCTGTTTAGTCACTTTTTGGACGACTGGAACTTTTTAGTTGGTTTTCTCTTTAGTTTTGTTGTTGTTGTTGTTGTTGTTGTTGTTGTTGTTTTGTTTGTTTGTTTGTTTTTAATCTGTACGCTAAAGTGACTCTCCACAGGTCTAAGTCAGAAAAGAAGGCTCATTCCTGGTCCATCCAGTTTGAAAGCAGCATAGAGCAATGAGAACCCTAGTGGCCAGAAAGCATCTTCTCAATGTCTTCCCTCGCTAAAACTCCAAGCAACTAGGGCTCCTTGGAGAAAAGGTTGGTTTCAAAGATGATCAAATTCATCCTAGAAGGACTCAAGGGTCTATCTAGGGACGTAATTCAGTGGCAAAGCTTTTGCCTAGCAGTTCAAGGTCTTAGATTTAATATCTACCATACCACAAAAATAAGTCTAGCAGCCTGCTGGTGGTGGAGCATTCCTTTAACCCAGCACTCAGAAAGCAGAGGCAGGTGGATCTCTATGAGTTCGAGGCCAGCCTGGTCTACAGAGCTAGTTCTAGCACAGCCAAGGCTACACAGAGAAACCCTGCTTTGAGCCCCCTGCATCCCCCCCCCCCCCCAAAAAAAAAAGGAAAGGAAAAACTACTTGAACAAGTTGTCATTGACCATGAGTGGTCAGCTAGGGAATCCTCAGGCACAAGTATTGCAGGAGATAAAGCACAAGGCATTCAAAGTCATGCCCTTAAACTAGCCAGTCACCTTAGACACACGACCTGACTGCTAAAGAGAGCAAGGAAGTGATTATTGCTTCCTGCATTTCCTATACACGCTATACCTCAGGGTAATCAAATGCTCCGTTAGCAAGTTTTCCTTTTAGAAGAAATAGAAGGGTGCAGAGATGACTTGGTGAGTAAAAAAAAACTTAGCGTGCAGGCCTGGTGACCAGAAACCACATAAATGTGGAGAGAGAGAATCAGCTTCTCACAGGCTTCCCTCTGGCTTCCATTTGTGTGCTTCGTGTGGTGTGCAACCACACACACACACACACACACACACACACATACACACACACACACATCATGCACTATAAACATTTTAAAATATTTTTTTAAGTTTCATTTTATGTGTATGCGTTGTATGAGTCTGTTCATCACCTGGTACCTGTCTCAAGGAGATCAGAAAAGGACACTAGATCCCTGGAACATAGAAGACTGTGAGCCACCATGTGGGGACTGAACCTAGGTCCTCTGCAAGAGAATAAGTGTTCCTAACTCATGAGCCGTTGCTTAAGTCCCCAAAATAAAGTTTTTCAATTTTTAAAATGTATGTATGTGTGCATGTGCCTTCATGAATTGATTTGCACCATATGTGTGCGGGTGCCCACAGAAGCCAGAGGGTATCAGGAGCCCTGGAGTTACAGACAGTTGCGAGATGCCAAACCTCTGCAAGAGCAGGACGCACTTACAACTGTTGAGTCGTTTCTCCAGCTCCGTTAGAAAGAGATGGTTGATGATAGGTAGATAGATAGATAGATTTTTTTTTCTTTTTTTCGGTTTTTCCCTGTGTAGCCCTGGCTGTCCTGGAACTCACTCTGTAGACCAGGCTGGCCTCGAACTCAGAAATCCACCTGCCTCTGCCTCCCAAGTGCTGGGACTAAAGGCATGCACCACCACTGCCCCGATAGATTTTTTTTTTAATTACTAAATATAGAATTACAGTATCGAGAATAGGAGCTGGAGAGATCAGAGGTTGGGAGCACTGAGTGTCCTTCCAGAAGACCTGTGTTCAATTCCCAGAACCCACATGGCAGTTCACAACTGTAACTCCAGTTCCAAAGGATCTGGAACTCTCACACAGACATGAAGGCAGAACACCAATGCACATAAAAATAAAGAAATGTTTTATTTTTTTATTTTTATTTTTTGTTTTGTTTTTCGAGACAGGGTTTCTCTGGGTAGCCCTGGCTGTCCTGGAACTCACTGTAAACCAGGCTGGCCTCGAACTCAGAAATTCGCCTGCCTCTGCCTCCCAAGTGCTGGGATTAAAGGCATGCGCCATCACTGCCTGGCTAAAGAAATGTTTTAAAAGAAAAGAAAAATAAAAAAAAGAGTAGCTTCATTAAGGCACCAGGCATAAGGTGCACACCTTTAATCCTAGTACTCAAGAGTCAGGGCAGACAGATCTTTGTTTCTACTTAGTGAGTTCCAGGTCAGCCAGGGTTATATAGAGACCTTGGGGGGGGGGATCTATCTAAGAAAGAATATGTGAAGGTTGTAGTTAATATCTCTCTCTCTCTCTCTCTCTCTCTCTCTCTCTCTCTCTCTCTTTCTCTCTCTCTCTCTCTGTGCGTACATGTATGTATACACATGTTCAGCTGGATGGATGCATGCCACAGCACACAAATGGGATCTAGGAATGGCGCTCACACCTTCACCCTTGTATGGCAAGCATTTTTACCTGTCTTGCCAACTCTATTTTACTTATTTCAATTGAGGTTTGGTCTGCTGCTATCTATGTATTGAAATGTTAAGTACTTGCCCCCAAGAACTGGTTGCCCCTGTCTCAGAGACAAGGAAATCCTCACCAACACCAAGTGATGCTATGTAATTGCACCTTAACTTAAACTATTGGTCGAATAAAGATGCCTGCTGCTTGTAGCTGGGCAGAAGAGAGGTAGACCGGCTTTGGTTCCCAGGCTTGGGGTCTGAGGTGGAGACTATGAGGAACAGAAGAGAGAGAAGAGGAGGAAGCCTCCATAAGAGGATATGAACCGCCGGGCAGTGGTGGCGCACGCCTTTAGTCCCAGTACTTGGGAGGCAGAGGCAGGTGGATTTCTGAGTTCGAGGCCAGCCTGGTCTACAGAGTGAGTTCCAGGACAGCCAGGGCTACACAGAGAAACCCTGTCTTGATAAACCAAAAAAAAAAAAAAAGGAGGATATGAACTGTAAACACATAACAGGGAAAACAGCAAGTATTTGGGGTACACCATGGGGGAAGTAGCCAGGCCACCAGTTAGAAAAATAGTTTAGGGGTTACCCCCCCCAGTAATGGTCAAAGCCAAATAAAATAACCATAGTCTGAGTCTCATTCATTTGTAGGCTAGACAGGGATAAGATTAAATTGGATGAACTACATATCTCTAAAAACTTATTTTAATTTGCAGTGTAGCTTTCATGCCACAAATTTCCTCAGTGTTTGTATGAGAAAGTATTTCTCTTTAACTTTTGAAGATCTTTTAAAATTTTTTATGTGTATTGTGTCTTTGCACCGAATGTCTACAAATAGGCGACCGATCCCCTGGAACTGGAGTTACAGAAGGTTGCGAGTCACCATGCGAGTGCTGGGAACTGAATTCGGGTTCTCGGCAAGAACAGCAAGCGCTCTTATGTGGTGAGCCGTCTCTCCAGCCCTCCACTTTTAAAAGACGATTTTTCCGGGTACATAATTTTAGGTTTCGTATATGTATGTAACACTCTGGTTTCCCCCACTGTCTTTTGCTATGTTTTCTGAGAAGCTGGAGAAACTCCTCATCCCTCTGTAGGTAAGGTGGTTCCCAACCCCACCGGTGTGTCTCTGTGTAGTACTACGGTTTGGGGTCTGACACAAATGTAGAGATATTCTTAGTCATTTTTCTCTCAAATATTTTTACCATCCTTTCACTTCCGGTGAGCATGCCGCTGCGTGATCACCCTCTTTGGAGCTTCCCTTTAATTCATTTTCACTTTATTGCTCTGTTTTGGGCTTTATATTTGTATACATTATATATATATTTGTATACATTGCATACATTAATTATATGTAATGGGTTGCATTATGGCTCTCCACCCATCAGTTTTGACCATGTTCACCCCATCGCTCTCCCGTCCCCTTCTTCCACGCCTGCTGACCCCCTTCCCCTTTCTACCTTTATTCTTGTGGTGGTGACCCAATGGGTTCCATCAAGGTTGCTTGGAGTAGCCTCGGCAAGCGCTTTTACAGCAGCCTGGCCACTTTACCACCCACTGGAGAAAACGTCACTATTTCCCAGCACGTTTTAACTGCCATTAGCTCCTGGGTAAAGAAAGGGCCTGATGAGCCCCTTAGTACTCCATGGTGGGGTTGGCCCCCTTCTTGTGTAGACCTTGGGAAGGTACCACAGCCCCCATGAGTGTAAGAATACAGTGGGGGCCATCGAGATGGGACGGCACAGAAGCATCTGTAGTTAAGGCTACAGGCGGGGCACAGCCCAACCCTTGAGAACCAGAGGGTTGATCAGAAGCTGGAGTGAGCCTCGGTTGTCTTCACTGTAAGATGGCTTTTAGGCCTAAGATGGAGGCAGACATGTTCTTACACTCTCAGGATAATGACCACAATTGCTCTAAATGCCCAGTCTGAGACGTCTGTAAAATCCTTGCTGTGTCTCACCCTCATGCAGTGCTAGGAATTCAACCCAGGACTTCACACACGGTAGGCAAGTGCTTTGCCACTGAGCTATACCCAAACTGTCCCGTGGGGTTCTTGTTGTTATTGTTGTGGCTAACAAGGTTGTTTTTACGATTGATTTGGAGTGTGTGAATGTGCCACAGCGCACGTGTGGAGGTCAAAGGCCTTGATAGGATCCATTCTCTCCCACTGTGCGGGTGCCAGGGATTAAACTCAGGTCATCAGTCTTGGCAGCAAGCCCCCTTGCCCACAGAGGCATCTCACCAGCTCTGCCTTGTGATTTCTGCTTTATTAACTTTATAGTCAGCACACAAAATAATGGCTTTCATTATGACATATTCATACCTGTGATGTTTTGATAGCCAGACCTTAAGTATTGGGTAAAAGGGACTTCCCTAGCTAGGTCTTTAAATAGTGAGGACGGATAAAAAGAGGGAAGACATATGATTGGCTGTCAGAACAGTAGTCCTCACCACCACACCATCCTCACACACACCAAAGCCAGCTTCTGTTGTTGTGTTTAAGAAGGATTCATATAGCCCACACTGGCTTCAAACTTTGTGTAGCCAAAACTGGCTCTGGGCTCTGTAGGCTCTCAGCCCACCTCACGAGAACCAGGATCGCAGGATTCGCCACCACATCCTGCTTGTCTCTAAGACTCTCTAAGCTGTGTCATGGGCTGTCTGGCATGACTGAGGTTTCCTTTCCGTTCTCCCATATGGATGGCTACGATGGACTGGCTAGAGTGGCATGTTTAGGGAACCGGTCCCACCCTCCCACACCAGCTTTGATTAAACCCCCACAGGTTAGGTCCTTCTCACCTAGTGTTTCCTGATGCAGACCTTGTTAAGGATTATTTTAAAACAGTTCCTTTCCCCTCCTACAGGGAGCACTTCTGAGAAATTACAAAGGCTGGAGGAGGCGGGCTAAGTGGAGTATTTAACTCTAACACAAGCCCACCTCAATCGCACTGAGTCAGTCTATTTCAGACTTAGTTTTCCTAATGGAGCACTGACACTGGTTCCTGAAGATGAGTCTCCGCCAGGCTAAAGCAGCGCCCCGGAAGATCTGCTCCAGAGAGAGCAGCCGTTCATCCCGTGCCCTGCCCCCGCCGCACCCCCTGCCTTTCTTTTCTTTTTCTTTTTTTTTTTTTTTTCTATTTACTTTACTTTTTAATTATGTGTATGGTTATTTTGTAAGTGTCGGTATGTGCTCACAAACAGGTGCCTGAGGATGCCACAGGCACTGGATCCCCTAGAGCCTGAGTTACATGTGGTTTTGAACAGCTGAACAGGGTTCTGGGAACGGAACCTGTCCCCTATAAGAGCAGTGCTTGCTCTTTTTTTTTTTTTTTTTTTTTTTTTTGGTTTTTCGAGACAGGGTTTCTCTGTATATCTGTATAGCCCTGGCTGTCCTGGAACTCACTCCGTAGACCAGGCTGGCCTCGAACTCAGAAATCCACCTGCCTCTGCCTCCCGAGTGCTGGGCAGTGCTTGCTCTTAAGACCCTTTCTAACCCCTTCTTTGGTTTCTTGGGATAGGATTTCTCTGGGTAGCCCTGGCTGTCCTGGAACTCACTCCGTAGACCAGGCTGGCCTCGAACTCATAAATCCATCTGCCTCTGCCTGGGATTAAAGGCATGCACCACTACTGCTCGCCAACCCCTTCTTACAGAGCCAGAAATTACTGGGTTTTTCGGTCTGAATAGCTTTGTTTCTAGGTCAGCATGGTGAGTTCCAAACGCACGCGATCTCTCTCTCTCTCTCTCTCTCTCTCTCTCTTAGATAGATAGATGTAGAAATAGATATCTTCAAGCAAATGGTCCTCAATTTTTTTTAAAAAAGGTATCTTGGTAGTGAAAACTGGGGGGCGGAGGGTTAAAGGAGTTCTTTGTGTCACAAAAATGTGTGTGTCATTCAAATGGCAAGGACATAGAAAAAATAGGCTCAAAGTCATTAATAACAGAAGTTCAAATTAAAACCTTTGCAAGATAATGCTTTTTGTTTTGTTAAGTCTCAACTGTCTCAGAATGTGTTATATAATCAGGCTGGCCTCCATGATACAGAGTTGCTCCTACCAATATGCCTCTCCTCCCTGAGTGCTAGGATTAAGGTGTGAGTGGACTACAAGTCCAAATTCAGTTTAAGTTAAAATAATTTAAAAAAAAAAAAAAAAAGGCCGCCCACAGAGCTGCAAAGCCATCGAGATGGCTCTGCAGATGAATGACCTTGCAGCTGAGCCAGATCTGAGTTAATTCCTAAGTCACACCTAGAACTCTTTTTTTTTTTTTTTTGACAATTGAAAGTCTTTATTCCAGCCAGCTGGTACTATGCTGAGGTATCTGGCACCCAAGTGTAGCCCCAAACATTTAGAAGAAGGAGCTTTTAAAGGCAAAAACGATTCCTGGTATATCACTTGGCAGCTGTATGGGGAGATTATCTGGAGGGGAAGATTTGCACAAGCAAACGGTTTAACAGAAGCTAAGATAAGTTACCTGGGCATCTTGGCCTCAGTTGGGTAATTTTCCATAGGATTCCCTAACAAGGAGACCAAATTCTAACTTAACTTGAAATGACCTCAGCAAGGATACAAGATGGAGGAACCTCTGCACCCTCTTGCCCTGTCTTCTCTCAACACCTGCCGCAACAAAGCCACCCCTCCTAGTCCTTCTGAATAGTTTACCAACTAGGGACTAAACATGCAAAGACTTGAGCCTGTGGGGGCCATTGTCATCCACAAGTCCTTTCTGCTGACTGACTGAGGTAGTTTGAATAGGCTTGGACTTCACAGACCCATGTGTTTAATGCTTGGCCCCTAGGGAACGGTGCTATTAGGAGGTGTGGCCTTGTTTGAGGAAGTGCATCACTGTGGGGGTGGGCTTTGAGGTTTCCTTTGTTCAAGCTCTGCCCAGTGTAGAAGAGACCCTCCTCTTAGCTGCCTGCAGAAGATAGTCTCCTTCTGGATGCCTTCGGATCAAGATGTAGAACTCCCAGCTCCTTCAGCACTATGTCTGCCTGCTTCCTCCCATGATAATGAGCTGAACCTCTGAAACGAAGACCCTCCGAATGGACACACAGAGTCAGGGATTGATGCAAAAGGCAAGAGAAATTTATTGATTCATCAGCATGCTGAGGTAACTCTTACTAAGACCGTAGGGTGTCTACACCTAGAACTCTTGCAATCTGGCCTTGGACTCCATAAAGGTTCTGTGGCGTGTGTGTACTCTGCTACCCCCTATCCCTGCCCACTAGGTAAATGTAATACATTTTTTAAGAGATAAACGCTGATAACAGTGAAACTGCAGTCTTGGGAAGAACTCTCGCAAGTCTCTGGCCAAAGTGGTAGGGCAGGGTCAGGTTGTTATTCCTGGAGGGAGTTTCAGTCCCCGCAATTCTACCTCTGGGACTGAGCTAGAGCACACCATGCTCCAATCTCATGCAAGGTATTTACTAGGGGAGTGACTCAGAGCCAGCAGACATGAGGTCAGAGATTTTTTTTAAAGGGTCCCATTCGGTATCTGGTGATGACGTGGCTGCTGGCTCCGAGTCTCTGAAGACAAGCTAGGGGAGCACCTGGTTCCTATCACCTACCCATGACCTTGTTCTGAGATCATCAGGTCAGATGTTGGAAAGGATAAGGACATCTCTGTATGACGTCCCTCGTTCGTATCCTGCAAGGAGAACAGGACTTATCATCTCCCACGAGGTGCTGCCTTTGTGGTGATCTGTTGGTTAAGCAGACCTAAGAAATACCCTTTGCACATTTCGGCAAAGGACACTGAACTACCTCTCTCTTCTCAAGCAGCCACCTCAGCGGAGGCTCCCAGCCTCCACCCCTGTGGTGATTTGAATGAGAATGGCCCTCATAGGCTCATATATTTGAATCCCTTGTCATCACTATTTGACAAGGCTAAGAAGGTGTGGCCTTGTTGGGAGGAAGTGTGTCACTGGGGGGTGTGGGGGGGGCTTTGAAGTTTCAAAAGCTCTAGCCAAGTCCAGTCTCTCCCTCTAAGGCTACAGGTCAGGGCTTGGCTCTCAATTTCTTCTCCACCACAATGCCTGCCAGCCTGTTGCCATCCTCCAAACGAGAAGATAATGAGCCATCTGAAAGCAAGCCCCCAATCAAATGCTTTCCTTTTTAATCAAGTTAACCTCCGTCATGGGATCTTTTCACAGTAACAGAACAGAGACGAAGGCAGGTGCCATGACTAAGAGCTGCTTCTCTTTCATGTTTGTGTGTTTGTTTGTTTGTTTGTTTGTTTGTTTTTGAAGGCAGGGTTCCTCTGTGTAACTTTGGCTGTACTAGAATTTGCTCTGTAGAGCAAGCTGGCCTTGAACTCAAGGAGAACTCACTGCCTCCTGAGTGCTGGCATCAAAGGTGTGCACCCTCCACCAACAACTACCAAGAGCTTAACTTCCTCTGTGCAGCCTTACCTGATGAGAGGCATATGACAGACACTTCAGCAAACACAAATGTGTGTGTGTGTGTGTGTGTGTACATATAGACACAGAGAAACAGATAGACAGAGACCGAATAAAGGTCCATAATCTTAAATCTCAAATTAAAAATACTTCAAGGTCAAAACATTTTTTTCAGTTATGTTTGCAGTTCATTGAGATGCCCCGCTCGTCGTTGTCTACAGATGGCTGACGTAAGCAAGAAAGAGCACAAGAAAACCCGAGCCCAGACCCTTCACCTTTTTCCACATTTCCTGCGTCCACCTTCATCCTGTGTGTTCTAAGCTGCTTTTGTTGTGTTTCCCTTTGTTTTATAGAGGGGATGGAGTCTATTTGGAGCTTTTATTTTTAAATTCTTTTTCGCAAGACTTGGTGTAGCACACTGTTAATTACATCACTTGAAAGGAAGAGGCAAGGGGACCCCTGTGAGTTCAAGGCAAGCCTGGTACACTTGGCAAGCTCCAAGCTAGCCAGGGCTACATAGTAAGACCTTGTCTCAGAAACAAATAATTTACCTATTTATGTGTATGTGCATTTTACCTGCATGTTTGTCTGTGTGATACATGAGTGCTTGGTGCTCAAAGAGGCCAGAAGATAGTGGATGCTGGGAACTAAACCTAGGTCCTCTGAAAGAGTAGTCAGTGCTTTTAATCACTGAGGCATCTCTTTAGCCTCTTGTTTGTTTGTTTGTTTGTTTGTTTGAAGACATGGTTTCTCTATGTAGCCTTAGCTTCCTGAAACTCACTCTGTAGACCAGACTGGCCTTGAACTCACAGAAATCTGGCTGCCTCCGCCTCCCGAGTACTGAGGTTTAAAGGTGCAAGCCACCATCGCCCAGTGGGTTTATTTTTTAATTTATTTATATAATATTTCGCTTGACATCTAAGATGACCTGGAACTTAGTGTATAGCCCAGGCTGACCTCAAATCTATGGTGATCCTCCTGCCTCAACTTCCCTAGGCCTGAAATTCCTGGAAGCATAAAAGTTTGGGATTATTTATTTTGCTTTAGTATTTTTGAAACAAGGTGTCATTTTGTACACAAGGCTGGCCTTGAACTCTGTGTTGGTCTTGTAAGCTCCATGATCTTCCTGCCTTAGCTTTCTATGTATTATGATAATAGGCATGAACCACCATATCTAACTCTCTAGGTTTTTAAGACAGGAGATAGAGTTCTCCAAAATGAAGGCAAATCTTGTGATGCCTGACTGTAAGTCAGCACTTGAGAGGTTGAGGCAGGAGGAGCACCAGTGGGATTCTGACTCAGAGATACAAAAACAAAAACAAACAACGGCAAGAAAGTCAGCAAATTTAATCCCAGCACTTGGGAGGCAGAGGCAGGCAGATCTCCGAGTCTGAGGCCAGCCTAGTCTACAGAGCTAATTCTAGGACAGCCAGGGCTATGCAGGGTTTCTTACTGTGCTGGAGCACAGTGAGTGTCCTAGTTACTTTTCTATTGCTGTGATTGATGTGTTTCCCCAGAGGGACCAGCCACACTATGAAGGTATAGTATAGAACATAGTTTATTCAGGGCATGGGGAGGGGAGTTAAGAAGCTAGTAGAGGCAGAGAGAGGGGGAGAGTAGAGAAGTAGAGGCCAGCCATGACCACATGGAGAAAGAGGGGGGAAGGGAATAGGGGGGGAGGCAAGAGGGCAAGAGGCAAGAGAGCAAGAGAACAAGAGAGAGAGAGGAGGGGGCAAGCAGTCCCTTTTATAGTGGGTCAGGCCTACCTAGCTGTTGCCAGGTAACTGTGGAGTGGAGTTTAGACAGAAGGCTAACAGTGATAAGGCACCAAGGTCACATATAGAAGAAAGCATTTTGGGGGGCTTACAGTTTTAGATGGTGAGTCCATGACCATTATGGCAGGGAGTGCGATAGCCAGCAAGCAAGCAGGCATAGTGCTGGAGAAGCAGCTGAGAGCTCACATCTGATCCACAAGCAAGAGGCAGAGTGGTGGGTGGGTAAGTAGGAATGGTGTGGGCTTTTGATACCTCCAAATCCACCCCCAGTGACATGCCTCCTGCAACAAGGCCACACTCCCTCCAAGGCCACACCTTCTAATCCTTCCTAAACAGTTCCATTGAACATATAAGCCTATGGAGGTCAGCATCTATCAAACCACCCCAGTGAGTAAGAGGACTTGATGCATGGGCATGGAGACTTGAGTTCAAATCCTCAGACTCTGTGTAAAAAGCCAAATGTAGCTACACACCTGTAACCCCAATTCTCTGAGGGGCTGAGACAGGAAGATTGCTCACGCTTACTGGCTTCACCCTTATTTCCTGTGCAGAGTATGATCATGCACAGACATGCACACGTCGGGTGTGTCACCTAACTTAGAGGCCTCCAAGAGTGTCCTTCACACAGTCTCCTCCCACATGATCCAGTGTGAATGGGACCGAGCCAGCTGGAGTGATGGGGAATTCCTGTAAGTCAGGAATTCCATTTATTTTGGCTGGCAGTTCCATTGACTCATCTGGCAACATCGGTCACATCATGTGCCTATGTGCATCTCTCCGTCTTCAAAGTGAGAATGGTTATGCCGCCTGAACTACTCACTTCACAACAGGGACATTCAAGCAACTTTGAGCTGCCGCAATGGAAACGCAAAACATTCCTATACTATGTGAATGGATCACGGTTCTCGTCCGCTGTCTTCAGGAAGGCTGTGCATAGAAGCAGGATAGCGACAGCACTGGGTGGATGGAAATACAGGTCATGTGACCTCTGAGGCCCTGTATCCTGAGCCAAACTCTTAAACGCTTGACTTCCGAAATTAAGACACATCTGGCAGACCGAGGACCACCTAGCAATTAGGTGAGAAAACCGTGTACAATGTAGTCACAGCGTGGATCAGCTGAGATCTGGATCTAGTATATTCATTATTTGTGGTAAATAATAGAGAAAAGGCATAGTTACTATGATTTTTATAAGGCCCAGAGTGGAGCAATTTTTTAACATGTTTTTGTGGTGCATGCATGTGTGTGTCTTTCTATCTGTCTGTCTGTCTGTGTGCATGTGTGTATATGGTCCAGCTTACATGTGCAGATCAGAGAACAGCTTGGAGGAGCTGGTTCTCTTCTTCCATTATGTGGGTCCCAGGGTTTGAACTCAGGTCATCGGGCTTGGTGATGAGTGGGTAAACACTGAGCCATCTCATCAGCCCTGGGCAAACTTTTAAATTACCATTGTACTTGATCCACCCTGATGAACCTCATGGTGCAGAAAATGGGCCCTATCGCAGAAGAGGCCATTCTAGGAAGCCATGCAGAATTGAAAACTGATGATCGCAAACAGCTGGGAGAGTGGTCATAAAGAATTAAATGAAAGAGAAAGAAAGAGAAAGAGAGAGTTTGGTAAGGAATTCACGGGCTGAAAGGACGCTTAGAGCCACCTACATGGATAAAGAATTTGGTTTCATTTCTGTTCCTCAGAGCCAGAGTTTATGAACAGCTGCTGTGGCACAGAAATAATTCAAAATGTGAGGCGAGTAAACCAGTGTTTGCCTTATGGTTGCTGATCTGGGTGAATTGGTGCTCAGAGAGTGGGACCCTCTGGGTCTGGGCCATTAGTCCAGACTCTGGGGACTTCTCCCCTGGCCTTTCTGTCTGGGTTGTCATAACTTGTATACAGGTGCCTATTTCTGTCTCCTTTACTCAGTTTACCCAGTCCGCAGGCCTCAGACACACACCACCAATGGTCTGCTCATCACAGGATAACCAGTTATGTCCAAGAATTAGTAGGTCTCCAGGTTTGGGGCTTCTTTGTGTAGGACGGGGTGTTCAGATGGTTTCATGTAAGCCAAACTTGCCTTGAATTAGAATTCATTGTGTAAGCAGACTGGTCTTTAACTCCTAATCCTCCTACCTCTCCTTCCCAAGTCCTGGGGTTACAGACCTGTGCTACTGTGGCAGGCTTAAGTCACAGGCTTTCGACATTAACACACACACAAAAGTACACAGAGTGGGACAGGTTGGTCACTTTGCTTCCTCGGGAGGCAGCCGGTACTCAACATGTCAAAAGGCACTCATCTCTCCCCGTTGACATGGCTGCAGCCTGCATCCTTCCTTACACAGACAGCACTGCTGCCTACACACGCCAGCACATTGAAGACACCAGTCCTTCCTCCTCATGCTCCTTCATATCACGGCAGCCAGTCCTCTGCATGCCTCTTTAGAAGTCTATCTCTCTAGTTCCCTGTATTCTCTTGCTGGGACTAGAATCACAGCACTCAGGAGGCAGAGGCAGGCAGAGCTCTGTGAATTCAAGAAGTCTATGTTCTACATAGACTTTCAGGACAGCCAGGGCTATATGGAGAGACACTGTCAAAAAAAGTAATGAGCCGGGCAGTGGTGGTGCACTCCTTTAATCCCAGCACTTGGGAGGCAGAGGCAGGAGGATTTCTGAGTTCGAGGCCAGGCTGGTCTACAGAGTGAGTTCCAGGACAGCCTGGGCTATACAGAGAAACCCTGTCTCAAAAAACAAAACAAAACAAAACAAAAAACAAAAAAACAAAAAAAAAAAGAAATAAAGACCACAGGTAAATATGATCTTTGATCATTACACACACTCTCAAAACTTCAACAACGGAAACTTAATTGGCAGAGTAAGAAGAGAACCTTGGCTATAGCTCAGTGATTAGAGTAGTTGCCTGGTATGCACGCCCCTTGGCTTCATCCCCAGCATCATGTAATCTGTATGAGGTGGTACAGGACTTTAATTCCAGTACTTAGGAGGTGGAGGCAGGAGGATCAAGGAAATCAGTTGTTCAAGATCATGTTGTGAGTTGGGAGCTAGCCTAAGCTACATGAGGTCCCATCTCAAAACAAATAAGTAAATAAAAATAAAATTAAAAATAATAAATTGTGGGCAGTGTTAGCTAGAATGTGATTAGTTAGTATGCGTGCGGCACTGAAAAGCATCCAGAAAAAGAAACAAACCTCACAGTGAAGGAGGAGCAGGATGAAAAGCAAGCACTTGAGCACATGTGTGTAAGCACTTGGCAACGCTGGTGAAACATTAACTGGCGACCGAGAACTCAGTGCCTAATTGTCCATGCCAGGCACCGTGCTCAAAGGTCCCTTTCATCCAGTGCCCAACACGGAGAGATGTTGGGGGCTTGTGGGGGACTCATTCAAGGCAGGCCAAGTAAGAGCTAAAGTCCAGGATCGAGTCAGCATTAAGTTATAGTGTCAAAGGCTTTGTCGAAGTAGCTCTGTGGTGGAGCACTTGTTCAGGATGGTCAGGGCCTTTCCCTAGTGGCAGAAAAAAAAAATGTATGCAGTAGCCAGAAAGCCTGATTGATGTATGCTTGCAATCCCAGCAACTGAAAACTGTCGCATGCACTCTTGAGTGCAACACACACACACACACACACACACACACACACACACACACACACACACGGGGGATGGGGGGGAGAGAGAGACTGGTATTATTGGATAGCCCTGGATGGCCCAGAACTCATTCTGTAGAAGACGTTGACCTCAGACTTGTGGCAAGCCTGCCTCTGCCTCCTGAGAGCTGGGATTACAGGAACACACAACCCTACCCAGTTTATGCCTCCCTTTCTTTGCTTGTAAATTCCTTCCTCTGAGTTCACTCCTAACCGTGAAGCAACTGTGAAATGTCACTTCAAGTTTATCCCACGTGCCCTCTGATCTTTAAAGCCTTAGCTGAACTCCAAGCCGAGGCAGCTTCCTCCCGAGTGCTGGGATTAAAAGCGAATGTCACTGCCTTCCAGATGCTTCTTAATATAAAAGACTTACTAATTTTTTTGTCAGACATAGTCTCATTGTATCCCAGGTTGGCCTCAAACTTTCTATGCAGTTTGAGCCTGGCCTTGAACTCCTGGTCTTCCTGACTCTACCTCAAGAATGCTAGGATTACAAGGCATATGCCCCCAGGTCCGGTTTCATCTAGGACTTTGTGCAAATTTTTAACATAATTTAATTTTTATTCCGTATTATGGTGAGTTGTAGTCCTTGCTTTCCCCGACACCGTGACTGCAGTAGTTTGCATATGAATAGCCCCCACGGGCTCAGGTATGTAAATGCTTAGTCACCAGGGAGGGGCACTATTTGAAAGGATTAGGAGGTGTGGCCCTGTTGGAGGTGAGCTTTGAGGTTTCAAAAGCCCAAGGCAGGCAACGCAGCTCTCAGTCCTCCTGCTCCTCTTGGATCTGGATGTAGAGCTCTCGAAGCTAGCACCTCTGCCTGCATGCCGCCATGTTGTCCACCATAGGATAACGGACTATATAAACCTCTGAAACTGTAAGCAAGCCCCAATTAGATGCTTTCTTTTTATAAGAGTTGCCTTACACCGGGCAATGGCGCACGCCTTTAATCCCAGCACTTGGGAGGCAGAGGCAGGTGGATTTCTGAGTTCGAGGCCAGCCTGGTCTACAGAGTGAGTTCCAGGACAGCCAGGGCTACACGGAGAAACCCTGTCTCGAAAGAAAAAAAAAAAAAAGAGTTGCCTTACATGTGTCCCTTCACAGCACTGGGACGGTGGCGAAGACAAGGCTCGTATCAGTTTCCCTTTCTGTGGTCTGCCACACCACTTTTTGTGCTATCGGTGTTCTCAACCCTTGCAGCTCTGTTCTTACTTCTAACAGCCCTGGAAAATGTCTTGTCTTCCCGCCCTCGTCCTCGATTCCCGTCCTCAACATGGAGTTTTAATGATTTCTTACCCCCAAGTTACACAAACAGCTGGGGAGGAATGGGGTGGCTCCATAATGCCCTGGAGCTCTTCTGGCACAGGCAGGGGCACCCAGGGAGGGGCCTTTAGCTTTGGTTCACCCGGCCCAGAGGTTCTCTCAGTTCTCCGTTTACTGAACCAGGGTGTCTGTGATGCCTCAAGCTGATCAGAACAGAGATCCACCTCCCAACTCAAGCAGCTCAATAAACGGTTGAATGTAGGGTGGAGTCACAAAATCAAGGGGAAGGCCCCACCCCTCCTGAGGATTTATGGGATGTAAGGGTAGATACGGAAGGAGAAGCATTGTCAAAACTGGTAAGGTACCCAGGCTCCCATAAATAGTACCAGTGAAACTCATTGGTTCACGCATGTACGATTGCAGGGCATGTTTCTCAGGGGCATTAGCAACCAGCAAACTGCCCTTGCATGAATAAATAATATCCAGTAATGCTGGTATTCAAACAACTCTAAATCCAGTGGGGGGCACACTGAAGAAACACATGAAAGGAGGAAAGAAACTGGGATGAGTTTGGTAGGAGGAAAAGGGGAAATGAAGGCTGGAGAATGGGTCCCATGCTTAAGAGCATTCCCTCTTCCTGATGACCTGGGTTTCGTTCCCAGCACCCACATGGTGGCTCACAACCATCTGTAACCCCGATGCCACAGGATCTGTCGCCCTCTGCTGGCCGCCTTAGGCATTACAGTCCTATGGTTCGTAGATATGCAAGCTAAATACCCAGGTACATAAAGTGTTTTATTTTTATCCTTTCATTTAAAGAGGATAATGGAGTGATTATAATTAAACTATGTTATGTGTATGTATGAAGTTGACGAGAATTAATTAAAAAAAATCAATAAACCACCAAAACGAAAATGTTTTAGAAGTTGGTACAACCACTCTGGAAATCAGTTTGGCGGACCCTCAGAAAAATGGACATAATACTACCTGAGGACCCAGCTATACCTCTCCTGGGCATATACCCAGAAGATGCTCCAACATGTAATAAAGACACATGCTCCACCATGTT
>CM052716.1:38963465-38980481 GCA_028551405.1 Uromys caudimaculatus
AGTGAGGAGGGTCCACAGTGAGGAGGGTCCACAGTGAGGAGGGTCCCACAGTGAGGAGGGTCCCACAGTGAGGAGGGTCCCAAAGTGAGGAGGGTCCCACAGTGAGGAGGGTCCACAGTGAGGAGGGTCCCACAGTGAGGAGGGTCCCCACAGTGAGGAGGGTCCCCACAGTGAGGAGGGTCCCCACAGTGAGGAGGGTCCCCACAGTGAGGAGGGTCCCACAGTGAGGAGGGTCCCCACAGTGAGGAGGGTCCCCACAGTGAGGAGGGTCCCCACAGTGAGGAGGACCCCCACAGTGAGGAGGCCCCACAGTGAGGAGGCCCCACAGTGAGGAGGGCCCCACAGTGAGGAGGGTTCCCACAGTGAGGAGGGCCCCCACAGTGAGGAGAGCCCAAACAGGCTCATATGCTTGAATGCTTGGTCCCCAAGTTGGCAGACCTTTGGGGGCAGGATTAGGAGTTGTGGCTTTGTTGGAGCTGTGTCACAGGGGCGGGGTTTGAGGCTTCCAAAGCCAGCAACTTTCGCAGTTGGCTTTCTCTGCCTCCTCCTTGCAGATCAGGATTTGAGATCTCAGCATTATAGCTGTGGTGTTCATTCTCTTGGCCATCATGGACTCCGACCCTCTGAGACTGTAAACTAATTAAACACTTGCTTTTATAAGTTGCCTTGGCCATGGTGTTTAATCACAGCAATAGAAAAGTAAGTACGGAGACAGAAAGGAATCAAGCCCACAGCTGTCCTTTGATCTCCAGACACAGACAGGTGGCACATGTACTCGCAGGTACATCACGGACACACAAGTAATGCATGTATTAAAGCACTTTCTTTACAGTTTGTTGTTGTTTTGTTCTGCTTTGTAGATTCTCTTTCTAATTATGCGCATGGGGTGGGGGTGAGGTACCTGCATGTATGAGTACTGGTGTCAGTGAAGTCCAGACCAGGGCTCGGATCTCATATCGCTGGACTTCCAGGCAGTTGTGAGCCAACTGACATGGGTGCTAGGAACTAAACTCAAGTTCTCTGCAAGAGCAGTATGCACTCTTACCACCGACCCACCTCTTTGTCTCATTAAAAAAGTACTTTTACCCATTGTGCTATCTCACTGACCCCAAATTCCATTATTATTATTATTATCATCATCATCATCATCATCATCATCATCATCATCATCATCATCATTATTTGGTTTTTCAAGACAGTGTTCTCTGTGTAGTCCTGGCTGTCCTGGAACTCACTCTGTAGACCAGGCTGGCCTCTAACTCAGAAATCCACCTGCCTCTGCCTCCCAAGTGCTGGGACTAAAGGCGTGCGCCACCACTGCCCGGCCAAAATTCTTATTCTTTATATAAAATATAGCAGTTCTTATTGGAGCCTATTTCTGAGCTAAAGTCCAGATCTATGTTTGCATATTCAAATCCAACCAAATGTTCAACAGAACAAAAAAAAGTGTTTATTTCTCAGTCTCTATACACACCCCTTCTTTTTTTTTTTTTTTTTTTTTTTTTCTCGAGACGGGGTTTCTCTGTGTAGCCCTGGCTGTCCTGGAACTCACTCTGTAGACCAGGTTGGCCTCGAACTCAGAAATCTGCCTGTCTCTGCCTCCCAAGTGCTGGGATTAAAGGCGTGCACCACCACTGCCCGGTTTATACACACCCCTTCAAAAGACATTGTGACTTACAGCTTCAGGCTAATGAACTTCGGGTAGGGCTCAAGTGAAATATTTGTGAGGGCTTAGGTTGGATCTGCACACACACACACACACACACACACCCCTCTTCAATGTACAAGTCAGTAGAGCAAGTGAGATTTACAGGAAGTTACTATGAGGAACACAAACTGGAGAGTAGGGCATCCCAGGGCAAGGGGTTCACATCTGTAGATCAAGCGTCTAGAGTAACATGGCAGTTTCAGGCTAGGGGCAAACCCAGTTTGTAAGGAATGAGGCATGCTGAAAACAGACACAGGGAAGGAGAGTGTATTGCTGTTTCTGTCTCTACGACCCAGTGTAAGTTCTGAGAGAGGGTTCAATGTGGATACTGTCTCAGAGGCTCCAGTCCAGGGTTGCTTTGGTGTCATCTCTCTGGGCCTGCGGTGACAAAGTATATCTTGGCTGTATTACAGTAAAGAATGCAATCTGCCTCTAGGTGGAGACATGCCATTGTCTCCTCTCTTAAAAAGGGGGGGGGGGGGGGCAGGCAGTGGTGGTGCGTGCCTTTAATCCCAACACTCAGGAGGCAGAGGCAGGTGGATCTCTGTGATTTCAAGGCCACCCTCGTCTACAGAGAGTTCCAGGACAGCCAGGCAGGGCTACACAGAGAAACCATGTCTCAAAAAACAAATAAAAAACCACCACCAACATAAAAAACTAATCTAGTTTGGCAAGTTAATCACCTGTCCCATAAGCCACTTCTCAGGGAGTCAGGTCCACTCTAAGCTATGCTATAGAGATGGGAGAACTCATTCACCTTTTAATGAGAAAATGTACTTTTATTTCCCAGAATTCCTAGCCCCTAGCACAATCTCTTCAAACTAACTCTCTCTCTCTCTCTCTCTCTCTCTCTCTCTCTCTCTCTCTCTCTCTCCTGACTTAAAAGATAGCCCCTTTTCCTATTCCTTCTCTTTTGTCTTTTTCTTTTGGGCTCTGGCCAGAGCTCAGGCGTGCTTTCCCCAAGACCTCCTTTCCTCCCTTACTGAGGCACCCCTCCCCACCACATGACTGCTTTTGCCACACATGGCTGCCCTCCACTCCTGATTAACTCAAATGGCATGCCAATTTCTTTTTCTTATTTCCATGTTCCTCCCTTAAGCAGCTGCTGAGATTTACAGCTTGCTGCCCTGCGGATTTTCTTTTTAATTTTAACTTTATTTTATTTTATATGTATGGGCATTTAGCCTGCGTGTATGTCTGCAGCACCTGCATGCCTGGTACCCATGGAAGCCAGAAGAAGGCATTGGATCCTGAAAGTGGATACTGGATTTACAGACATGTTCTCTCTCTCTCTCCCCCCCTCCCCTGCTCTCCCTCTCCCCACTTTCCCTCCCTCCCTCCCTCCCTCCCTCCCTCCCTCCCTCCTTCCCTTCCTTCTTTTTTTTAACTTTTCATTTGATTTGCATGAGTGCTTTGCCTACATGTATGTCTGTGTGCCACTTGCTTGCCTGATATCTGCAGAGGCCAGAACAGAGCATCGGCTCCCCAGGTACTGCAGTTACAGACAGTTGTGAGCCACCATTTGGATGCTGAGAGTTGAACCCTGGTCCTCAGGAAGATCAGCCTCTTAACTGCTGAGTTACCTTTCCTGTATACGTGTGTGTGTGTGTGTGTGTGTGTGTGTAAGAGAGAGATGGGGGAGAGAACACACACACACACACACACACACACACACACACACACACACACACACACTACATGTGCACTGGACACTCAACAATGGTTTTAGAGATTAAGCTTCTCCTTAGTTTCTCCCCCCTCACACTAGCCGGGTGTGGCTGCCTAGCTTCGGCTAACTTTGACTCCTTCTCCAGCCAAGTGCGACTTCTTCAAACCCCAAACTGGTCTCTGGGACTCTCCTGATGGGCAAGGAACCCTCCCTTGATCATGCTGGACTCCACTGAGGCTTTTCTCAACAGTTCAGGCAGCTCTTGGCTGCCCTCTTCTGGGGTTAGGTCCCCAAGCCACCCTTTCCTGTTGACCAGTCACCACCGCCACCACCCCTCACCCCCCACGCCCACCCGGGAGTTCAAGTTCCAAGTGAGGAGGCTGGTGTAGTGAGTGGGGTTGCTTTGTACTTTATTCTGCAGTTATGGGGTCCAGGCAGGGCTATTTTACCCTATTACTCTATTGGTTTATATCTGTGTTTTTGTTTGTGTTTGGAGACAGGGTCTTTGGTCTGTAACCAGGACTAGCCTCGAACTCTTGATCTCTCTGTCTCAGACTCCTGGGGGGAGGGGGGGCGGCAGCTGGGATTACAGGGTTTTTGTTTTGTTCTGTTTTGGTTTTTTATCTCATACTGTACCTATTTTTACCCACAAGGAAGGCTTGAGGAGGGAAGCAAGGCTAAGGCCTTTCAGATAACAAAACTTGAAGTGGATTCAATGAAAACAGATAACGGCCTGAGGTACAGTCAGTAAACCCAGGACAGTCAAGGCTGAGGTAGGAAGCTAAGGATTTGAGGCCAGCCTTGGATACAAAGTCAACTGAAGAACAGCCTGGGAAGAAACCTTATCATAAAAAAGAAACAAAGCCCACGGAACAGCAGCAGCAACAAGAGAATAGATAACATTGTTTGTCACTGTGTGTTAAATTGCCTTTTCTAGCTGGGCAGTGGTGGCGCCCGCCTTTAATCCCAGCACTTGGGAAGCAGAGGCAGGTGGATTTCTGAGTTTGAGGCCAGCCTGGTCTACAGAGTGAGTTCCAGGACAGCCAGGGCCACACAGAGAAACCCTGTCTGGAAAAACTAAAAAAAAAAAAAAAAAAAAAAAAATTGCCTTTTCTAAAAACGTGAAGAAATTAAATGAGCTGAGTATGGCACTTGGGAGATGAAGACAGTGAGACCAGGCCTTCACCTCAATCTTCACCATCACAACCAAAAAAAGAAGAAGAAGAAGAAGAAGAAGAAGAAGAAGAAGAAGAAGAAGAAGAAGAAGAAGAAGAAGAAAGGAAGGAAGGAAGGACGAAAGAAAGAAAGAAAATGCCACATGTTGGGGAGATGGGTGTAAAGAGAAGGAGGGTTTTTTGTTTGTTTTGTTTTGAGACCTGGTCTCTCCACATAGCCCCAACTGTCCTTGAACTTGCTGTGTAAACCATTATGGCCTCCAAACCAGAGATCCTCCTTTCTTTGCCACCTGTGCTGAGATTAAAGGCATGCATCTATCTACATGTCTGGCCTTAGTATCATTAATAAAAGAATGACAGACACAGAAGGCACGTCAAGAGCAATCTTTTGTTGTTGTTTTGATTTTGTTTTTCGAGTCAGGGTTTCTCTGTGTAGCTCTGGCTGTCCTGGAACTCACTCTGTAGACCAGGCTGGCCTCGAACTCAGAAATCCGCCTGCCTCTGCCTCCCAAGTGCTGGGATTAAAGGTGTGTGCCACCACTGCCCGGCATCAAGAGCAATCTTATGAGAGCAGTGGCAGGGCAGGCAAGCTCTCCATCCTAGCTGCCCAGAGGAGGAGACAGGGAGGGCAAGGAGGAAAGGCCATGCTGTTCTAGTTAAGCTGTTATGGAGGTCAGCCACCAGGCAGACCAACAACCACTGGTGGAGGGGAGCATTAGAAAGGGAGTGAAAAGGCCCCAAGAAAGCATATGGGGGTGTGGCCAGCATCTGAAAGACAAGAGAGAAGGAAGCAGAAGTTATCCGGTCTAAGTCAGGGCCTAGAAAAGCAGGTGGGACTTGCCGGCTTCACGTGGGGATCACGGGACAGAAAAGCATGTGATCACATGACCGGGCTAATTGTTGCTCCTATCTCTTTACAGCTTAGGTGAACAGGCATTTGAAGGGGGTGGTCCCTTAGCCAGGGGCATTGACTTGTCTAACTATACAATTAGGTCTCCAGCTGTAAGCAAGGGTACAGAGAAACCACTAAACTGGACCAGTCCATGAGTAAAAAGAAAGGTTTATTTTATGAGGGTCAAATTGCCAAGGCTATGGAGGTGGACAGAGAGAAGATCAAAATGGTGGAAGAGCAAGTGGCGGCGGCGGCGGTGGCGGCTGCTGCGGCGGCAGATTTTATGATAGTCAACAGGACGGAGGTCTTTGAGCTGATTCAAACTTTTCGGATTGACCTGGAGACAAGGTTCCCTTGCTCAGTGTGGATGACCTTTGAGTTTGGATTAAGGAATGCTCCTGGTAAACAGAAACCCACCTTAGGCCTTTACCCAATAACAATCCTTCTGTTTACCGAGCCAAAGTCCTGCTTTAGACATTGTCACCAGCACTGCCATTTGGGAGACCTCTTTGGACCAAGCATCAGCCAGGCCAGAGACAGCATTCTTTTGATCAGTAGAGCTTTTCCTTAGTAGGCCTTTATGGCTACTATAATACTGTCCCAAAACCACAGAAGAAGCTGGGCAGTGGTGGCGCACGCCTTTAATCACAGCACTAGGGAGGCAGAGGCAGGTGGATTTCTGAGTTAGAGGCCAGCCTGGTCTACAGAGTGAGTTCCAGGACAGCCAGGGCTACACAGAGAAACCCTGTCTCGAAAAACAAAAAAAACAAAAACAAACAAACAAACAAAAAAAAACCACAGAAGAGAAAAAAGGAAAATTAAAACAAGTATGTCCCATATACACTGCACTCCTTGATCATTAATAAAGATCTCAAACAACTTGTGTAGGGGTTGGAGAGATGGCTCAGCAGCTAAGAGCATTTGCTGCTCTTACAGAGGATTGGGGTTTAATTCCTAGTACCCATGTCAAGTGGTTCCCAACCCCCAGTAAGCCAAGCTCCAGGGATCTTCTGGCCTTCTTACATAGCCTCATGCTTCTACACGCACACAAACACACACACACACAAAATTATGTTATTAAAATGTCTGTTTTAGACAGGATCATGCAGTGCAAGCCGTCCTTAAAAGATGTAGCAGAGGCTGGCCTTGAACTCTTTATCTTCCTATCTCCAGCTCCCGAGGGCTAAGATAAGATTACCGGAGTAGGCCGCCAAACCTAATTCTAAGTTCCTTTTTTTTTTTTTTTTTTGGTTTTTCGAGACAGGGTTTCTCTGTGTAGCCCTGGCTGTCCTGGAACTCACTCTGTAGACCAGGCTGGTCTCAAACTCAGAAATCCACCTGCCCCTGCCTCCCAAGTGCTGGGATTAAAGGCGTGTACCACCACTGGCCGGCCTCTAAGTTCCTTTTTAAAAATAAATTCTCATATTATTCCAAAAATGATCAGACAGTGCTTCTCTGTGTAACAGCCCTGGATGTCCTGGAACTCTCTTTGTAGACCAGGCTGCCCTTGAACTCACAGAGATCCACCTGCCTCTGCCTCCTGAGAACTGGGATTAAAGTTGTAGGCTACCACACCCATGGAATAGGTTTTTTTAAGGTGTTCAATTAAAACTACTTTGAGGTGTTAGCTCTTGCCAATGACAATGGCTGCCATCAAGAAAACAAACAACCAAGGTTGGTGAGGACATAGGGACAGAAGGATCTTTGTTCACCACCTCTGGTAGTGTGAACTGGTGCAGTCACTATGGATATCAGTGTGGAGGTTCAAAAATACAAATACTTGCCGGGCAGTGGTGGCGCACGCCTTTAATCCCAGCACTCGGGAGGCAGGGGCAGGTGGATTTCTGAGTTCGAGGCCAGCCTGGTCTACAGAGTGAGTTCCAGGACAGGCAGGGCTACACAGAGAAACCTGTCTCAAAAAGAAAAAAGAGGCTTCAATGCAGCTCAGTGGTCAAGTGCTTGATTGGTTACTGACATACATAAATACCACCCTGGGTCCGTCTTCTAAATACATATAAATATATACACACTCAAGCAACATGTTTTAGTGTGAAGATACTTGCTTTTACTTATGATCCTAGAATTGGGCCACACATCATTTTACAAAAGACTGTGTTTATCCTGCTAAAGCTGGCCTGTTGGATTACAGCAAGTTCAAGACCAACCTGATCTGCACAGAGAATTTCAGGGTAGTAATGGCTACACAGTGATATCTTGTGAGAAAAGAAGAAGAAAAGCAGTACATAGATCTATAAGAACTGAAATCAGAGACAGACCATTTGTTTGAGGGCCAGTCAGCATGATTCTGGAATCTTCTACAGAAAAGACCCTGAAAGTAGATAGAGATTCTCCTGAGAGCAAGTGGAGAAATGGTTGAAAACCTTGTAGAAACTTGTTTTCCTTTCGATGCTGAGAACACAGCTCAGTGGTAGAGGCTGCCTGGCCCTAAGTCCACACCTGCTGGGACACCTATGGTACTCCAGCACTAGGGAGGTGGCAGCAGAAGGGTTAGAAGTTCAAGGTCATTCTGGGCTGTCTAGAGAGTTGGAGGCTAACCTAAGACATCTGAGGCTGTCTCAGAAACAAAGAAACAATAGAAACCCACCTGCAGAAAATATTCCTTTTCAGCCACCTTTAATCCCAGCACTTAGGAGGCAGAGACAGGAAGATCTCGGAGTTGGAGGCCAGCTTGGTCTACACAATGAGTTCTAGGATAGAGAGGGGCCGGAGGGAGAGGTTTTCTTCTTTTCAGTCTGGCCTGAGAACTCCATGTACAGCTTGGAACTCAGTGTATAGCCCAGGCTCACAGGCTGTCCTGGGATTTATGATTCTCTTGCTTCAGCTTCCAACATGTCAGGATTGCAGATTTGCCCCACCGCTCTACCCCTTTTTCATAAACAGTAACTTATAAAAGTGAGTATGTGAGTGACCAGAGACTGTTAGAGCATCTGAAGTTCAACCGAGGCTTGGTTCCATGAGAAGGTGATCAGATTTCTTTCTTTTGTTTCTTTCCTTTCCTTTCCTTTCTTTTTTTTCTTTCCATTTTTGTTATTATTTTGTGTTTTGTTTTGTTTTTTTGTGTGTTTTTTGGTTTTTTTTTTCTTTGGTTTTTCGAGACAGTGTTTCTCTGTGTAGCCCTGGCTGTCCTGGAACTCACTCTGTAGATCAGGCTGGCCTTGAACTCAGAAATCCACCTGCCTCTGCCTCCCAAGTGCTGGGATTAAAGGCGTGTGCCACCACTCCTGTCCTGAGATGGTCTGATTTAGTGATGTCAATTCACTAGCATTTTCAAAGATGGATCTAACCCAGAGTTCCCTTCAGCCTCAGGGATCCCCAGAAGTCAAGAGGAAGAGATGAATAGGAAAGAGAGGTGTGAGGTGGGGATTCCATGAGCCATAGTCCCACCCACTTCTGGCCCTAAAACACTCCCCAAGGGTGATCTGGGAATTTGCAAGGGTATTTCTGATTGTTACACAGGTAGCATTTAGTGAGCCTAAACTTACCAGTATTTCTTACAGGTTTCAATACTAAGAATAGAAATTCTGATAAACTATGAGACTGTACTTCCTTGTGTGGAAGAGTTTACCAAGAAACTCGCAGAACTTTTGGAAAACCAAACCAAACCAGAAACTCCACCAATAACACGTCAGCTGGTTTTTTATTTGGGTTAATATAATACATTCATTTTTTTTTTTAATTTTATTTATTTATTCATTTATTTATTATATGTAAGTACACTGTAGCTGTCTTCAGACACCCCGGAAGAGGGCATCAGATATTACGGATGGTTGTGAGCCACCATGTGGTTGCTGGGATTTGAACTCATGACCTTCAGAAGAGCAGTCGGAGCTCTTAACTGCTGAGCCATCTCTCCAGCCCCTACATTCATTTTTTATGTCGGCTGCTTTTCGATGATTCCCACTATGACTCCAAGAAGCCCCAGTGTCTCTTGCTTTCTAGTGAAACTGGCTAAGCACTTCCTTGCTAACTGAGTTTACTTACCAGTCAGCTCTAGTCTATTACAGTAAGGAAGAAGCCGGGTAGGTACTAAGGGAGAGCGTTAGATCTGTAGAGTTGAGACCCACGGATCTAGAGTAAGACCTTTGAGAGCCAGCCTAGTAGTATGTACCTGCAAATCCCCACACTCAGAAGGAGGCTGAGGCAGGAGGATTGTCAGTTTGAGGCTAGCCTGTACTACATAGTGAGACCCTGCTTAACAAAGGAAGCTAGCAAATATACAAACACGAAACAAAATGGACTTTGTTTTTGCTTTTGTTTGTTTTGGTTTTTCCAGACAGGGTTTCTCTGTATAGCCCTAGCTGTCCTGGAACTCACTCTGTAGACCAGGCTGGCTTCGAACTCAGAAATTCACCTGCCTCTGCCTCCCAAGTGCTGGGATTAAAGGTGTGTGCCACCACTGCCCCGCCATTTGCTTGGTTTTTGAGACAATATCTTTTTGTTTTGTTTTGTTTTTTGTTTTTTTGAGACAGGGTTTCTCTGTGTAGCCCTGGCTGTCCTGGAACTCACTCTGTAGAGCAGGCTGGCCTCGAACTCAGAAATCCGCCTGCCTCTGCCTCCCAAGTGCTGGGATTAAAGGCGTGCGCCACCACTGCCCGACTGAGACATCTTATGTATCTCCTTGACACTGGCCTTGATTTCGAGATATAGGCATTTAATCGAGGGTTAACTTAAAGTTCTTTTCATTTTGTCTCCACCTGCTGAAAGCCACTATGACCTAGTGATTCTAGGAATGGATCTCAAGGGCTTCAGCAATGGCAGGCAAGCCTGTTACCAAGTGATCTATATCCCAGGAACACCTCCTTTCATACAGAACTGTAAATATTTTCATAATCAGCCCACACTTAATTTGAATGTGGGCTCACTCCGAAAGGCTAAGTGAAAGATGAGGCCAGCGTTACCCTTCCTGAATGTTGCTACTTAACCCCCTTGTGTAGAGTGGCTCCTGTCTGCCTGGACAAGCTCCTAGGCATGGTCCTCAGTAGTTCTGCTGCCACTTCAGGCTGTGGGATCATAAGATCTGTGTGTGATCTGCATTCTGAAGGCCCACTGTCTCCCATTCTCTCTTCTTTTGAGTACAGAAATCTGTTTCTGGCTTTGTTGTTTTTTGTGTGTGTGTGTGTGTTTTTGTTGTTGAGACAGGGTTTTTCTATCTAACCCTGGCTGTCCTGCAAGTTGCTCTGTAGACTAGGCTGGCCTTGAACTCAGAGATCCGCTGCCTCTGCCTCCAACGTGCTGAGTGCTGGGATCAAAGGTGTGTGCCACCTGTTTTAGGATTTTAAGGCATGCTATGGGAAAGACATATTTACCCATTTTTCTGCCCCAACCTCACTTCCAAATTCAAGGTCATATTTGCCTCCTAGGGTCTTATTGGGAAGGAGGGGAGAAAAAGAGGAGGGAGAGAGAGGAGAGAGGAAACACTGAGAAAGGACATAAAGGATGACAGAGCTGTAATCTGGCACAGGTGCCCTCCAAATGCCAGATTCCAAATGCTGATTCTTTTCTAGGGAGTGTTGGCTAGACACTCTCTCACTTGGAGACTTCCTGAAGAATCTCTTTGGAGCCAGATGTGTGGTGCTACCCAGTGGTGACCCCAGCTCTGGGAATCAAAGCAGCAGGCGGGTGTCAAGGACAAGCTGACATTCCACACGAGACCCTTTCTCCAAAAGCCAAAACCAAGTAACAGAGAAATTCTACTTGTTCTGCGTGGCTTTGAGAACTGCCCGTCTGATCTTTCATCGGCTTCTGGTCTTCAGAAGTTCCAGTGTCTCAGTTTATGCTGGAATCATCACACCCTGGCAATCGGTTGTCTTGGGGTTAAATTAAAAACTCATTGCAAAAACTAAAACAAAATGACTAATTAAAAGAAAAACATAACATAACACAATACAAAACAAAACAGCATCCATTTCTAACAAAACTTTTTGGTGTAGGCCAAGCTCAAAACTAGTCACAACAGCCTTGAGAATTCAAGGAATAAACACCAGGTATCTTGTGTTCTCAAAGCTAAGTGAGTCTGAGTTGTCCTGTTTATGCCCTTCACACGGGTTTGAGGTCGGCTCAGGCAGTTTTATTCCTTATTAACTGCCAAGAATGTCTGGGTAGAAGAGAGGCAACCGGTGTGTTAGCCACTTTTCTATTGCTATGATAAAAGTCTCATAACCAGAAGCCGCTTAAAGAAGACAGTTTGCTTTCGCTTACAGTCCCGGAGGGAGAGTCCAGAACGGTGGGAAAGACATTGCAGCAGTCGACTGGAGTGGGAATCTGAGATCAGACTGCAACCTAGCTTAGGAAGCAGAGAGTAGAACCAGAGGGGGACAAAGCTATAGACACTCAAACACAGCCCCACCCTCCACTCCCCACCCCCTGGTGACGCTTCTTCCAGCAAGGCTCCATACCCAAAAAGTCCCATAGCCTGCCCCAAACAGCATCACCAACTGGACTGAAGATGTGAGCCTATGGGAGACATTTCTCATTAAGCCATCACCCGATTACTATTGTTGATACTTAATAGTTTTGTCTCCCCTTCCCCCCCAAAAGCCCCCTAGAATCAGACTTTGACCTTTGATTTTCATAATACAGTTGGAGATGTATCTTTCTCTCCCTGCTGAGTTCTCAGCATTTCGTCCGGCTCCTGAGTCAGTGTAATGGGTAGATGGGTGACTACACCATCACTAAATAAGCCATCTGCATATTAAGGGAAAAAAAAAAAAAAAAACCACAGAGAACCCCCGGGTAAGATTATTGGTGTTTGCCGGGCAGTGGTGGCACACGCCTTTAATCCCAGCACTTGGGAGGCAGAGGCAGGTGGATTTCTGAGTTCGAGGCCAGCCTGGTCTACAGAGTGAGTTCCAGGACAGCCAGGGATATACAGATCAACCCTGTCTCGAAAAACCAAAAAAAAAAAAGATCATTGGTGTTTACGCTTCTCTTCCTAATCCTCTCAGTTTAAGTTCCCATCCCTGCTTTTCTCTCAATCTCTAATCCAACCACTTCTTTTGCCATCAAAATGGTTGTATTTTTCACCTGTTCCTTTTCCACTCCTAGAAGTTCAGCTGAACTTGCCCTGTACAGCAAGGAAGGATGTGGGGTACAGGGGGATTTCTGGGTTCTCGCTCAGATTCCTTCCACTCTGCTAACGTAAAAGAGCTCCTGCCACGGATAACAGGGAAAAATTGTGGTGGAGAGATTGTTTCTTTTTCAATTTACTTCCCACAAAAGGCGTCCTGCTTCAAGGGGAAACTTCTTTACACACAAATAAGTGAATTGGCTTCTTCTTTCAGGTAAATGTGCAACTGAGACAAAAAGAAAACAGAAGTGTTGTGCCTGCCTTCTGTTGTCTCAAGATCACCAGATCCAGTTACCTGAGAGGCTCAAGGTCGTCATGGCTGAAAGTAGACATTGCATGGTGTCAGTCCTTCAGGCAGAAGCTCTGTGTTCACAGGCACCCCCTGAAAGGAGGGTGACAGAAACTCACCGCAAAGTCAGCAGATTTTATTTGCTTGGGTCACTGTGAAAGTCCAGAGGCCATAGCTTCAGGAGGAGGAACTGGATCCAGCAGCTCAAAAGATGTTATGGTCTGATGGTGTCTGCGAACTGTGCAACGGTAGAAAGGAAAACGCCAAGTTTTTCTATTAAAATTTCCACACTTTTAGCCGGGCAGTGGTGGTGCACGCCTTTAGTCCCAGCACTTGGGAGGCAGAGGCAGGCGGATTTCTGAGTTCGAGGCCAGCCTGGTCTACAGAGTGAGTTCCAGGACAGCCAGAGAAACCCTGTCTCGAAAAACCAAAAAAAAAAAAAAAAAAAAAGAATCTCAGCTGCCACTGGGGCGAACACGGAGTCCTGCTGATAAGCTAATGAGACGGCACCTAGTTACTCTCTGAAACAAGAAACCAGATGCTGGACAGATGAAGGAAGCATTTCAGTATCATCAGGCTTCCTGCTCCTTCCCCAAGCTTTTAATCGATGTCACTGAGAAGTAGTAAAAGTGTTCTGTCTGAATTCAGCTCCTGTTCTTTCACCTGCCAATTCTGAAACAATTTCTGATAAAATTTAAAGTGTCTAGAGGCAGAGTAAACAAAGCAAGGAAAACCCAAGGAGTTTAAGTGTTCATTAAACGCTTACTGTTGAAAGAAAAAAATACAGGAGCTGGGAAGGGGGGTGTCAGGTGACTGTGAAGAGCTTCGACTGAAGTGGGATCTGATCCACAGGTTATCGGACACATAACCAGGCCGTAGTGTCATACAGAAAACATGTATAAGAATGTACATGGCAGTATTAGTATTTGGTGTTTTACATTCTACCTTAGTGTTAAGAGAGGAGGCAGGATTGGCTGAGGATGTATGTACCAGGTACTTGGATCCGAGAACAGCTTATGAGGCCTGGCTCTCTCCTTCCACTCTTTGGGTTTCTGAGATTGAATTCAAGTCTTCTGGCTTGGTGGCAAGCCCCTTTACCCACTAAGCCGGTTCACTGGCCCCCTAATTAGCTTTAATAACAGAAGATTGAAGACAATCTTAATGTTGATTGGTAGCATCAATTATTTAAGTAAAACCAGAACACAATTGGATGACTGACCTAGTGGCTATGATATACGATGTAGATTTGCCATTATCAACCTGAAAGGCACTCAGACTTGCTAAGTTACATTTTTTTGCCAAGCAGTGGAAAGGCAGAGGCAGGTGGATCTCTGAGTTTGAGGCTAGCCTTGTCTACAGATCAAGTTCTAGGACAGCCAAGGCTACAGAGAGAATTCCTGTTTCGAAAAGATAGATAGATAGATAGATAGATAGATAGATAGATAGATAGATAGATAGATAGATAGACAGATAGAAAGAATATTAGACAGTGGGACATGGGCAGATGGCCTAACACACATGTGAAGTCCGAATCTTTAGAACCTAAGTAAATGCAGGCCGGGAAAGGGTAGGTGGCTACAATCCTAGTCCTGCTCTGTAGAGATGGAAGTCAGGGGCAGAAGTTCAGGACTAGCTAGCTGGAGTGCGCAGAGGAAAGATAACAAGGCTAGTGTGGCACTTTGAAGAGGGAGGGCCCCACAGACTCATGTGTCTGGGACTAGAACTCAGAACGTCAGGCTCATGTGGCAAGTGCCTTTACCCAGTGAGCCATCTCTCCAGTTCTTGTCGCTTTGTTTGCTTATTTGTTTATTTATTTATTGGTTTTGTTTTGTTTTGTTTTGTTTTTTGAGGCAGGGTTTCTGTGTAGCCCTGGCTGTCCTGGAACTCACTCTGTAGACCAGGCTGGCCTCGAACTCAAAAATCCACCTGCCTCTGCCTCCCAAGTGCTGGGATTAAAGGCGTGCGCCACCACTGCCCGGTTATCCCCAACTTTTATTTTAAACTATGATCAAGGTTATGAGAGAAGACACAGGAAGCAGGGAGGCTTTAGAACCAGCACCCACAGAATTGGTATTAGTGCTGAGCCTTAAATGTTTATAAACTGGTGGTAGAAAATGGGAGAAGAAACCGTTTGGGGCCAGTGATGGCTCTGTGGGTGAAGGTGCTTGCTTCAGAAGCCTGGCCATCCGACTTCCATGCCCAGAACACACGTAAAGGAGGAAGAAGACACCACTGCACACAGTTGTCTACTGCGCCTCACACTTGTACCATGGTTCATGCACATTTGTGTAACACACACACACACACACACACACACACACACACATTTTTTTTTGAAAGATTTATTTATTTAATGAGTACACTATAGCTGTCTTCAGACACACCAGAAGAGGGCATCAGATCTCATTGCAGATGGTTGTGAGCCACCATGTGGTTGCTGGGAATTGAACTCAGGACCTCTGGAAGAGCAGTCAGTGCTCTTAACCGCTGAGCCATCTCTCCAGCCCCCCCCCCCCACACACACACACATATTTTTAAAAGGCAAAGGCCAAATATATCTTCTCATACACCATGCCGTACACACACTACAGTAAATAATGGGTTAATTAAAAGAAGAAGGAGGAGGAGGAGGAGGAGGAGGAGGAGGAGGAGGAGGAGGAGAGAGAGAGAGAGAGAGAGGGAGCATGGTAACGTTCTTAAAGGAAGATTACGGTTTGAAGAGGGAGAGACGGAGCCATGGTCCCCGCCACGGTTGTTTTTCACCTAGATAACTGCAAGTCTCTTACGTTCTTCCTCCTCCTTATCTCCTTTCAGAGGGTCAGAAAAAAGCCCTTCCTATGGCAGGAACCCAAAGCTCAAGGCTATAACAGCCAATCTCTCCAGCTGTATCTGGATATGATCTCTGTCTTCCAGCCCTGGTTCCGGGAGGCCGGCAGTCTTGGTAGCAGGAGCCACTTCTTTCCTCATCTGTGGAAGGCCTTTGCTCCAGCTCGTTTTTATCTTTGCAGCCTTAGTTGTACAGCCGCTTCTGATAGGAAGGCCCTTCCCACTGGAATTCTTCTCAAACTGCCGGCCTCAACTTTAAAGCCTTCCTCTTGAAAACTCTGATCGCCTTTACCATAGCACTTGCACAAAGTCTCCAAACTGTTTTACTCAGCAAGTGTGGTATTCATCGAATGGCCATTCTCTGTGGGTACTAGGACATAGAGTAGTGAACAAAGTAGGTATTATGTCAGTTCACTCTTCAGGCCCTAGCAATTCCAAGGGTGGAACCTAGGTCTCCATCACTTCTGTATCCTCAATAGCTAGCCCAGCAACAGCACCTAAATCTGACCTGAACTGAGCCTAAACTCAAGCTCTTGTTTGTCTGCTTGGAGACCCAGGCTCTTTCCATAGCTGTGTGCATCCAAATTAATCTGAGTCATTAAAATACAACATTAAAGTACAGTAGCATATTAGTTGGGCGAAGTGGCACACATCTGTGAATCATTCAATAGAGTAACTGGAGCAAGATTCAGAGTTAGAGGGCAGCTTGGGCCACATAGGGAGGCCTTGCCAAAACAACAACCCAATAGCTCTGCATGGTGGCCAACAACAGGCACCTGCAGCTGGAGAGAGGATCAGGAGCTCAAGGCTCTAGTCAGTTACGCTGGCAGTAGGAGCCCGGCCTGCCCGCCCGCCCACCACAGAAGACGATAGGTCTCTCAACAAACAAGTTAGGGGTGTGACCCATGGCTGTAATGCCAGCACTGAGAAGGCTGAGAGAGGGAGTTTGCCAAGAGTTGGAGGCCAGCCTTGGCTACATAATGAGTTTTCGACCTGTCTGAGCTACAGAATGAGAATCTATATCAAAAAATCAATCAAGACAAAACAAGAAGGTTGGGAGGGAGGGACTATTAAGAAAAATAACAGCTTGGAAACAATTTTATTCATGATGACTTAAAAGCAAAACAAAACTTTATAATAAAATGACAACATGACAGCTCCAAGGCATGATTCAGGTTTTTATTGTAGATAGGCATTAGAGTACAGTCAGAGGCATCAGGAAGAATCCAGAGCAGGGAGGGAAAGTAGTCCATCGAACATGGCTAGCCAACTGAACCCTGCCATGAGAGGACAGAGGGGACCAAGAGAGCTAAGAGAGACTCAAGAGCCAAGAGAACCAAGAGATAAAATGGCTGGTGGCACATGCCTTT
>CM052716.1:38980581-39029246 GCA_028551405.1 Uromys caudimaculatus
AGAAGAAGAAGAAGAAGAAGAAGAAGAAGAAGAAGAAGAAGAAGAAGAAGAAGAAGAAGAAGAAGAAGAAGAAGAAGAAGAAAGGGAGAGAGAGAAAGGGAGGGAGAGAGGGAGGGAGGGAGGGAAGGAGAGGGAGAGAGAAAGAGAGGGAAGGAGAGAGAAGGGGGTAGGGAGGGAGGGAGAGAGAGAGAGAGAGAGAGAGAGAGAGAGAGAGAGAGAGAGAGAGAGAAGTTAAGGAAGAGAAGTTCATGTGCTGGAGAAGTTTCCAGGAGGGCAGGGTGGGAAGAGAAGATGCGGGAGCCATGGATACTGAGTGGCCCTGGAGGCCAGAAGATACTTGAGTGTTCGAACTGACACCACAGTTAACTGTCTGTCTTGAGTTTCTTTTTCTTTTCTTTCTTTTTTTTTTTTTTTTTCCGAGACAGGGTTTCTCTGTGTAGCCCTGGCTGTCCTGGAACTCACTCTGTAGACCAGGCTGGCCTCGAACTCAGAAATCTCCCTGCTCTGCCTCCCGAGTGCTGGGATTAAAGGCATGCGCCACCATGGCCCGGCTCTGAGTTTCTTTGAGTTTCTTTTAGACCGGATGAAAACACTGTGAGAAAAGCATGATCTGAAAAGACAATGACCTCTACAGTGAAAATGACAGGACACAGGTGAGGGACATCAAGAAGGACACACAAAAATAAATCAAACAAACCTAAAATGCATTATGGAAGGCATGACTAAAACAAAGACCTTTCATGTTCATGAATTGGAAGAACTAATGTCACAACGTCTATACAAAGTGACCACAGGTTTAATATAATTCCTTCTTTCGTCTCTCTTTACTTTCATGCTTTGGGTGTGGGGACTCATGCCATGATGTTTGTGTGGAAGTCAGATGACAATTTATGGGAGTTACTTCTCTCCTTCTACCATGTGGGTGCAGTGACTGAATTCAGCTTGTCAGGCTAGTGGCAAGAGCCTTGGTCGGATGAGCCTTGTCATTTCCCCTTCAATGCACTTTTTATCAAAATGGCGTTTCTACACACACACACACACACACACACACACACACACACACACACATGCATGCACGCGTGCGCACACGCACACAGACACACCACAGGAACTCCTAGAATTCTGGCTAGCAAGAGCAAACAGAACAAATCTTACCAGGCATAATGGCACACACCTTGAATCCCAACACTTGGGAAACAGAGAGGGTGGCTATCTATAGGTTCCAGCAGCCAATGCTGTATAGAGAGACTCAGGATCAAACAAAGCAAAAAGTACAGCTCTGGATGTATTAAAATAGCTTACCTCAGAGACAAAACAACAACAATAATAATAAAAAAAATGTAATACCTGGCTTCAAAAGGAACTACAAAGCTAAACCTAGACTGGAGTAGTTTTAACTTTGCATATGTCTAACATGTGTGGGCATCTAGGTTTGATCCCCAGCACTACACACACACACACACACACATATGCACACACACACATATACACACACACACACACACACATATGCACACACACATATATATACACACATACACATATATATGCACACACACAAGCATACACATACACATACTAAAAAATACACACACATACACATACATACACACACACACAAATACACCCACAAACACACACAAATACACACATACACACACACAAATACAAACACACACATATACACACACACAGCAAAAATAAAGCTTTAAAAACTGAAACAATGTGGCTTCAGTGACTGACAGTACAAGAGAGGACAGGTGTTTGTCAGTTCAATCTTGAGTTTAATCCCTGGGACCCACTAGGTGGAAGGAGAGAACTGAATCCATAGGTTTTCCTCTGACCTCCATATGTGTGCCCCCCCAAAATAAATAACTGTAATAAAAATTTTATTATCCACTTGGGAGGCAGAGGCAGGTGGATTTCTGAGTTCGAGGCCAGCCTGGTCTACAGAGTGAGTTCCAGGACAGCCAGAGCTACACAGAGAAACCCTGTCTCGAAAAAAAAATATATATATATTTCCTGAAATAGCATGATATTGACATAAAAAACTGACGTGCAGAAACTGAGGGAACAGAACAGAAAATCTCCAAATAAATTTGTTTATTTACTACCAATTAAGACAGCAGCAAAAGTCGGGCGGTGGTGGCGCACGCCTTTAATCCCAGCAGGTGGATTTCTGAGTTCGAGGCCAGCCTGGTCTACAGAGTGAGTTCTAGGACAGCCAGAGCTACACAGAGAAACCCTATCTCAAAAAAACAAAACAAAACAAAACAAGACAGCAGCAAACCACTTTCGACAAGAACTATCTCTATAATAAATGGTGCTGGCAGTGGGTGGTCCATGTGGCAAATGACTCAGCTGGCAAAATACTCGCTACACCAACATGAGGGCCCGAGTCCCCACATCCACACAGAAAATGCCAGAGGCATCTGCTTCTCATCCCAGTTCTGGGGTGTGGAGGTGGGAGAAGCTCTGGGGCTCACTGGGCAGCTCCAGCTTCAGCGGGAGACGCTGACTCAAAATCCAATGTGGAGAAGACACTGGGTGTCAATCTTTGGCCTCTACATGTAAGTGTACCCATGTGCACATCACATGTACACATGTGACACACACACAAAGCAATAAAAATGGTAAGTTGTGGGCTAGAGAGATGACTCAGTGGTTCTGAAGGTCCTGAGTTCAAATCCCATCAACCACATGGTGGCTCACAACCATCCATAATGAGATCCGATGCCCTCTTCTGGGGTGTCTGAAGACAGCTACAGTGAAGGAGGCCAGAGCCAGCAGGGCCAGAGGAGTGGGGCTGGAGAGAGAAGAAAAAGTATCTGAAGACAGCTACAGTGTAGTTACATATAATAAATAAACAAATCTTTAAAAAAAAATTATGTCGTGCTGAGAAAGCTGGATACCCGTTTGTAGAAGAAAACAGATCTCTATATTAAAAATTCAACTCAAAATGGTTATCTTGAGACAGAGTTTCTTTGTGTAGCCCTGACTGTTCTAGAACTAGCTCTGTAGATCAGGTTGGCCTCTAACACAGAGATCTGTCTGCCTCTGCCTCCGGAGAGCTGGTACTGAAGGTTGCACCATCACTGTCCGGCAGAATCAAACCAAAATGGGTGAAAGATGTAAACATAAGACTAGGAACCATGAAGTTATAAAAAACAAACGAACAAAGGGAGTTGCTTCGGACTGTCGGTCTGGACAAAGGTTTCCTTAGAAGAGTCCAAAACACAAGTAATAGAAACAGAAATTGACGAATGGATTGCGTCACCTGACAAGCGCCTGAGCACTAAGGTGTGTCAGCTCGCAGTCACCTTTGACAGAATACCTCACGGACCAGCTAAAGTGAAGAAAGGTTTGCTGAGCTCCTGGTTTAGAGGTGTCAGCTCAGCACAGCAGGGAGAACTCAGCCAGGAGAGCAGTTCACACCCTGGTAACTGAGAAGCAGAAAGAGAGGGTGTAGGAAGGGGCAGGGCACACCTCAGCAACTGACTTCCCCCAGCTAGGTCCTGCCCCCTTCTGTGTACCACCCCCCAGGAATCCATTACACCACAGATCCATCAGGGGTAGATTAGAGCCTCCTAGGAGACAAATTACAGACACCCCAGAATTGGGTTTTCTTAATCTCCCAGGTGTCTCTTCATTTAATAAATGTTGCTGACAGTCAAGATAAATCATCAGGGAAGGAAATAAACAGGGCAAAGACACATCCAGAGTGTGAGAAAAGTGACTCGTGAGAAAAAGGATTAAATCCAATATATACAAGGCATGCAAACAAGCAAGACACAGTCACACACACACACACACACACACACACACAGAGAGAGAGAGAGAGAGAGAGAGAGACAGAGAGACAGAGAGACAGAGAGACAGAGAGACAGAGAGAGAGACAGAGAGACAGAGAGAGACAGAGAGAGACAGAGACAGAGAGACAGAGACAAAGACAGAGAGGCTGAGCACAGTAGAATCAGTGTGAGTCCAGGCCAGTTTGTACTACATAGTGCTTTCTGGGCCAGCCAGGGCTATATAGTGAGAAATTGTTTTGGAAATTAAGAAAAGAAGGAGGGAAGGAAGGGAGGGAGGGAGGGAGGGAGGAAGGAAGAGAAGAAAGGAGAGAAAAAGAAAGACCACAAGGAGACATCACCTCACTCTGGTTAAACAGCTGTTATTACAAATAAGACAACTTGGGACTCGGATGGCCCAGGGTTACAAGTACTTACTGCTTTTGTAGAGGACGTGAGATCTTGAGTTGTGTTCCTAGCACCCACCTTAGGCAACTCGTAACTACTGCCTGTAATTCTGAATGTACATCTCACACATGCACATGCACACATATACACACAAAGAATACATTCTCTCCCTCTCTCTGTCTCTCCCTCTCCCTCTCCTCCCACTCCCTCTCTCCTTTGTTTAATATGAGTCTCACTATGTGGCCCTGGCTGTCCTGGAAGTCACTACGTAGGCCAAACAGGCCTCAAACTCACACAGATCCTCCTGACTCTGTCTCCTGAAAGCTGAGATTAAAGACATGTGCCACCATAGCTAGCTTAATAAATATTTGGGGGAAAAAAAAAAGATGGGGCTAAAGAGATGCCTTCTCAGTTAAGAGCACCGGGTGCTCCTCCAGAGGACTCAGTTCAATTCCCAGTTCTACATAGTGGCTCACAACCATCTGTAAAACTCTAGTTCTAGGAGAACCGACATCCTGGGGCACCAGGCATGCTTGTATACAGACATACATACTGGCAAAACACTCATGAACATTAGGAAAAAAAAAAAAGACAGCTGGGCATAGTGGATCATGCCTGTAGTCCAAGCAGTTTGGAAGCTAAGGTTTGAGGCTTATGAGTTCAAGGCCAGCCTGGTTTACATAGTGAGACCCTGTACTGGCTAGTTTTGTGTGTCAACTTGACACAAGCTGAGTTATCACAGAGTAAGGAGTTTCAGTTGAGAAAATGCCTCCATGAGATCCAGCAGTAAGGCATTTTCTCAATTAGTGATCAAGGAGGGAGGGCCCCTTGTGGGTGGTGCCATCTGTGGGCTGGTAGTCTTGGGCTCTATAAGAAAGCAGGCTGAGCAAGCCAGGAGAAGCAAGCCAGTAAGCATTCCTCCATGGCCTCTGCATCAGCTCCTGCTCTTTGACCTGCTTGAGTTCCAGTCCTGACTTCCTTTCGTGATGAACAGCAGCATGGAAGTGTAAGCTCAATAAACCCTTTCCTCCCCAGCTTGCATCTTGGTCATGATGTTTGTGCAGGAATAGAAACCCTGACTAAGACAGACCCTGTCTCAAAAGAGATAGATCTAGGCCAGGAGAGTGAAGGGACACACTCAGATTCTGCTGTACCTTTTGCACAGTAGGTGCTCCTCGGGAGCAATCATGCAGCATACCACACTGGACATTGAGTAACAGCCTGCATAGATGAAGGGAAAGGAGCAAGAGGAGGCAGGAAGGCCCCAAGCCCTCTGATTAGATCTGGAGTAACTGGGAAACCAGGGCTGTTCTACTGGAATGTAAAGCTGAAGACGGAAGTTGCCTCTAAGGGGAAAAGATCTGCAGGGCGTCTAGAGCTCTTTCCCAGCGTCTCAATCAAAGGGGCGTAAAGGGCGATGTTTCCACACACTGATGGGTTACAGGACACTGGAAAATCCCCAAATGGAGGGAAAGGAAGCAGTCAGCCCTTGTTGTCCTTATGGCTTCACTCTGCACAAGATCCTGGGTACAGACCCGAGGACAGTGACTTCCCGGATCTCCTTGTGATGGTCCTGCTGACTTCCTGGGTACCAGATCAGGACTGTGGACGCCTCATTCTCTGTGGGCAGTGGCAATGGGCCCTGTCACCTGTGATCACCATGGAGGATGCTCTCTCCATAGGCAGTGTGACACCTGCTTCATGCCGTTGACCCGGGAGACTCCAGCCTCCAGGGTCAGTGTTCAGCCTCCTGTGGTCACCTGTACCTCAATAAAGACGATGTAAACTCTGTTGTCTTCACTGAAGAGCCGCAGACTTGTTCAGTGTTGTAACTGGTGGCCCCCTTTCCCACCTCATCTGAGAGTGAAATGTGAAATTAAATGAATGGTCCTAGAGAGAGGTAGTGGAGGAGAATGGGATTAGGGCCGTAGCTCAGTGGTAGAGCGCTGCTAGTTCAAACACACGAGGCCCTGGGTTCAGTCCTCACCACTAGCTCCACAAGGAAGGAGATAAATAATAAAATCTAGTGAGGGGAACTCTCATATTTAAAAATTTTGTTTTAGATTTACTGAAATTTTTTTTTTGTGTATATATGTGTTTTGCCTGCTGCATGTGTCCTTGGAGGTCATCAGAGGATGTCAGTTCACCTTGAACTGGAGTTACAGGTGGTTGGATGGTTGTAAGCTACCATGTGCGTGCTGGGAACCACGCCCACTTTCTCTGTAAGAGCAACTGCTAAGCCAACTCTGCAGCACCCTCACACTCTTTTTTTTTTTTTTTTTTTTGGTTTTTTCGAGACAGGGTTTCTCTGTGCAGCCCTGGCTGTCCTGGAACTCACTCTGTAGACCAGGCTAGCCTTGAACTCAGAAATCTGCCTGCCTTTGCCTCCCAAGTGCTGGGATTAAAGGCCTGCACCACCACTACCTGGCCCTCTCACACTCTTTTGATGGTTAAATTAATACCACCATTCTGGAAAGGAGTCTGAAAGCTTAAGAAGTTAAAGAGATAGGAGAAGAGTCACAGAACCTATAGTCCCAACGCTTGGAAGGTGTAAACAAGAGGATTAGGAGTATGAAATCATCCTTTACTACTTAGTCAGTTCAAGGCTAGGCTCAACAACTGGAAACCTTGTCTGAGAAACCACATCAAAACATAACAAAAATCTAGAAACAGAAAAACCGCATATGTAACAGCAATTCCACTCCAGGATATATATCCAGTAAAAATGAAACCAGTATGCTGAAAAAACAAACATGAGCGTGTGTGTGCTTACTGAAGTGAAAACACAAAGGCCCTGAAATGGAAGCAGCGTAAGCAGCAATGAACCGATGAAGGAGTTAAAAAAATAAAAAATAAAAAAGTGGCACTTATATACCATGAAATACGGTTTAGCCAGGAAGCCTGAAATCCTGTCATTCACTGCTGTCAGGCTAAGTGAAATACTCCAGACACAGGAAGACAGATGACATCTCTCCCTTACGGAAGCTAGCCAGGTTGATCTCATAGAAGTAAAAGGATTGGTCAATGCGGGCAGAAGGTGTGGCGTCCCACTTTAAAATATATACATATATGGTTGGAGCAATGGCTCAGGGGTTAAGAGCACTAGCTGCTCTGTCTGAGGATCCGTTCTGTCGCAGCACCCAGACCAGACAGTTCGCCCTGTTTCACAGTGCGGTGAGTATACGTAACTATAGAATATATATATTACAAAAGGATTCCAATGGTATCATTAGAAAGAAAGGATGGAGATTGGTGAGACGGCTCGTGGTGGAAAGGCACTTGCTGCACAGGTTTGCTGGTTTGAGCTCGGCCCCTGGGACCCACATAAAGGTAATCGTCCTCTGACTTTCACGTGCGCTGTGGCGTGTTCTCCCCCACCTATAAGTAGGAAGTTGGTTGTTTTTTGATTTGGGGGTTTTTGTTTGTTTGTTGGGTTTTTTTTTTTTTTTTTTTTGGTTTTTCGAGACAGGGTTTCTCTGTGTAGCCCTGGCTATCCTGGAACTCACTCTGTAGACCAGGCTGGCCTCGAACTCAGAAATCCGCCTGCCTCTGCCTCCTGAGTACTGGAATTAAAGGCGTGTGCCGCCACGGCCCGACTTTTTTTTTTTTTTAAGACAGGTTTTCTCTGTGTAGACCTGGCTATCCTGGAAATAGCTCTGTAGGCAAGGCTGGCCTGAAAATCACAGAGATCCACCTGAGCGCTGGTATTAAAGGTGTGTGCCACCATCACCTAGCTTGAAGTTTTTAAAAGAGAAAGGAAACAATAAAGGTTTGAGGAGATAATGACTTGCTTTGAATAGTACAGTGTAGCCATGTATTGAAATGCCTCTGTGTTCTATACCAATGTACACTCGCTGCATGCCACTTTACAATATATGCATATACAGTTGGAGAAGTGCTCAGGGGTTGAGAGCATTAGCTGCTCTGTCTGAGGACCCGAGTTCTATAGCAGCACCAAGGGCAGACAGCTCACAACTGCCCATAATTCCAGCTTTTGGGGCTCCAATGCCTTCTGCTGGCATCTGTGGGCACCTGCACACATGTAGTAGACACACAAACACATACACATAAACTAAAATAAAAATAAGCATTAAAAATATATATGGTGTGATGGCTATCCCCAGTTGTCAACTTGACTATATCTGGAATGAACTACAACCCAGAAATGGAGGGCTCACCTGTGATCCTGACTTTGACGCTGGAAGTCACAGGTTTTTGATCCAGCTCTTGATGTGGGATGACACTCACTTTTGATCCGGATCTTAAGACATAGTGGCCATGAAAAGTTTAGGCCCAGGCAAGGCAGTACAGGCCATTAATCCCAGGAGACAGAGGCAAGCAAATCTCTGAGTTCAAGGCCAGCATGTTCTACTGAGCAAATTCCAGAACAGCTGAGCTTAGGCAGTGAAGGAAACTATTGTCAAAGAGAAGGCGGGTGATGATGATATAATAGAACAAGGGGGCCATGTTTCAGCCCCAGCAAGCATCAGAACTCTGAAGTTTTGGCCATGTGGCTCAGCTTCAAAGTCAAAAGTAGAAGGGGTTGGGACAATCCTGAAAGATACTGAAGGGAAATCTTCACCGTGGGTGAAAGCTCGGGCAGTACACATGGTATTACAGTTTGTTTGGGAGAAGAAATGGCCAGATGGACGATTGCTCACTGATTCCTGGGCTGTAGCCAGTGATCAGGGATTTGGAAAGATCATGTTGAAAAATTGGTAAGAAAAACATCTGGGGAAAAAGGACGTGGATAGATCTCTCCAAATGGGCAAAGGATGTGTAGACATTTGTGTCCCGTGTAAATGCTCACCAAAAGGTGACTTCAGCCGAGGAGGAGTTCAATAATCAAGTGGATAAGATGTCCCGTTCTGTGGACAGAACTCTTTCTTCAGCCATCCCTGTCACTTCCCAATGGGCACATGAACAAAATGACCCTGTGGCTGAGATGGGGGTTTTGCTTGGGTCACCAAGGCTGACCTGGCTACAGGTGCTGCTGAATACCGGATCTGCCAACAGCAGAGGCCAGTACTGAGCCCGGGTGTGGCATCATTCCTCAAGGTGACCAGCCAGCAACGTGGTGGCAGGTTGACTACATTGGACTACTTTCTCCATTGAAAGGGTTGTGGCTCAGGAAATAGTCACTCAACATACGTACACCATCTCAGTTAAGCAAGAATAGTTTATTGAACACACACCATAGTACTGGACATCCAGGATGGCAAAGAGGACTGTGGTACTAGTCTGCTCTCAGGGTAGGCTTTTTACAGGAAAAACCAGGTTTGAAAGTTAGAAGAGGTAGGAGGGGAGCAGTTGGCTTATTAAGCAAAGTATTAGCATCTAATCTTTAAGCTGACTGGTCCTGAGTAAGGTAAGGGGGTGGTGGATGCATGGTGAACAGGGGAATTTCAGAACATTGAGATAGATAACAGAGCATACATATTATAATCATAACTTTTTGGCTCATTAGTAGCATTCTTCAGTGTTGGCCACAAGAACCGCAGTGAGCTCATACATAGGTGCAGGAAGGGCTGCCCGATGGTCGGCTCTGACTCAAGCCATTTTAGATATAACAGTTCATATTGACCTTTGATTTGATGGGTTCCGCATAAAGCTTTGTGGAATTGCTTAAGATTAGCAAACCTCATACAGAACATTCAGAACTTATAGAACAACACAGGGTATACGACAGTATGTCCTTGAGCCATGTCACTTCTCTGTGTCAATGACTGGCAGGCATGTTCCAGCAACAATATGGAATACCTGGCAGGCATGGAACAAAATGGCGACAGCTATGCTAGGGGGAGGGGGCAGACCATAACAGAAAGGATGTTTTGTTCTTACTGGAGTAGATACTTATTCTGGTTATGGATTTACCTTTCCTGCATGTAATGTGTCTGCCAAAACCACCATCCGTAGACTTATAAAACGCCTTACCCAACATCATGGTATTTATTACACACGGTATTTCTTCCGATCAAAGAACTCATTTCACAGCCAAAGAAGTGCAAAAGTGGGCCCACCATCATGGAATCCACTGGTCTTAGCATGTTCTCCACCATTCTGAAGCAGTTGGCCTGATAGAAAGATGGAATGGCCTTTCGAAGACACAGTTACAGAGCCAATTAGGTGGCAGCAGTATGGAGGGCTGGGGCACAGTTCTTCAGGAGGCAGTATATGCCTTGAATCAGCGTCTGATATTGTAAGACTCCAGCGAGCCTTAGCTTACCTCAGACTCTCCGAGTGAACACATGGAGTTAGGGACTGATGCAAAATGCAAGAGGAATTTATTGATTCAGCAGGCTGAGGTGACATGGGCAAAATCTGTATTCTTATCTATCTTTAAAAACAAATAAACCAAACTTTAAAATTCTGTCCTATGGCCGGGCAGTGGTGGCGCACGCCTTTAATCCCAGCACTTGGGAGGCAGAGGCAGGCGGATTTCTGAGTTCGAGGCCAGCCTGGTCTACAGAGTGAGTTCCAGTACAGCCAGGGCTACACAGAGAAACCCTGTCTCAAAAAAAAAAAAAAAAATCTGTCCTATGATAACCTGCTTGTAGGAAGCAGGTAGCTTTTACTGTCTGGCTTTTTGTCTCAGAGCAATCATCTTGTCTCTGTTCACAGCAGGGGACCAGAGAGCCAGTCAGCTGAGTCTGCCCCTGTGTCTCTTTGTTTAAGGTTCAATGCTTGAGTCACCACATGACTCCTCCTCTCGCTGAGAAATCACCTCTCCCCTCCTTTGTTTTCTTCTCTTTCCCTAACTTTTCCATGTTTAACTGGATAAATTCAGTCTGTCTGATGTCAAAAAAAGTCAGTCAGTCTGAGTCTTAGAACACAGAACACAAAACAATCAGAACAGAACACAATTAACAAACCGACTGCTCACCCCAGCTCACCCCTGCGGGTGCAAACAACCAACACACAGTTCATCCCTTTCATGGACGCAGGACAGATTCGTCCCGTCCACGAACATAGAACAGACTTTCCCAGGCAGCTCCAGACTTTCCCAGACAGCTCGACCCTGCCACCCCTGCCACGGGCAGTGGCTGTAAACAACCAACATACAGTTTGTCCCTTCCACAGACGCAGAAACCAGGTGGTGGCTCTTCCTCATCAGCAGAAGCCAGATCCAGAAGGAGGAGCCCTCTTTTCTCCCTCCAGGGGGGCCTGAAGCATCCTCCAGACCCCCTGCGGTCGTGACGTTAAGGCACACCTGCCTGCCGCACTTGACTGCCCCAAGCACCGTGGGCTCTCTGAGCCCCCTGAAGCTTGCAAGCAAGACTTTTAAACAGACTTACAGACACAAAGACAAACATTGAGACAACCTTGGTTACCTGCCCGAGCCATTCCTCCAATCCCCCACTCTCCAGTGCGTCCCCACAGAGGGTCGTTATCCCGGCCAACGCACCAAATTTAAGACTCTGGTGAGCCTTAGCTTACCACAGACCCTCCAAGTGAACACATGGAGTTGGGGATTGATGCAAAATGCAAGAGGAATTTATTGATTCAGCAGGCTGAGGTCACTCTGTATACCAAGACTGGAGAGCGACCTTGAGGAGCCCGGTCAGGGACCTTATATGTGGATTTTAGAGCAGCTGCCATTAGGCACAATGTGATTGGCAGAACAGTGTGACTTTTAAACTGATTAGTCTTTAGAGAATGCAGTAGCCCCTACCTTCCAGCCTACGTGCTTTCTAATCTGTTTCTTCCAGGAGGGGAGAGGTGCCCATGTACTTGGAGGGGGGAGGGGACCCTTGTGGAATATCTCAAAGTTCCGGAGCTGACTCCTCAATATATGGTACAGTTTCTCCCATATCCAGGATCCATGGGTCCAGGAATCAAGGGGTGGAAACGGGAACAGTTCCACTTACTATCACTCCTAGTGACCCACTAGCAAAGTTTTTGCTTCCTGTCCCCATAGCCTTAGGTTCTGCTGGCCTAGAAGTTTTGGTTCCAGAGGGGGCAGTGCTCCTACCAGGAGCCACAACAATCATTTCATTGAATTGGAAGCTCAGACTTCCCCCTGGTCGTTTTGGGCTTCTAATGCCCTTAAACCAACAGGCTAAGAAAGGAATAACAGTGTTAGGAGAGGTCATAGATCCAGATTTGCATGGGGACATTGGATTGCCTCTCCACAATGGAGGTAAGAAGGATTATGTCTGGGGTGCAGGAGATCCTTTAGGGTGGGGCGTCTCTTAGTACTGTCATGTCCTATGATTAAAGTAAATGGGAAAACTACAACAGCCTAATCCAAGCAGGATGACAAAGGATGCAGACCCATCAGGAATGAAGGTATGGGTCACTCCTCCAGGAAAAGAGCCAAGACCTGCTGAGGTGCTTGCAGAGGGTGGAGGAAATACAGAATGGGTAGTAGAGGAAGGTAGTTATAAATACCATCTAAGACCACATGACTAGTTGCAGGAACGAGGATTATAAGTGACATGAGTACTTCTGCTTTATTTTGTTACTAAAAGGATGTTTCTTATGGACATTGAGCTATTCTAAATTTACAATGCACTTATATGCGAAATAGTTTTATGTTAGGTGTATTTATGACCTGGTTATTGTTTTCATGTGGACATGAGATATTATTTGTGTCAAGTTGACAAGGGGTGGATTGTGGTGGCTATTCCCAGTTGTCAACTTGACTACATCTGGAATGAACTACAATCCAGAAATGGAGGGCACACCTGTGATCCAGATCTTGAGGCCGCAAGACACAGGATTTTGATATGGATCTTGATGCATAGTGGCCATGAAAAGCTTAGGCCCAGGCAAAGTGATATGCACCTCTAAATCCCAGAGACAGAGGCAAGCAGATCTCTGAGTTCAAGGCCAGCCTGGGACAGAGCAATTTCCAAATAAAGTTTCAAATAGGTGTAGGCATGGTGGTACATACCTTTAATCTAGGCCATACCTTCTGCTGGAGGCCTACATAAGGACATCGGAAGAAGGAAAGCTTACTTGACAGCATATGTGTTGGAACCTACTTCTTCAGGAGTCTAGCTTACACAGAAGGTCAACTAAAACACCTAGCCTTGTGGGACTGAGCAACTACTAGACTCTTGGACTTCCCATTCACAGCTGCCCATTGTTGGGTTAGTTGGACTGCAGCCTGTAAGTCATGTCAATAATTTTTCTTAATATGTAGAGACATTCCATAACTTCTGTGATTCTAGAGAACCTTGGCTAATACATATGGAAAAATCAAATCGCAGAGTATGTACTGTATAGAAAATACCCCAATTTTACTAAAATATACTTGTGTATGTAAGAGGCATGGATCTGCTTGAGAAAAAAAATCCAAAGGGTCACGACAAACTTAAAATATTTAATTCTGAAGTACACACTAAGACCTTACTTTCCTACACATATTTTTAACACTTTGAATTTTTGTTGTTTTGAGCTAGAATCTCGTGTGGCCTGGGCTGTTCTAGAACTTTTCATTGTTCTACCTCCTTAATGCTGGGATTATAGACATCTCTACAAGATCCAACAAATTCTTATGAACCTTTAGCAAAAGTTAGTGGGCCACAAGATGGCTCCATGTGTAAAGGTACTTGCTACCTTAGTCCAGTCCCCAAGACTCACAGTGTGACCGCAACTCCTATGCTCACTAATGTAGAGTTGACCCATGATTATGCTAATTCAGAAACATAAAGCTTGAATACTGGGCACTAAAGGAGAGATTCTTCGTTTTCCTTCTATGGTTTCCTTTGATCATGTCCTTTATTTAGCCTGTCAGTTTTCCTACATGCTCATTAGGCAATTAATCTTGATGTTATGAGGAATATGAGTTTGTTTGGGGGAAATAATTGTGAGGGTTTCCACGTAATTCAAATGGGCAGCCATTAGCTCACTAAAGTTTGCAAAGCTTTGCCCGTGTGTGTCTGTGTGTGTGTTGTGTGATTTTATATTCTGTCAAGTTGCAATCTTTTATATATTCATTTTTAGACATGATTTCATTCAAGGTCAACATTGACTCCTCCTCCCTCTACTTAATTGCTAGGGATTGAATCCAGGGCTTTAGGGGTGCTAGTAAGCACCGTACCAGCTCAGTCACATTCCGTGCTCTAACTATCAACGTTAACCACCATGACAGGTGAATTATCCTCAGCTAAGAGGAGCTACTGGCAGTAGATGGCTGCCTGGGAAGTGACCACTGGTAGGTTGGCCATGCTACAGGGGATGACCCCACATCCATGCTCATATAGGCCCCAGTACCTTTTTTTTTCCATGTGGTTGCTGGGAATTGAACTCAGGACCTCTGGAAGAACAGTCAGTGCTCTTAACCATTGAGCCATCTCTCCAGCCCCCTAGGCCCCACTACTTTGATTCAGTGGATTATTTAATAATAAAAAAAGAGAACATGAAGTTGGGGAGATGTGTTGGGGGGCCTGGTGGGAGTTGGAAGGAAGGATTTGGCAGTAGATGTGATCAAGATACATAATATATATGTATAAATTTTCAAGTAGTAAAGTGTAAAAATTAATTTAAAAGGGAAAGCATAATGATTATTTAACCAGGTTTCAGAAATGAAAAATCCGAAGACCCAGGGAAATTGTATTTTTTAAAATGTGTTTTGTCTGCATGTGTGTCTGTGCACCACATGTATGTGTGATGCCTGTTGAGGCCAGAAGAACTCATAGATTCCTTGGAAGTAGAGTTGTGAACTGCCATGTGGGTGCTGGGAATTGAGCCTGGGTCCTCTAGACATTCAGTCACTGCTCTTCATCACTGACACATACATCTATCTCTTTAGCCTTCTCACAATGATAGCTAAAACAAAGCAAGACCTCAAAACCACATCACCATAACAACGATAGCTAAAACAAAGAAAAACCACAATGCTGTATTCCTGAAATCTTTCTTTAAAAAAAAAAAAAAACTCAGGTCGGGCAGTGGTGGCCCACGCCTTTAATCCCAGCACTTGGGAGGCAGAGGCAGGTGGATTTCTGAGTTTGAGACCAGCCTGGTCTACAGAGTGAGTTCCAGGACAGCCAGGGCAACACAGAGAAACCCTGTCTCGAAAAACCAAAAAAAAAAAAAAAAAAAAAAAAAAAAAGGAAGGCAGAGGCAGGACTGAGAAAGTTCAAGGATAGCCACAGCTGCACAGCAAGGTCTTATCAACAAAAAAGGGGAGGGGGAGCAAAATATTAAAAATTTAAAAAAAAAGTAAAAACGAACAATGTCCCAGAGCCGCTCTCAGGAAAGGTTACAAAGGAGGACAGATAAAATGTGCTATAGCTTCAGAGGACAGTCAAGCTTTATCTTGCAGGGTGTTGCTTCAACTGGGTCTTTGAAGATAGTAAGACTTTGAGAAGTGGAGCAGGCAAAGGAAAGAATTCTTGGGTAGAACTTTCAAGGATAACAGAAATCCTGAGTACAGTCAGTGTGTAGTTAGCACGAAGTCTAAAGGTGGGTGTGCTAGTCTCTGCTGTTACCAGTGCCGGGTAGGGAGAGGAAAACTGGAACTGGGCAAAGCAGAGGAGCTCATCTTAGTGACTGGGAAGCAAAGCAGGGCAGATGGTAAGGACGAGGGCAAAATAAAGCACACAGGGACACATCCCCACCTCCTACTTTCCAAGAACGAACGGCATTCATCATATTAACGAAATCATCAATGGTTAATCCATTCATTAGGTCAGAGCCCCCTTGATCTCGGTAATTGCCCTTACAGGCACCCTCAGAGGTGTACTTTATTAATCTTGTAGGCAGTCTTCAGTTCAATCAAGTTGGCAATTAAAGTTAATCTTCACAGTGGGAAGCCATGCATTCAACAAACATGCCTGGGAATTCCGTAGCTTGGCTGAAACTGTACTGGTTGCTGTGGATAGGCTGAGAGAGGTAATACTGCTTCTCAGCATCTGAGTCCAGTGGTAAAGACAGGTAAGATCCAGCAATTAGGAGCTGGAGAGATACAGCTCAGAGATTAAGATCCTTTACTGCTCATGAGGAGACCCACTTCCCAGGATCCACTTTATCTATCTATCTATCTATCTATCTATCTATCTATCTATCTATCTATCTATCTATCTATCTATTTTTAAAGACCACATGTGGAAGTAGATAGGGCTTTATAATGAGAACACAGAAGAGGAATACCAGATTTCAAAACAATTTTTAAAGGTTTCCCACATAAATATTTTATTTCAAATACATACTTTATTCCTTTTAGTGGTTGCACACTTTGGGGACAGTTTAGTTATTTTACTTGTTTATTGTGTGTGTGTGTGTGGGTGTGTGTGTGTGTGTGCTCTCACGCACGCACATGAATGAGTGAGTTTGTGTTTTGATTAGGAGACGACTTGTAGGAAGTGGGCTCTCTTCTTCCACAATATAGGTTTCAGGAATTGAAGTCAGTTTGGCTGCAAATGCCTTTACCTGCTGAGCCATCTTACCAGTGTGGAAATTAAGTTTTAAATATTAATTATGAAATAATATATTCAAATATATGCTATTTCATATATTCAAATATATGCACAACAAATGTATAAAGCAAAAGTTCTGCTGTGATGTCTGTTCAAATTATTATTTTGTGTAGGGTTGGGAGACACAGTGACTATAAAGGTCCATTAAGAGAATGTTTCTTAAAAAAAAAAAAAGAAAGACAGGAAACCCCATTAAAAAAAAGAGAGAGAGAAAATGTTTCTTTATGGTCAAGAAGAAAGGTTCTGGAGTAGGTGGTAGTGCTGCATGTGTTCGAACCCAGCACTCTGCAGGCAGAGTCAGGCCGATCTCTTGTGAGTTTGAGGTTAGCCTGATCTAAAAGCAATTTCTAGGACATCCGAAGGCTGTTACCCAGAGAAACCCTGTCTCAAAACCAAACTAAACCAAACCAAACCAAACTAAAAAGCCCAAAAGGTCTTACTCCCCTTAAGAAAGATGGTGGAAATTTTCCCTTTAATGAGATAATGCCTTTCACTTCCCAGAATCCCTAGCCTCTGGAACTCTTCCTATTAGCCATGTCTTTTCTGGTTCTGAGCATTCTAATTCTTTCTCTCTTTTCTGTTTTTTTTCTTTTCTTTTTTTCTTTTTTTGGCTGGAGGGGCAGCCGTGGGTGATAGGAACCGTACTCTTTTGTTTTTGTTTTGTTTTGTTTTTTGGTTTTTCGAGACAGGGTTTCTCTGCGTAGCCCTGGCTGTCCTGGAACTCGGGAACCGAACTCTTATATTTTTGGTTGTAAGCCTAGCCTTTAACGGCTGAGCCATCTCTCCAGCCCATTCTTTCTCTAGAGTTTCCTGTCCACTATGTGTCTGACCTCCTTGCTGGCTTAAGTCAAAGCCTTTTTCCTTGTCAGTTCCTTCACCTCTGGGCAGCTGCTGAGATTGACAGCTCACCTGCCTGCAGGCTTTCCTTTTAAACCCTAATAAAATTGTCTGCTTTGTAAACTTTGACTTTGCTTGTCTTTCAAAATTCTGCCTTTTAAATCTGTAATTGGAGGAGAAACAAACCCATTTCTGTGGCTCTAGAGAGTCTCAGTACCCAGGGTCTTGCCCATGCTAGGCAAGTGCTGATACACCTTTACTTTTTTTTTTTTTTTAAACCAGTTCTTAGTTGGTGGACTTTTCAGTTCCCCAGTTTTCACTCTTACCTGTAAGTTGGGGGAAAAAAAATCTTAGCTTATACAGCATTGTCTATTTGGGCTGATACCATCTTAGCCTCTATTAGTTGATGTATGTGGCTAATATATGTATATATATATATATATATATATATATATAAAGTGACTATAAGAGCTAATTTAAAATTTCTTGTAAAAGAGAAAAATCTCATAGAGAGCTTGGTTACGGAAGTGCGAGATGTCTTCCCCCAGAAGGCATAATGTTGTGTTTACTTGTAATCTATTAGTGGATGTGCCTTTCGGGAGATAGACTTCCTTAAGTGAGGAAGACAAACAAAACAACGGGCAGTCTGGTGGACCTGCAACCAGCTCCTTGTATTTAGCTTGGCTTTTCTGTGGTTGCACAAGTAGCACATGCTCTCAGCAGGTAGAGTAGTGTAAAGATCCTCCCTCCTCTGACATCTAGAAGTACTGTTTTCCCTTAAACATCGGCAACGTTCCTGTCCTCCTTTGGCTTCTTGAAACAGGGTCTTGTGGTCTTGAGCTCCTGAATTCCAGGGTGCACCATCAAACCTGGCCCTTTAAACTTGTTTTCTTTTTGGTTCTGTTTGTGGCACAGGGACAAGCTGACCAAGCACTGCTGGCACCGCAGAACTCAGCAGCCTGAGAGGCCACTGTCAGAGACTCCTTTTCAGGTAATGTGAGAACTTTGACTTCACTACAGAAAGAATTCCAGGACAAATTGGTGTGAAGCAGAGCTAGACTTAAGAGATTGTTTTTTAAAGCATAGATTTATTTGCTCACTCCAGTGAGTAAGACAAGGGGCTCAGTGAAAGACCGCCACCACTTGGGCTTTTCAAGTCCAGCACATTTCATTGTCTTTACATTATCTATATAAGATTTTGGTGTGCTTTGAAGTTAAGTTTAAAGGCTTGCTACAGAATTGAAGTAAGATCAAGGGTGGTTCTTGAGATACACTGGACAGTTAACAGTTGAAAAGGTTAAAGCCCAACCAGGTGGTGCTCGACTTTAATCCCAGCACTAGGGAGGCAGAGGCAGGAGGATCTCTTGAATTGGAGGCCAGCTTGGTCTACAGGGTGAGTTCCAGGACAGCCAAGGTTATACAGAGAAACCCTGTCTTGGACCTCTCTCCCACCAAAGTCAAACCCTAAATCACTAGGGTTGTAAGAGAAGTTAGAATGTTGTTTCTGTTTCTTGTTTCAAATTTCTAGAAAATATCTGTTAAGGAGTAAGACCATATTGAAGGTTACATGTTCTTACCTATTCACAGTTCATTGCTATTTTAACATTCTTCTTTTAAATCGGAGGCAGGGTCTCATTTGTAGCTCTGACTAACCTGGATTTTTGTTGACCAGGCTAATCTGATCTCAGAGAGAATGCTGGGATTATAGGTGTAAGTCATGACTCCAGGATATTTTAACTTTCTTGGGATAGTTTTCTATAAAAAGTTCTCTTCATGGCAGGTGTTGCTTATTGTATTAAATTCTTGACTCTTGGTGAAGGGCTCCTTTTTCTTCTCATGTCCCCATAAATTTCCCCCTCCTCCTGTTCTGCCCAGTTTGATATCATTTCTTAGAAATAGAAACCAGGTGGTGTGGCTTTGAAGAGATAAGGAGAACTCCAGGCCAGCCTGGGCTACATAGCTTGAGATACAAGCTAAAATCAAAAGCAACCCAAGTTCTCTTTAAATACATGTTATTTTTATGGACACAAGCAGGGTGTGGTGGAGTTTGGATTAAGACCTAAAACAAGAGCTAGGCGAGGTAGGGCATGGTTGTGATCCCAGCACTTGTAAAGCAGAGGCAGGAGGATCAGGCGTTCAAGGTTATCTACATAGCTCCTTAGAGACAGCAACAAGAATCCTTGCATCTTCCACTCACTCCGGTATACAAACTCACCTAAAACAAACGGAAGTTTAAACCCGGTAGTCAGGTTGAGTAGCCAAGGTCCAGGGAGTAACACTTTTAAAATATGAAACCAGTTTATGTAAAAAACGAGGAAAACACATCTTAGACATTGGCATGATTAAAAAAGCATCCTTTAGTTTTAAGCCCTTTCCCTTTGTACCTAGGGAGCAAGATGGGTAAAAGTTGAGGTACAAATTAAGGTGAGGTTACATTGCAGTGGTGTTTCGGCGAACTTACAGGGGCAACGCACTAAACTACCAACCCTATAATGCATATAAAAAGTTTCTGGGAAATGATGCTCCTGTGGTTCGGTAGAAGGTAGAGGCAAATATTTATTTTCCCTCTTTAGGACGTTTCCCCCTCGTTTCTTCTACCTTTTTCCTCATGGAATGAAATCTTCACCCTTTCCAGAGTGAACCTTTGGCGATATGTAGGGAAAGTGAATACCCTAGCATTTATTTTAAAAAAAACAATCGTTTGTGCTATGCGGATTCCCAAGAAACAATCCACATCCCTTGGAGTTATTAGAAATACGAATTATTAGTGCGAGGCTATTTGGCAGCCCTTTGCACTCCGGGGGAAACGAGGCTGCAGCCTAGCCTCGCACGCCTCCCTAACCCGGTTTCCGCGTGTTAACGTCCCGCACGCTCCGCGTGGCGCGCGACCGCAGCGCCCAATCACTCAGGCAGGGCCGGCTCCGCCCACGTAGCACTCAGTGCCCGTACCGAGCGGCCTGAGAGCCACTGCCGCTTCAGGCCAAGCCGAACGGCGCCCGCCGCCGGCCGTTCCGGGCTTCGCGGCCCGGCCGACTCAAGAGCGCCGCGCGCCCTGCGAGCCCGCCCGCCCGCGCTCGTCCTCTCCACCCCAGCGTCCCGAGCTCGGGGAGGGCCCGCGGCTGCAAAGAGGCGCTCCTCAGGGAACGGCCGGGAATTCCCCCTTCCACCGAACGTTCCGGATTGTTCACCGTCCTCGCGTCAGCAGCAGGGGGTAATCCCCGGCTCCAGATGCTACTGACGTCACCGCGCCGAGCCTCCGCCCCCCGCCCCCAGCCACCCCGCGCGCGGCCCAGCCTCCGGGTCCTCCACAAAGCCCCGCCTCCGGACTAGCCCCGCCCCTTCCCCTCCCCCAGGCGCCGACGTAGAAGGCGGAGCTTCTCTGACCGGGGCGTGAGCGGTTACTTGGGCCAGAAGGTTCTGTGGTGGAGGCCCTCCTCCTGCTGCCCCGCCCAGTGGGTTCGTTTGCACGGCTGCTTCCACACCCTTTCTTCCTCCTCTTTCCCCTCGCCCCGCCTTCCTTCTCTTACTTCTCAACCTCTCTGGTTCCTTCCCCGCCTCGCCACCTTCCACGATCTCGCGAGACTTGGCCCAGAACATTGCGGATCGGGTCGGCGCCATTTTGGGACTGAGACTGGTTGTGGGGGAGGGAAAAGCGGCAAAAGGGGATTATTCAAAGTACCGAAAACCTCCTCCCGGGATCGAGCGCAGCGGCACCCCCAGGCCAGGGGCACCTCTGGTGGGGCAGAAGGTAACACAGTCCCCTGGGCCCCGTACGGGAGTCCCGGGGACCAGGGGGTGCCCGTGTCGGCGTTGGGGCTTGAGGGGTCGGGAGCGGCGTTGGTGGCGCGAGGCGTGAGGCTGCGGGCGGCCGGGGGGGGGGCGGCGTGAGGCGCGGGGCGCCCGCCCTCGGCGTTGACTCAGCCCGGCGGAGCGGAGGCGGCGGCTGTGGGGCGAGGTGGGCGGCGGGCCTCGGAGGCCGTGGGGGGGTGCTCGGCGGAGGCCGGGAACGACTGGGGCGCCGGCGGCGTCGGGCTGCCCCAGGCCGGGGCACGCGCCTTCCTGGGCACCACCAAGCCGGCCCGGGGCCCGGGGAGTCGCGGCCGAGCTGTGGCCTTCCGCCGTGTGCTCGGCGGCGCTTCGCCCTCCCCGCCGCGCCCGGCTCTGTGGCAGTTGCCGTGGTAGTTGCTCGCCAAGGCGAGCGCTGCCTGCGCTCCGAAGTGGTGTGGGCTCCGAGTCCGACGGGACCTGTTATTTTCGGGAGAGTCCTGAACGTGGTGGGCGAGTCGGGGCCCGCACCTCCCACACCTTGAGTTTTGGCCGAAACCTGTTTGCTTAATTCAAGGAAACGGGAACGTAAACCTTTAGCCCACCGCTGCTCTCTGAGGCTGGGAAGTCACCCCTCAGGCGAATCGTAGCCACTCTTCTTGCCTCGCTCCTCTCCCACCTTCCTACTCAACCTTAGTGGGTAAAATCCAGCTGTTCCATTCTCTCAGAGATTGCATTTTGGAAGGAGCGTCATTCTTCTCCTTTCGCCTCCCAGTCTCGGAGTTACGTTTACTAACGCTCCGTGGCAGCACCACCTGTCCATTTGTTTTCCTTTGGCACATGGGATAGAATTAGGGAAGATCAGTGGTAAGATCGGATGCCAATTTCACAGTTTTAATATTTGCTCAAAGTTTTAAGTTTGGCACATGCAACCTCCAGTATTCTACCTGCACCCAGTTCCCAGTTTAAATCGGAACTCGTCCTCAATGATGCCGTCACCCACAGTTTTCTCCCCCTTCCTTTAGTAGACTTTGATCGAGTGCTAGGAAACGACTTTTTCCCCCAGCTCTCTTTAGGAGTCTGTAGATAAAAAAAAATTTCCCAGAGGTTAATTTCTTCCAAAGTGGGGGCTAATTTTAATTTGAAAATAAAAACTGACTTAAGTTTTTTTTAATACAACTTTTACAGGTGATTGAATTTGGCAGATATGAAGAGCATCATCTAGGTTTTGTTTATAAGGCCCCGGATATTTCAAGTGGCCATTTTGGAATTACAGTTTTGTTTTTGTTTTGGGCAATTTTGCCCCAGAAGTTTATTAAAATTGACAAGAATCATCTCCGAAGTGAATTGATAGTAGTGAACAAATTCAGCGAGCTACTAAGAGACCCAGCCGTTTCTTCAGTATTTTGGTTCAAACGGATTATATAAGTGGTTAAAGTATTTCGTCTGGTGTTATTTTTGTCTCTTCCCCCTCCTGTTGGTGTTCTTCAGCCAAAACTGTAAGATATGTTTGATTTGTGTACCGAATAGTTTCAGCAGTTTCAAATTACTGTTTAAATATTGCTGAAGTTTTGTGGCAGTTCTTTTTATCTTTATTAAAAGTTTTAGTAATTTTTGACTTCAGCTCTTTTCATATTACTATGGGACAGCTTTTCTAAATGAAGACATTGAAAGAAAACAGAGTTTTTTTCTTTTTATCCTTTATTTACTTGGGAATGTAAGTAAGATGTTCCAGTTTCACACCAGCATGGTAGTATTGAGATAGCTTTTTTGTGTGTCTATATACACTGATGTTTAGAAGTAATCTTCAGATGTGAAATTTTTCTTTTTGTTTCTCCTTTTTGGCACATAAATTGGATATTTCATCTGGAGTGGATAAGTACAACAGTGACAAATACATGGAATAGTAAAGAAGACCTTACTCTTGAATCCAAGGAACTTGGCTAACTCTGGATCTAGCCACATGAAAACTTCAAAATAAATATGGGTAGCTGACTTCAAGTAACTCTATGTCAGATAGTCATAGGTTAAGTATCTTCAAAGAACTTGGATATTTCAGAGGATACAAAATAAAAAAACAAACTGGAAAACATAAAGCTTACAGAGAAAAAATCAACACCTTCCTGTGCAGTCCTCTTGGAATTTGTAAGTACTTCTATGGTGAGCAAATTAGATGTTCATTTGTAATCTGTAATAAGAGTCAAATTGATCCTGTGTTATTTTTGGAAACCTTTCAGTTTCTTTCTTTCTTTTTTTTTTTTTTTTTGGTTTTTTGAGACAGGGTTTCTCCATGTAGCCCTGGCTGTTCTGGAACTCACTCTGTAGACCAGGCTGGCCTAGAACTCCTAAGTGCTGGGACTAAAGGTGTGCACCACCACTGCCTGGCTCCTTTCAGTTTCTTGAAAAAATTGTTTTTGATTAAATTTCTGGATAGTCTGAAAATAGTCATTTAGCTATATAGTAAATTGAAATGGAGAAGATTTTAAGATTTACAAATGTTTCACGCATTACAGTCTTATTAAAAGTTTTTGTATTTTTAAAGTTGAAAAAACTTAAATGCATCTGGTCAGTAATCCCTTTACGCTTTATGAATAACAGAATAGTAGAAACAGAAAAATCCTACACAATTCACATGTCTGGTTGGTTTTACATTGTAAATGTCATGTGTCTTGATTCCTAGTTTATTTTCTAAATGAGTTTAGACTGCATTACTAAACATACAGTGTAGAGATCTGGTTTAGAGTTAGTGTAACACAAAATAATGCAAGTTTGGCTTTAAATTTGATATGAAATAGCTTGTTTTAAGGAACAACTATTCCATATATTTTAACCCATTACAGACAAGTTTTTGAAGCAATTTATTGAAGCAGTTTGTATTCCACAGTCTTAAGTTTTAAATATTACTGGGAAAAAAAGCACAAGAACTGAGCAAGTTGACTTAATCTTTAAACTATATAGCATATATATATGTATTACATATGTAATATGTATATCATAAACATACACATATGATATATGTATATATAAGCTCTCTTCCCCCTGCTGGCTTCATAGACAGTTTTTCTTTTTTTAAAGTTTTGGATAGTAATTGCTGTAGTTGAAATTCTTCTAACAAATAAAGGAATCTTTAGTGATACACACACACTCTCTCTATATATATATATTTTAAATTTTATTATAATTATTACTTGAGGAGGTTGGAGGAGTATTAGATCACCTGGAGTTGATTATCAGCAGTTGTCAGTTGCCTGATGTGGGTGCCTGGAGTCAGGCTCAGGTCATCTGCAGCAACAGTGGGTGTTCTTAACCACTGGGCCAGTTCTTCAACCTGGACTGTTTTTTATTTGCTATTAGTTATTACATTTAATTTTTCAGTGTGTTGGCATTCTGGAGGTTTTTTTTTTTTTTAATTCATTAGTAAAGAGATTAATATAGCTGCATTTAGTTTATTTTCTGAGGTAGAAAATTGTAAATTTTTCAACACTTTAACAATTCCAAGGATTTTATAACTTCAGTAAATAGTTTTCCCCCTTGCTAACCTGTTGAATTATGTTAGTTTACTTAAATCAAAGGAAGTGATAGTCTAAAAGTCAGTATTCAGATAGTCATGTTTAACATTTATTTTCTGCCCTGAAGTTGAAATTAGAGTTCAGTTCTCTATATTCTAACAGACTGGATTATATATGTTTTCTGTGTTGAAAGATCTTTAGTAGTTCTTAAAAATTAAAAAATACCGAGACAGTTATGTATTGAGGGTGCCTGAACATGGGGTCCTCCAGATTTAAATATGCTGAAATTCACCTGACTGTTGCCGTGCCAGGTCTTGTGTGCAGTATTTTAATTGGTTTTGTCTTTATTATGTAAAAATTGATGAGAACATTCATCTATCACTTAGGAGCCAGTATTCTATTATTTGGCTTTTGAAGTTATTTGTATAAAAGTAATTTTTATACAATGTAAGCAATTGAAGTCAGTCCTGAGTGGTGGTGTGAGCCTTTTATCCCAGAATTCAAGAGACAGGCAGGTCTATTCTACTGTTTCAGAGCAGTCAAGCTCAAAAAAGGGAGGGCAAAGGAGATCCCTCAAAAATCCCTCTCTTTCACACTTCTAGTTCCTCTTACTCTTGTTCTAAATGAGTTTTTTAAGTAATTACAGTAACCAGTGGTTATAGATTATGGTGTTGTGTTTTGCTTCATTCTTTTATATGATCTGTTTTTAATACTATGAGGAAAGTTAGGAGAACTGACATCACCTAATCTTTGTTCATAACCACATAACATTTGTTTTCTTGTGATCTTATAATTTCTGCTATTCTGAAGCAGTGATACCAGGGTAAATTAACTCTAGAGATCTGCTTTGAAAACTTGACTCCTGGAGTAGTCAGTTTGTGAACTTCGTTTTACAGCAGCTTTTCATCACCTGATAACAACTGACATACTGTGACTGGGTGTGATGGTGGACCCTTTAATCCTGGTGGTTGGATGGAAGAGACAGGTGGATCTCTGACAGAAACCTAGTCACAAAAACCAAAACCAAAAATTAGTGGTACATGCTTAATTCTGTAAAGTATGTCAGTGCCTGTAGCATCCAGAATAAGTGGTCAATCCTCCTGGAGTTGGAGTTACAGGCTGTTGTGAGCTGCCCCACATTGGTGCTGGAAATCAAACTGAGGTCCTCTGGAAGAGCAGCCAGTTGTTATTCATCCCTGAACCATTGCTCCCACCCCTGAATTTGTGTTCTAAGACAGAGAGTCTCATGTAGTCCCTGCTGGCTTCAAAGTCAAAAATGACCTTAGACTTCTGAATTCTTTTTTTTTTTTTTTTTTTTTGGTGTTTTCGAGACAGGGTTTCTCTGTGTAGCTCTGGCTGTCCTGGAACTCACTTGGTAGACCAGGCTGGCCTCGAACTCAGAAATCCACCTGTCTCTGCCTCCCAAGTGCTGGGATTAAAGGCGTGCGCCACCACTGACTTCTGAATTCTTGTCTCTGTCTCTCCAGAACTGAAATTACAGGCACCGATGCAGGGATGAACATACAGCTTTGTGCAAGCTAAACCAAGTGTTCTACCCACTGAGCTATATTTCTACTCCGTCTGACTATTTTGACAGTTTTTCAGTGTTTTACTTTCTGGAGATTTAGCTGTGTAGTATCACTAGTTAGTAATTAGAGCACTGCTAGGACTGCTTCTCTTTCACACTTGCAGTTCCCCTTACTCTTGCCCTAAATGATTTTTTTCTGTAATTACGATAACTAGCAGTTATAGATTATGGTGCCGTGTTTTGCTCCATACTTTTACATGATATCCATTCTTGATATTATGAGGAAAGTAGTGTAATTACAGTGGTGTGAGAAAATTAAGATTTAGAGAAGTTGAGGTGGGAATAGAGTTGCATGCTTAGAATTAGAATCCAAGTGATCTGAGTCTGCCCATACTCTTAATTCCCCCAGATGTTTTTTTTTATTTTGTATTGAGGATGTGCTTTCATGCTAGACAAGCTCTCACCCTGAGTAGTACCCTCAGCCCAATCTGTATTCTTAATTATTATACTTTAAACTCATTTACTCATCTATGCTAGACAAAGTCTAGCCCAGCCAAGTCAGTACTCTTAGTCATTATGCTTTTCTTATACTGTCTTGTAGATACCAATTCCTTCTATTTGAACATTTTCCTTGGTGTTATTTATTTTTTTCCTGTATACCATTCTTCTTGGGTTAACCCTGATTATACTATAGAGGTTGGAGAAGCTAAAAAAAGGAGAAGCTACTGTTTAGTTTTGCTATTTGTTGATAACTGTTTGGATGATCTTTGCTTTTAGTTACAAATTAAAATGTGGTTTTCAACCATATGGTTTCTTACAGATGTGGATCTAAATATTTGTGTTTTTCTTTCTGCTTTAGGACTGAAATTACTACATAGATTTTTGTTTTTAAAGCTGCTGGTGAGATCCTCTTGCTTCCTCCTCCTCAGTTAGAGGAATTAGAGGACCACGCCACTGTAGTTGGCCTTGTCTGTGTCACTTACAGTGCAAGACTCTGTGTGTATTATGTGTGTCTGGGTATGCCTGTCTGCACACCTACATTGATGCGAAAGTCAGGACAGCTTCTCATAAATTGGGTTCTTTCCAATATGAGTATCTTGGCCATTTAGCTTAGGTCATTAGGTTCTGCAGCAAGTGACTTTACCTGGAAAGCGATGTCACAGGCCTTGATGAGACTTTGATAAAATAGTTTATTTAGATGCAGGTTTGATGTAAGAAAAGGGTACTTTTAAGGATATGAGGTATCTAGAAAAAGGAATTGTGATGTTGTGTACTTACCCTGGTTTTCTTTTTTTGCCTTAGTTCTTTTTATTAAGCTGATGGAAATTAATTGTGAAGTTGTATGTAAAGTTATATATAATATTAAGAGAATCTACTTAATTCAGTTTGTATGTCAGTGTTTGACAGTGTTTATTTTTATTACATTATCCTAAGCTATTTTTCCTATTTCTTTTTGTTAATGGCACTACCTGAATTCGATTCATGTGAATCTGAAATTGTGTTTTTTACTTCTTAAGACGTACAACTTTGCTTCCTTATTTCAAAGTTTGATTTGCTATGCTAGAATTTTTTCCCCTTTAAGAAAGCAGCTAACTTATTTGTTTGCTTTTCATCCTCTTCTGTAAAAAGTCTCAGAAACCTTCCCAAAATACATTATCAAAAACAGCTTAGCTGATGTTTTGGCTCCTTTGAGGTTTTTCTCTAAATACCTGTCAATATTAGCTAGGACCACAATCTGCTTGGATCTCCTAGAGCAAGTCATATTCTGTATTTATATATACTCAATAGGCTTACTAACTTTCCGGCTACTGTATGATTTATAGAGGTAAGGTATTTTGTTATTTTTCTTTTTTTAGGGGTCCATATTTGAACTTTAATCACATTTGAGACAAGCGTTGAGCTATAACCTCACCTCTGTTTATTATTTATGCTTTTTACTGGTCTTTTAGTTATCATAGTAAATGAATTAAAAGATTTTGTTTTTTATATGTATGAGTTTTGCCTGCATATTCGTATGTGTACTACGTTTGTGTCTGATGAGAAGAGGGCATTGAATTCTTTGGAACTTGAGTTACAGACACAGGTAAACTGCCATGTGGATGCTGGGAACTGAACCTAGGTCTTCTGGAAGAGCATCCAGTGCTCTTAGCAAAATCTTTAGGCCCACCCTCCCCAATAACAAACATTGTTGAGTTTTCTGGACAGGATTTCTCTGTGTAGCTCTGGCTGTCCTGGAACTCACTCTGTAGACCATGCTGGCCTCTGCCTCCCTAGTGCCAAGATTAAAGGGCCACAAATACCCTGCTTTTTTTTTTTTTTTTTTAAATCATTGGTGTGTGTTTGTGTAAGTGCATGCTAGAGGCCAGAGGCACCAGATGCCATAGAGCTGAAGTTACAGGCAGTTGTGAGGTGTCTAATGTGGGTGCTGGTAACCTATCCTTTGCAGCCACAAGGGCTCTTACCAACCAGCTGTCTCTCCAGCTCCTAGTTGTTCATTTGTGAACAGTTTTTGATATACTTTCTCTTGTGACTAGTAGGATATTTTTATATACTAATTGGGTCATTTGTATATCTTCAGAGAAGTATTTAAGAATAAAGATAGCCACAACTGTCCTCTCCTACCCTTTCTCCTCTCTCCCCTTCCCCTCCCCTCTTCCCTTCTTCTCCATTCTTTGCTTTGTAGCCTACTCTGGCCTGCCTGGAATTTACAAATCTCAGCCTCCCTATTGCTGAGACCACAGGTATATTTCACTATATTTGTCATATTTGTCCATTAAAACTTTGTTGTTAAGCCGGGCAATGGTGGTGCACGCCTTTAATCCCAGCACTAGGGAGGCAGAGGCAGTTGGATTTCTGAGTTCAAGGCTAGCCAGGGCTACACAGAGAAACCCTGTCTGGAAAAAAAACAAAACAAAACAAAAAACCCCAACAAAACAAAACAAAAACAAAAACAAAACCTGTTGTTGTAGACGATCTGTTATTTTAGGTATTTTTGAGACAGGATCTTACCATATATTCCAGGCTGGCCTTGAACTTTCTGTGGTTTCTTGCCTCAGACTGGTGAATGCAGAGATTACAGGGTATTCTATCATGTTCCGCAATGAATGAATCCTAATAACTACTAAGTAATGTTTATCAGTGTTTATACCATGTTCTATGCTATTTTGAGCCTTTTAAGTTTCAGTCCTCATGGACACCCTGTGTGGGAAGGCCTGTTTACTCACACTTTACAGTTGAGAAAATGTAGGCACAGGGATTTCAAATGTTTTGCCAAGGTTATACAAGTAGTGTTTCTTCTGAACCCATATCAAGGCTTACAGTTTTTAAGGTGCTAATGAGAAAAGTAAATTACTATTTTGCTTCAAAAGATATCTTAATTTTCATTCTGTGTAGCAACTAAATTTTTTATCCTTAGGTGAATGATGCAGTTGCAGGTTGATAATCCTCATTCAGGAACGTGTGGGTTCTGGGAATCAAACTCAAGTCCTCTACAAGAGCAGTAGGTGCTCTTAACCTCTAAGCCATCTTGAGTAACACAAAGAAATTCAGTGTACAATTAAATAATTTACCTAAGGGGTTAGGTGACAAAACAGATTTTGAATTTGTTTTTGTTTTTTCCTCCTGCTTTCTCTTTTGAGGTGGTGCTAGAACTGAATTTTGCCAAGTAATTTCTTTTCCAGTAAACTAGTAGTGGCTCTTATCCCAATTTTCTTGTCTACTAGAACTTTGTGATTTAGTGGAAATCTCTGGAGAACCACCTCTCCCTCCTTTTATCTCCCCCTCCCTCTCAGTCCCTCTTCCCTTCTCTCCATTTATTTCCTCCTCTTTCTCTTCTTCCTCTTCCCCCTTCCCTCCCTTCCCTCTCTCCTTCCAACTTTAGAAGATCTGAACTCTGTAGTTCAGGCTAGCCCTGAACTTGTATACCTTTGCCTTCCAAGTTCTAGGTATACAAGTAAATGTTATCAAGCCTAGGTATATATAATTCATGTATTTTTGGAGCTGGAGATAGCGCCTAGGGCCACACAAATAAAGCGCCTACGGAAAGAATTCACCACTGAACTATATCTTAGCCCTGTAGTCTTTTTAAAAGTTATCTTTTAGGCTTTTGTTGTGATTAAAAACCTCAAAGAAGCCATTTCAAGTAAAGAAAGATTATTTTAGCCTGTATCTTCAGTCTATCAGGGTGCAAGGCATTAGCAAGTAGGAAGCAGAGAATGTTTGCACTCGCTAACTACTGGCTTTTTCTTTTCCCTCTCGTCTAATTGTCTAATTCCATTAGGGCACCACCTATATTTAGGGTAGACCCTTCCCTTAATTCTGTGGAAGTATACACTTAGACTTAGGCTCTTCTCAATCCAGCTTAGTTGATAGAATTAACCATCTTTGTTGAAGCAATACCCTTTTTCATATTAGATCAAAATAATATATACTTATAATAAGCAAGATAAATGATGGAATTTATAATAAAGTAGTGTGTTTGAATGTATAATATCGTAAGTATGGTCAATCTAGAATATAAAACATCTTTTACACTTTGTGTTTGTCCCCATGTATGTGTTGACATGGAACTCACTATGTAAAACCTGCTTCTGAACTTGGGGTTATCTTGCTTCTACCTTTCCAGTGCTGAGATGAAAGACATGTACCTCTAGCCAACTCATCTGGTGTCTTAAAAAAAAAAAAAAAAAAAAGTTCTTGATTAGTTTTAACTTTTTTTCTTCTTAATCTTTTTTGATTTATTTATTTATTTTATTTATGTGAGTACATGTCTTCATACACATCAGAAGAGGGCATTGGATCCCTTTACAGATGGTTGTGAGCCACCATGTGGTTGCTGGGAATTGTACTCAGGACCCCTGGAAGAGTAGTCAGTGCTCTTAACTGCAGAGCCATCTCTCCAGCCTTAGGTTTTTTTTTTGTTTGTTTGTTTGTTTTTTTTTTTGGTTTTTGGAGACAGGGTTTCTCTGTGTAGCCCTGGCTGACCTGGAATTCACACTGTAGACCAGGCTGGCCTCGAACTCAGATATCCACCTGCCTCTGCCTCCCAAGTGCTGGGATTAAAGGCGTGCGCCACCACTTCATGGCTCCAGCCTTAGTTTTAACTTTTTAAAAAATATTTTAAAAAAAAATTTTTTTTTTTTTTTTTTTTTTGAGACATGGCTTCTTTGCATAACTCTGGCTGTCCTTGAACTCCCTGTGTAGACAAGTCAGGCCTTAATTTCAGATCTGCTGCTGCTTCCTGAGTGCTGGGATTAAAGGCTTGTACTGCCATCCTCCCACCCCTCCTTTTTTAAGTGATTAAAAGTGGTTATCACATTTCCTCTATTACTAATTGAAGATAAAAATCAACATTAAGGTTGGGTAGTGGCTGAATTTTATATTTTTACACCAAAAAAATAATTTAAAAGTTGCTTAGGCTGGAGAGATAGCTCAGTGGTTGAGGGTGCTTGCCGTTCAATCAAGAGAACATGAGTTCTTGTTCTAGCACACATCACACAGGCTTACATACCAGACAAACACATACTGTGTATGCATTTGTACAGTCTCATACTCACTAACACAAGTTTCTAATTAAAAAGTCTTGATTCCATTAAATTCAATCTTTTATCCCTGTAATCTCAGCACTTGGGAGGCTAAGACAGGAAGATGAGTTTAGAGCAGTTAAGAGCACTGACTGTTCTTCCAGAGGTCCTGAGTTCAATTCCCTGCAACCACGTCGTGGCTCACAACCATCCGTAATGGAATCTGATGCCCTCTTCTGGTGTGTCTGAAGACACAGTGTAGTCATATACATAAAATAAATAAATCTTTAAAAAAAGTGAGTTTAGCCGGGTAGTGGTGGTGCATGCCTTTAATCCCAGCACTTGGGAGGCAGAAGCAGGTGGATTTCTGAGTTCGAGGCCAGCCTGGTCTACAGAGTGAGTTCCAGGACAGTCAGGGCTACACAGAGAAACCCTGTCTTGAAAAACCGAAAAAAAAAAAAAAAAAAAAAAAAAAAGTGAGTTTAAGGACAGTAGACTTGACATGAGACCCTGTGTGCTCATGATTTTTAATAAACTCATTTTGAAGTTGATGTGGTATATACATACAACAACACATTCTTTAAGTGTGTACAATTGTAACCATCACACCAAGAATGTGTAGGATATTTTTAATCATCCAAGAACAATGACTCTCAGCCAGTGGGCTGAAATCCTTTTCACAAGTCTATAGCACCAAAAATATTTAAATTATGATTTATAATAGTAGCAACATTAAGTTATAAATTAGCAATAAAAATTATGTTATGGGTTGGGAGTCTCTACAACATCAGGAACTACATTAAAGGGTTGCAGCATTAGGAAGGTTGAGAACCACTACCCAAGGAAGTTAATTTCTTTTGCGTGTATATAATATGTGTATTACATAGTTTTGCTTTCTAGAGTGCCATGTGTGAATCTAGTCAAGTTTATCATTTCATTCCATCAATAAGGAATATTTTTGATACAGGGTGTCATTGTCTAACCTGGCTTTTTAATTCACGGAGGATGGCCTTCCACGTCCAAAATTCTGAGATTGCAAACCTGCCTCATTGTTGTCTTCTGCTGCTGCCGCTGCTTCTTACAAGAATTAAATCTTTGGATATTTGAAACTAGGATGTAAATTATCTTCAATATGTGTTAGTGATGCTAATCAATGCTGAGAATGTATTCTGAGAACACTGCAAAATGGCAGTATTTTTTTTTTTCATACTGCTTTTTAGTGATTATTCTGGAATTTTATATCATGAATCCCGAGCACACAAACACACATTCTTCCAGTCATTCCAGGTCAGCCCCTCCACCCTTAAGAGCTTCCCATCCCCTCCAAATAAGATTGAAAAAACCCAACTCCAATTTCTGTTGCCTATATATACTCACTCATGATCAAACTCCCAGTGGCCAGCCCTTTAAAACTGAGCCCTCTTTCCTCCTATGCACCCCTGTCACCCCTTTCCACCCCGTGGAAAGCTACTCTTCAGTATCCTTATCACAATCTTCTTTTTTGGTTTTTTTTTTCCCGAGACAGGGTTTCTCTGTGTAGCCTTAGCTGTCCTGGAACTCACTCTGTAGACCAGGCTGGCCTTGAACTCAGAAATCCACCTGTCTCTGCCTCCCAAGTGCTGGGATTAAAGGTGTGAGTCACCACTGCCCCGCCTTATCACAATTTTTAAGAGTGCTCTTCCATAACTTTCTGTTTAGGCTATTGTGGGGTTCAGGAGGGTAGGAGTAGGGGTTGTCTGTCACAGAAGCCTTCAGCCTCCCTGCTTTCTCACCTGGGAGTAGGCAGTCATCAGTACCATGGCAAAAGTAGTTTCCCTTTTATCTGAGAGCACAGATCATGGACTTCCTTCCACATGTTGGCAGAAGCATGTTTACCATGAGTGACCATTTCAGAAATTGTTGGAAAAGTCTATCCTACTCTTTTTTTTTAAAAATTATTTATTTATGTGATCACACTGTCACTGTCCACACACACACACACCAGAGGAGGGCATCAGATCCCATTACAAATGGTTGTGAGCCACCATGTGGTTGCTGGGATTTGAACTCAGGACCTAGAGAAGAGCAGTCAGTGCTCCTAACCACTGAGCCATCTTTCCAGCTTGTCTATCCTACTCATAAGCCAAAGTTCATTTAACAGTTAATTAATTAAACTCATCAGCAGCCATGGTGATGCATTCTTGTAATCCCCTGGCACTTGGGAGGAAGAGGCAGGGGGATCAGGAGTTCAGCTATGTAGTGAATTGTAGGCTAGTTTATTGTATGTGAAACCTTTAAAAAAAGTACCATCAAAACAACAGAAAAAACCAAAAAGCAACAAGTAAACCTTCCAATTTAAAGCAAACAAAACCCCAAGTAACTAAAATCAGCAGCTCAAGTTGTTTGTTTCTTATTTTTTGTTTGTTTTTGAGTACTTATCCACCCATCATCAGTCCATCTATCCATTTATTGTGTGTGTGGATATGGGTGCCACAGCCTGCATGTGGAGGTCAGAGGATAACCAGTTGTTCTCTCCTCCCATGTGTCCTGAGAAATTGAGTCTGGGTTGACCTCTTTAACTTTATTGACCTATCTCTCTGACCCTCAAATGTTTCTTAAAAATCATATTCTAACACAATCCAATCCAAAGATTTGTTACATGATGAGGAATGGTGATAGGAAAACAAGGCTTTGTTTCCTGTGATTAAAACATGTTTAAAAGCAGAAAATTTTGTCTAAGCACTGCATTTGATAGCATAGTATAGTCTTGATTAATAGGGTCTTGAATCTGAGGTGTTTGAGGCAACATTTATTTTTCATTTGTGTTAGCAGCCTGCGTGGTATAACAGACAGCACAGGCAGAATGAAGTGAATGTTGGGACTTAGAGAACACTGCCTGATGCAGTGTTCTATGCAGTGAAAGTGCCTGATGCAGTTTGGGTCAATACTGTCAGAACACCAGATTTATTAAAGTTTGATTATTATTTTGCTTGCTAAGCACTAAGAATCCTCTTAATCCTTTTGCTGATGTCAGACTTTTCACCACTCCTACATTCAGTTAGGTGAGATGATTTGGGGTTGAGGTCCACAGTTTTAAGAATTTGGAATATTGGGTGATGGCTTAGGCCTGAAATCTTAGCACAATGGAAGCAGAGTCAAAAGGTCTACCTACTCTGCAAAGCAAGGTTAGGACAACTCTGGCTACATAGTGAAACCTTGTCTCAACAGCTAACTTCAAAAAACCCAAACCAAAACTAGAAACTCAAAATGGGGTGGTGAGTACCATAGAATTAGCCAAGAGGGGAGAGAGTGAATTGGAGAATGTAAGTAAATATAAAATGAAGGGACCGATTTAATCAATTGGTTTAATGTGTGTGATCTTTCAAATATTTCATTTATACACCAGACATTTAAAATTGGTAAGACAGTGCATTATACTTTTGGATCATAATTGGGTATGATTTCTTGGGTAATCTGCGGTATGGCATCATAGCTTTAAATGATACTTTTACATTTTTTTTTTTTTTTGAGATAGCATCTTGGTTGGCCTGCGAACCTATGTTGATCAGACTGACCTTGAACTTGTGGCAGCCCATCTCCCTCTTGTTCTGGGATTATAAAGTTAAGGATCATCAGGCCTGGCCCTATTTAGATAACCTTAAATGTCCAGTCCAGATCTTCATATTGTGTAACTAACTTTCTTGAATTCTCCACATATATAATTGTGATGTTATTCCATACCTACAAGGCTCAGTGGTTCCCCACCACCCCTTCGTAGAACTGGAGATTGGGCTAAACAAGCACACTATTGAGCTACAGCCTTGGCCTTTTGTAAGAAGGGATTCTTAAGCATTTTTGTGCATGCTAGGCAAGTGGTCTGTCATAATTGCTACTTTTTCCCCCCTCTTCATTTTTATCTCATTTAATGTTTTCCTGATCTATTTTATCAAACTCAAAACACCTGGGAATCACCTTTAGCTTCCATTCTCCATGGACTCTTAGCAGTTCTGTTTGTTCCACCTCAGATCTCAAGTCTTTCTATTCCATTGCTTTCTACAATTGTAATAGACACATCCTGTTTTCATTTGAATGACTGCATTAGCCTCCTTTCTTTGCCATTTGTACTGTATAGCTTACTTACAGAGTATGGTGAGCCTTTAAAAGTGGTGGTAATTGGGGCTGCAGAGATGACTTAGAGGTGAAGAGTGTGGACTTCTTTTGCAGAAGACTTCTTAAGTTTGGTTGCACCCACCCTGGGCTGTTCACACTGCCTGCAACTCCAGTTCCAGGGGATCCTATACATCTATCCTCTGAACATGGTAGTGGACACATTTAAAAACAAAGAAAAGGTAAAGTTTCTGCTTAAAAGCCTTCAGTGTCTTTCATTGGAACTAAACTTATTGTTGTATAAGTCTTCATACTGTTTCTTATGTTTCCTCTGCAGCTTTGTGATCTTAGTGCCCGTTGCCCTCTGGCTACCTTTCTTATCCATGAAAACACTAGTTTTCTTATTGTCTAAGGCTAGTGATCTCAATCTTCCTAATTCTAGGACCCTTTAATACAGTTCTTTAGGTTGTGGTGACCCCCCAACCATAAAATTATTTCGTTGCCATTTCATAACTAATTTTGCTACTGCTATGAATTGTAACTATCTGATAGGCAGTGTATATGATATTCAATCCCTGTGAAAGGGTTCTTTACCCCAAAGAGGTCACAACCCACATGTGTAAGGGCTTTGTTTTATCTTTGGTTGTTTTCTTTAGCTCATCCATCCTCTTCCCTCTGCTACCTTTCTCTCTCTGATTTCCTTTCTTTGCAGGGAGAGTGCTGATTTGGAACTCTTGGGCTGCAGGGGTTCTCTTGCTCTAGCCTAGTACTTTACCTGGCTAGTTCAGTTTTAACTCAGATATGATAGACTTTCTCTTACTACTCTGTGTCTTAACTATTGTATGTAGTGGGCAACTCTGTATTCTTTCATTTCTTTTAGTCTATATATCCTAGCTCATCAGAGCCTGAAATCACTTCATTTGATTTATTTTTTTATTTTTTTTTGCCTGTCCTCATGTAAACTTGGAGGGCAAGGACCTTTTCTCATTTATTTGCTGTTTATTGAGTGAAATTATGGAAAGTCAAAGGATCACTCACATAGATATTTTATTCTTTTTTGAGGTTTAAATTTGGTATATGTAGTTAGTATTTTTATTATAGGTTGATGCTTAACTGCTTGGGGACTAGTGAAATTTGTTTTTACAGGATTATAGCCAAATTGATTTGTTGTCAGACCATTCAGAAGCTCTTTTTCTTGCTTAAGTTTGCATCATTTGTTTACCTGATAAAGACTTAAGCTACTTTGTCCCTTTTGAGATTTTTTTTTTTCTCTAATTTTGATTTGAACCACATGGATCCAAACACAGTTATTTTGCCATTTATTGCTAAAACACCAGAATCCACTTTGAAATAAAGTGGTAAACGGAATTTCCAGTTCAGAGGTTTTGACAGGGAGACTGACATTTTTTTTTGTTTTTTTTTTTTTTCGAGACAGGGTTTCTCTGTGTAGCCCTGGCTGTCCTGGAACTCACTCTGTAGACCAGGCTGGCCTCGAACTCAGAAATCCACCTGCCTCTGCCTCCCAAGTGCTGGGATTAAAGGCATGCCTCACCACTGCCCGGCCTGAGGCTGACATTTTTTATGTGGGCATGATATGTGTGTGTATAGAGATAAGAGGGCAAGTATGTTCTCTCCTTTCACCTTTATATGGCTTCAGGAAATCAAACATGGGTTTCCAAGCTTGCACAGTTAGCAGTTTTTATGTTTCCCTATCTGGCTGGCCCAACTATGACTGTTTACATCAAATAATGTCTAACTATTATATGTCTATTATGCATTGTATTATTTGAGAGGAGGGAATGAAAGAAGGCAGTGTTTCCTTTTGTTTTGTTTCTGTTTGATTTTTTCAAGACAAGGTTTCTCTCTGTAGCCATGGTTGTCCTAGATAAAACTCATTCTGTAGAGCAGGCTGGCCTCAGAAATCCTTCTGCTTCTGTCTCTTGAGTGCTGGCGTGTGCTACCACTATGCCTGGCAGGGACTGAAGCTTTAATTAAATTATTTAGTATTTCAAAGTTTTTTAGTGTAATCTTGCTTTGGAGCTGTGTAAGAAGGAATGTTATAGACCCCTTTTAGGGATTTACCAGACAGTTCTGAAAAAAAAAAATAATGCTAAGATGGAGCTTTGACAGGTAATTAGTAGGTGAGTGCTGAAATGATTGTGGAAACTGAATTAGGTTGGAAACTACTAGAATGTGCTTCAGAGACTTCCTTGTGTAAACTAGATGTCTCACCCTCCCCCCTCGACCCCCTCTCCCCCAAAAAAGATGAGGTGGGGAGTAAAAGTGACTACAAATGTTTTGATCTTAGTCTAGTTAAAGTAAAAACCTTCCAAATACTTAATTTTCTAAGAAGACAGTATCTGTTTGGAGCCTAAGGGGCCAGAGTTGATGAGGAGCAAATTTTGACTATATTACTAATTTTTCCCTATGTACACTATTAAGACCTGCATTTTACAGTTTTATATAACTGTAACTCACTAGAGTGTGTGACAGGCTAAGGTAAAGATTGCGATTCTAGAAAGTTGGTTTGCTTTGAATGCACAATTAGAAGGTCTGTTACTTTGTTGTAAACAGCAAAATTACTTTTGAAACATTTGTTGAGGGCTGAGACAGCTCAGTGCATAATGGTCCAAGCGTGGTGGTTTGAGTTTGGTCCTTAGAACAGGAATAGTGTGAAAGAGAGAACCAAAGTTCTCTAACTTCACTCATCACAAGCTGTTGCACACACATGCCTCCCACCCCTCCCATCTTGTATATTTAAGGCAGGGAGAAACATCTTTATGTATTGGGCATCAAAGATAGTTTCATTTTCTGCTTAATTACAAGTATATTAAAGTCTTGTGTCTTGGGCTGTGAACTTTGAAAATACTAAATAGTGGCTACTCTTCTACTTTAAATGATAGTTGCATGATAATTGATCCTAGTGTTCTAAAAAGTGAAATTCTGTATTATAAGATAATTTTAAGTTTTCCAAGAATTTTTTTTGATCATACTTTTGCCATAAATACATTTAGTTTTGTTCCGTGTTGTATCATTGAACTAAGCTATCTGTGGGATTTCTTAAGCCTAGTAGTGTTAGGTGTAAGAAACACAAATTAAGGATAAACTAAGCACCTACTAAGGTTTAACAGTTTATTTGGATAAACACTAAGATCTTTTAAAACAATATCAAGACTATGGCTGTATTGTAGTGTAATGTAGAAATTTTTATACATTTATAAAATAAAAGAGCTCAGAGTACTACTTAAGAGTAGGCAACAGATTTCATATTTTAGTAAATTAGGGAAAGTTTGAGAGATTGGTCCTCCTTTCCTTCTCTCCCTCCTTCCTCCCCAGTTAGTGCTGAGATTATATATAGGTGTATCGCTGTCTTGGTCTTAAGCAGCCTTTAAAATGTATAAAATATTTGGGGTTCTATTTTTCCTAGTTCTGTCATTTATTGACTGGTTCAGGGATAGACTAACTTGGTTATAATTCTAATTCTGCCCCTTTTATCCCTCCTTTTATAGGAGCATTTCAATGTTGGCACTTAAAGTTGGCCTGTAATTTTCTTACAGCAATGAATGACCTTGAGTTTGTAATCCCCTGCTTCCTTCTCAAGTGCTTAAATTACAGACAAGTGATACCATTCCTGGCTATACTTTTTGCTTTCTCAGGATGTCTTGCTATGTATCCTAGGCTGGCCATGAACTTGTAGTAGTACTCTTGCTTTAGCTTCTTGAGTGCTGAAATTAAAGAACAAGGGGCCTTGTTGTATCCTGTTGGCACTTTTCTAATAGTGAATACTTCTGAGGAAAAGTTATACTTTAAAGTCTCCTGAAGGGATCTGTGGCTGCAGACTAGTTTTACAATTATTTATTAGCTTGTTGGAGCTTGACTGTTTTTTTGTGCCTTGTATCTTTCTTTGCTTAGTCCAGATTATTTTGGCCATTCAGTAAATTACTTGATTTGAATTAAAATTTGTCCCAATTAGTTCACACTGCAGTACAATTCTAGTTTAAAGTTTACCATTACCAACTCTTAAAACACAGAAAGTTCCTGTAGACTGATTTGTTGAAGATTTAGCCTGTTTTCAGTTTTTTGAGGAAGCCCAGTAAGCATAAATTTGTGTACTTAATTTTTAAAATTTTTTTGAGATTGTAATGATCCCCCCCCCCATTGGTCTTCCCTCTAAACCTTTCATGTACACCCTTTCCTTGTCCCTTCAAGGTCAAGGTCCCTTGGTCTATCAAAGGAAGCTCATGAAGCTTCAACCTTAAATTTGTGTACGTTCTGTAGGGACTGGGGATGCAGCTCAGTTGCTATTGTTTCCTGAGCCCTGAGATCCCCTAGACTAATCTCCAACACCAAATAACCTGGCCTTGTGGAAGAAGGCTGTAGTTTTAGTACTAGGGAAGAAGAGGCAGGAGGTTCAGGAGTTTATCAAGATTATCCTCACAAGGTTTTAGACCAGCCTGCTGTAAATAACTTTTCTCAGAACCAAAACTAGTAATAATAATTTTTGGTACTGAATTAACCGCGGATTGTCAGCTGCCCAGTGTGGATGCTGTGTCCTATTAAAGAGTACTTAAGTGCTCTTAACTGGTGGTAGACATAATTTCTTTAGCTCCACATCAGTCTTTATAAGATTTTGCCTCCCTCTCTCCCTCCCTCCCTCCGTCTGTCCATCCGTCCCTCCCTCCCTCCCTCCCTCCCTCCCTCCCTCCCTGCCTCCCTTCTTGGTGAATTGTAGTTGAAACCAAGATCTCATATGATATGTATGCACGATACTGCTGAGGTTAGCTCAGCTTGAGCTGTATTCCCAGCTTAAGCTATGTTTTCAGCCTTGTAAAGTGTTTGTTTTTTTTTAAGGTGTATGTTTCTATTGTAGGTATATTTTGTAATATTATCCTCTAGTAGTCTTAACAAATTAAGTATTAAAAACATCCTGTTTCCAGAATATATTTCCTGTTTAAATAAATGGTGTTTCTTGGAGGGGAGAACATATAAGCATGTATTTGTGCAATCCTTTAAAAAATGCAGCAGTTTTATAATTTTCTTGTATGTTTTGTAAGTAAATTGCAGAATGATTCTGGTAAACGGCAAACCTAGGAGGTCTTATTTCTATAATCAGAGTTTGATATCAGGAAAAAAAAAAGTTTTTTGTTCTGTGACCAAACTCTTTAAAATTAGCCAAGCAGTAGAATTCCCCTACCTCCCTTTGGCTTTTAAAGATTATGCGCCATATTCATGGTGTTTGGTTTTTTGATACAGCATTTAGTAAACAGGATCTCACACAGCCCAGGCCGGCTTCAAGAACTGGAGAGTAGTTGCAGAGAGCCTTAAGTCGGACTTCTGATCCTCCTTCCTAGTCTCCTAGTGCTAAGTCTGTATATGTAGCCTAGGCTACTTTAAAGATTTAAAGTGGGGGGGGGGGGAGGGAGAGGGAGAGAGAGAGAGAGAGAGGGAGAGAGAGAGAGAGAGAGAGTGTGTGTGTGTGTGTGTGTGTGTGTATGTGTTTTGCCTGCCTGCCTTGCCTGTCTGTGGCCCTTGTGTGTGCAGTAGCTGTAAGGAGTCAGTCAGATCCCCTGAAATTGGAGTTATTGACAATTGTGAGCAGCTATGTGTGTGCCAGGTCCTTTAGGATAGTAACCACCACTCTTTTTTTCCCCTAAGACTTTTTTTCACTGTATACCCATGGCTGTGCTGGAATTTATGTATCTCAGACTGGCCTCAAACTCAGAGATTCTCCTGTCTCCCATGTGCCCAGATTAAAAAAGCATGTGCCACCATTGCCAGGCTTTCCTCCTTTTTTATTTTTTATTTATTTATTTTTTAACACTTATTTATTTCTTATGTGTAAGTACACTGTAGCTGTCTTCAGACACTTTTTCTTCTCTCTCCACCCTGCTCGCTGTAGCTGTCTTCTTCAGACACCCCAGAAGAGGGCATCAGATCTCATTACGGATGATTGTGAGCCACCATGTGGTTGCTGGGATTTGAACTCAGGACCTTTGGAAGAGCAGTCAGTGCTTTTTAACTGCTGAGCCATCTCTCCAGCCCCTTTCCTCCTTTTTTAACCTCTTAATTGCAACCACTCATAGCTTTATTTAACACTCTTTTAATGGTATCTCCTGCTTGCCCTTCCTTACTGCTTTACCTACCTTGACTGTTTTTTCAAAATCAGTTCAATACTTATCCCTATCCTTTCCATTCTACTTCCCTTCCAGTCCTAATCTTAGGAACTAAAATCCCAGTATACTCCATACTATTTTTGATTGTTTACATTCTTAACAGCTATTGAGGTTAAAGGGGCCACTGCTGTTAACTGGCAAGTATGACATTGCACAGTGGTAATATCCAGCAGCTGCTGTTGTTCTCAACAGTTAATATTGTACTGTTGGGTGGTAAAGGGACCCACAAGGCAACCCACAGTGGAACTTTCACTGACCTGTGTACTTCAGCTCTGCCATACCAAGTACCATAGGGCAATGTGTATATTGCTGATAAAATCCCAAGCATTGAAACAACCCCAGAGGCATAAGTGTCAACACAGTAACATAAGAAACATGAAAATAGTAGGCAACATATCCCTGTCCCCAAATTACTAATCTTACAGTACAGTAATAGCATCTAGTAAGAGTCCCGAAGAAGTTCTAGACAGAATGCAAAAGAATGATTTTTTTAAGTCTGTTCAGAGATGAAAGAAGAAAGTAAGATTCTGATTGAAAATAACAAAATAGAAAAAAAGGCAAGACTGTACATGATATAAAACTATTTTTTAAAAAGAGATTGGAAAAGAAAAACATTGTAAGTTAATAAAGCTTTGTGGAATAGAATAGAATAATAATGAGAAGCTACAAGTGGTAATTCCAACATCATTCTGAAAAGACCAGATTCATGAATGGTTGTGGAGGTTTACCTATAATCCCATTGGTAGAGATGGGATCCCAGGAGCAATCTATCTGGTTTGGTAGACCAGCTGAGTTTTTGAGATTGAGGTTCAAACCCTTACTCAGTAAATACATTGAGAATGGTTGAGAAAGACTTCTATTCTCTCTGATGTGAATATACCTACACACCTGTGCCTTAGCACTCACACAGATGTCAAAGAATGAACATGCTTAACAGCTGGACCAGTTTATAAACAACTTTTTTTCTTGAATTTTGTAGCCTGATTTTGGTTTTTGAATTTTTAAATTAAATTTTAGTCATTTATTTTGTTCACACGTGTGCCACAGTGCATGTGAGGAGTCCAGCCTGGTGGTCACTGTTGTCTGCTTTAACTGTGTGGGCCTAGGGATTGGGAGCTCATCAGACTAGACAGCAGGCACCTTTACCCACTGACCCCTTTCTCCAGCCTTAGAACATGCCATTGTTTGTTTGTTTGTTTGTTTCTTTCTTTATTTTTTTGAGCTAGTTACTTTATTTTGCTCTTAAATTGATTAATTTGGTTGATTGCCTTTTTTTCCATAGGAGTATGGGACTTGTATGCCATCTTGATTTCCAGGCCAGAGTTTAACATTTGAGAATTGACTCTTTTCTACCTTATGGGTTCTAAAATTTACATCGTCAGGATTGGCAGCAAGTACCCTTAGCCTTGCATCATGTTGTCGGCCTAAGTCTCTTGTGTGTATATAGAAGCTAGGCATCTTTCAGGCAGAGTAAGGAGAGATGCTTGGTTTTGTTTATTGCTTTTTATTCTGTGATACACATTGTCCCGTTGTTCATTACTAATGAATTTCACTGTGATCTGTTTATTAAGGTGTTATTTGTGAGGTTGCTATATGCAGAGCCTAATAAATTTTAGGATGGGGGTATACTTAACATTGCATAGGTAAGCTATTCTTATATGTCTAGATTTATAGTTTATTGAATGGCTATAATACATTGTTCCCGTGGCTTGGTTTCATTGAGGTAAAACTTAACATTTAAGTTATGTGGTTTTATTGATAATTTAGTTCTATATCCATGAGGTACTTAGATGAAATAATACAGTGTGTTTATCTTCCTAACAATTTTTATGTATTTAGCCTTTCACCAGTTCCTGTTGATCTTTCTTTTGTTCTTTTTTCTTTTCGCTGTAGATTTCTTTTTTTAAAAAAATTTAAATGTAGCTGTTTTCTGACACACCAGAAGAGGGCATCGGATCTCATTACAGATGGTTGTGAGCCACCGTGTGGTTGCTGGGAATTGAATTTAGAACCTCTGGAAGAGCAGTCAGTAGGGCCATCTCTCTAGCCCTAGATTATTTCTTAAGAGAGATAGCTGGAGTCATGGGTTTTTTTTTGTTTTTTTGTTTTTTTTTTTGTTTTTTTTTTTTTTGAGGTGTGTGTGTGTGTTTGACTTTTTTTCTAGCATGTTTATTATTATTTTTTATTTTTTTTTAAGACAGCCTATCTCTTGTTGTACCTCTTGTTGTCCTGGAACCTCTGTAAATGAGGCTGGCTTTGAAGTCAGAGATCTGCCTGCTTCTGCCTCCTAAATGCTGGGATTATCAAGGTGTGCACCATCACTGCCACCTGGCTGGTTAGGTTGTCCATGCTCATGCCATATACCGGTATTTAAATTTTTAATGACTAATATTTTATTGTGTGCCACATTTTGCTTATTCTTTTGTCTGTTTACGGAAATTTGAGATTCTATCTTTTGACGATTGTGGAGTGCTGCTGCAAACATTGGTACACAAATTGCTAAGTATGATTTTCAGTTCTTTGAGCATACTGAATAAAGGTATTGTAGACAATAGGATAATTATGTGTTTAACTTTTCGAAGGATTGCAAAATGAATAGTGGCTGTACAATCTTAAATTCATAACATTAACATACAAGGGTCCTGTTTCTTTTTTTCCTTTTTAGATGGTTTCTGTTTGGTCTTGGCTATCCTGGAACTCACTATATAGACTAGGCTAGCCTCAAACTCAGAGATCTGCCTCTGTCTCCTCTGAGTGCTGGGATTAAAGGGGTGAGCTGCCACACCCAGTTGCAACTGATCTTTTTAATAACTAGAATTTCATTATGTGAAAAGAGAAATTTATACATTTAAAGCTCTTACTGGGCCTTATTTGCTCTTTCAGAAGTTGGGAAACCTTTTTCTATAGAAAAAAGAACATGTCCAGGTGCGCTATAAGAAGACTTTGTAGATATACGAGCTGAAGAAGGAAACAGAAGAAAAAGATCAGGGAGACAATAGTAGACAACCAATTGGTTAATATCAGGTTACTTTTTTTATGAAATTGGAGAGGAACTTCATTAATAGGGTGTTTTGAAACTGGTCTGTTTAGAAAGTTGGCTATTACCTCTTTCCGTTTTTGGGGGGTACAGAGGGGATGGCAACAGGTAACTTTCAGATTGGTGATGTGGAATTTTAGTATGGCGAACTCATTTTTTTCCTCCCGAGACAGTGTTTCTCTGTGTAGCCCTGGCTGTCCTGGAACTTGCTATATAGACTGGGTAGTCCTTGAACTCAAAAGAGATCTGCCTGCATCTGCCTCCTGAGGGCTAGATTAAGTGTTGGGATCAAAGGCGTATGTACCACCCCTGCTTGGCTGGGAAACTTCATTTTTATTTTAGTTTGGTCTGTTGGAGTCTACTTCAGGAACTTAGTTCAAAACAATGGCCTCCTATTATGATTTAGCAATTGCAAATGGAATCTTACAATTTGGTCATTGTAATTTAGTTTTTTTTCTTGTCTTTTGAGACAGGGTCTCTATGTAGCTATGACTGTTCTGGAACTTGTTATATAGATTAGGCTGGCTTTGAGTGCTGGGTTTTACAGGCATGTGCCATGTCCAGCCAATTGTAATTTCATGGAGATACAGCATAAGGATATTTGGCCAGAAACTACAGATCTAATTTTTTTCCATTTTTATGTGACAGGGACTTGCCATGAGGTGTTGAAGCCTTGTTTCACTGAGTTGGAGAGACTGGACCTAAATGGCGCAGCATGACTTTGCTCCAGCCTGGCTTAATTTTCCTACTCCTCCATCATCAACAAAGGTACTTTTTCCCCTGCATCTCTGCCTTTCTGTCTGCCTCTATTTTGCTCATGTTGTACACAAATGTAATCAAAATGGGAAGACTTGTGGTGGAGTGGAGTGTGCCTCAGTGGTTAAGAGTATTTCCCTAATCTCTGCAAGGCCTGAGTTTAAGTCACAATATAAGGAGAGAAGTGAAAACAGTTTCTATGCCCTGTCTTTGTTCACGGTGGCTTTTGTAGTGTTGAGAGTCTGTATATTTTAATTTCGATAACTTTGAACTTACCTTACTTTTAAAAAATAATTTGTATTGCTTTTCTGCTAAGTAGTATTGACACCTTAGTATACATAGTATACCTTAAAGGTTTGCAGAGTACTTTGCCAAATATTTAATTTGATCATAATATCATGAATGTTATGTTTTAGATTTATTCCTACTTCTTGTTCCCTTGAATTTTAATTACTGACCTCTGTTACCGACAGAAGTGAAGTGATTGTATTCTTAGAGTAAAGGACATGGGCATAGTCATTCTGGGATGAAAAAAAATAGGGCTTCTGTATTGCATACTGTTTTCTCTGTAAAGCTGTCTGCCTCATTTGATATCACAACTCCTGCTAGGCTCCATTAATTGCTGGTTGGTTGCTGTGTTTTCAACAGTGCCCTAGGGCATAAATGCTCCCTGTTCTGGCTCAGTTTAATTAGATAAAGGGTGGTTTTTGAGGCCAGTCTTTGAAGTTTATTCTGACCTCAGAAGGAAGTCTCCTCTTAGCTATTTGCCTGGTTCTCTCTGCCGTCTGGTTTATTGGTTTAGCTTATTGCGGTTTGTTGAGAGTAGCCCAAATCTCCATTGTTTCTGAGGATACTGTTAGGCTTAAACTTTGTCATGTTATATTTTGAAGAGTTCCTTTGAATACTGCTTCTTACCATTGTAAAAATCTATTTATTAGGTGGCTCAACTAAGAGAAATTTGGACCTCAATATTCTTGGCCTGAAAAATCTGAAATAGTTAGAACTTTCAGTTATGAATGGGGGTTGGGCAGAGAAAAAGAACCCTGGTTTCATGACTACTCACTTGGAATATAACCTCTTACAGTTGGACAGAATCCTTGTCTACAGTTACAGGGAGACTGGAGAATAGGTGGTGGCTTAATGATATATATATATATATATATATATAGTCATAAAACAATCAGTGGAGAAATTGGTCAAAACAAAGTAAACATGTAAAAGTCTCTAAAATTTTCCTGAAGACACATAGCAAATGAAGAGAGAGACATTGACTCAAGACATACTAATTCATAATAAGAATGGCCATAGTTCATGGTATGAGTTATGCTTATTAACATTCAAGGCTTAACTGGCATTGGAAGAGGCATCTTTTTTCAAAATATGGTAAGTTCTCTAGAGTGTCAGGAGTCAACCTACCAAGTTCAGGGATTACAGGCACACAGCATCCTCTCTGTCTTATTCTCTCTTCTCCTATCCTCTTTGTGTTAACAGGAGAGTGGAAAAGAACACATTTTGTTCCTTTCTACTTGTAGCACAAAACATCTCTGACCAGATTTTTCTTTTTCTTATACAGTAGGCAATTTTTTAGTGGTCACCAATTGGATAGCCTACAATATAGTTGATTGTGTTACAGAAGTTGATAGCCTCATAAGCTGTCCTTGTTAGTGGTATCTTTAAATGTTGTTTGTTTGGTTGACTTATTGAGGCTATCTTACTTGTCTAGGATAGCTTTGAGTTTTCAATCATGCTTCTTCCTTCAGGTGGAATTTATGTATGGTCTGTGCCACCGTATTCCCTCTGACAAACTGATCAAAAACCAGAACCCCCATCAACCTCTTCCATGTATTAGATGAACTTCTAGGATGCTTTACAGAACTCAGGGAAGTACTTGCTTTGTTAGCTTTATAAAGGATATAGATGAGTAGGATGAATTATTGGGAAAATCCTTTCAAAACTTTCCCAGGCTGTCTGCAGGCCCACTGTAATTATATTAGCATAAACTCTGGAGTAATTAAAAGAACTCATTAAGAGTAAGAAAAAAATAGTCCTAACACCTGGGGATTTCTACAACTTTTAGGAGGTGTGTAACAAGGTACAGGGACACAGACCAAAAATATCTCAGGTACTAAACACATTCATAGCAGAGATCAGTTTTTTTTTGGGTGGGTGGGGGTTTGAGACAGGGTATCTCTGTGTAGCCCTGGCTGTCCTGGAACTCACTCTGTAGACCAGGCTGGCCTCTGCCTCCTGAGTGCTGGGATTAAAGGCATGTGACACCACTGCCCAGCAAAAATTATTTCTTAACCCAAGGTCTCAAGTATTTTTTTTTTTTTCATTCTGCTGTCTTTACTTCCCAAGTGCTGGGATTGTAGGTGTGTTCCATCACATGTAACCTAGATTAATTTTTGTTACTGTTTTTGTGCTTATTTCCCCATGCATAGTTAATACAATCTGTTGCTAGCCTTTTCTCAGACCCCTAGTTGCTCACATCTATCCACCTTATAGGCAACCCACTCTCCAAGGCCTATTTTGGAATTTGTATATACACATGGGTTTCTTGATTACCCTTCTCTTTTCTTTTGCCATTTTGTGTAATGTAAGGCTTATTCTATTTGTAAAAAGTCTTATGACTAACATAAAACATATCACCAAAAGCTATTTGGAAAGTAAAATTGTCATTAAAAAAGTTTGTAAATCTTATTATTTAAACATTAATAACCCAGGATAAGGGCAGAGAATTGTTATGGTGCAATAAACTTAGTGAGTGCTTTTCTAGAATGGGGAGTATCACTAATCTGCATAGTTGTTCATGGTGATAGATGATGATC
>CM052716.1:39029746-39082328 GCA_028551405.1 Uromys caudimaculatus
CACCCCCCCCCCCCCCCCCCCCCCCCGTGGAGATCAGGATAACTTATAGAGTTGTCTCATACCACATGGGTTCCAAGGACCCACTCAGATTTTCTTGGCAGCAAGCATCTTCACCCATTTATCCTAGCTGGATCTGGCCTGTAGTAAAGTAACATTTCAGTAAGGTATAGTGGCACATGCCTTTAATTTCAGCACTTAGGAGGTAAAGGCAGGTAAATCTCTTGAGTTTGAGGTCTGTGTGGTCTGTATACCAAGATCTGCTCCAGGCCAGCTTGGAGATATATGGTGAGACTATCTTAATAAAACAATAATAAGAAAAACCAAAGCATAGGTACTCTAGGTAAAGAGGCTCGCTGTGGGAGTATGAGAACCTGATTTTCATCCTGGAAAATCTGGTCTGTGCCCCTTTAATTCCAGCACTGGGGGAGATTGAGACAAGTTGCCAGGTCCCTGGGAATTCCCTTAGTCAGCCCAGCCTAATCAGTCGGTGAGTTCCAGGGCAGTGAGGGACCCTATTTCATTCTCTTACCTTTAATATAGAAGAAATAAGCAATCTCTGTAAACAGGTTACTATAACTTTTATAGTAGCAAGTGTTAGAAAAAGAAGATCCCAGGAGTGCATTGTTAGCAGGGTAGATAAGGTAGAGTTATACCATGCTGGCTGGCTCTTTGTATAGTGTGCTCAAGGCCCTAGGTTCAGTCTCCTGCTGTGGAAGAACGCAAGAAAGGAGGGCAAAAGGCATGTTGGTTGTAAAAAATTTAAAACAAAGCACACAGGTCATATGCTAAACATTTTGTCTCATTTGTATTACTTTTGGATATAAAGCATACCTATATACTCAACCTGTCCTTACTATTTACTTCTTTACAGTCCACTTCCTGTCTTTTTGGGAATAGTAGGGTTATGTTTCTGTGACCTATCTGTTGATGTGTTTACTTTTTCTGAGTTACTTTTCTTACTATGGTTGGAGAACTATGTACAGAGGCTATATATGTCTTGTTTGTTATCTTTAGTGTCTTTTAAGTTAAATTATTTTTCCATTCTTTATGTATTTCCCTAGATATATTGTAGTACCTTAGTATATTTTAAGTACTTGTTTTTTTGTTTTTGTTTTTGTTTTTGTTTTTTTGGCTTTTCGAGACAGGGTTTCTCTGTGTAGCCCAGGCTGTCCTGGAACTCACTCTGTAGACCAGGCTGGCCTCTAACTCAGAAATCCACCTGCCTCTGCTTCCCGAGTGCTGGGATTAAAGGCGTGTGCCACCACTTCCCGGCTCATGTTAGTCTTCTATCTAGCATTCTTGCTTAATCTAATCTATACTTTGTTGTGGGTGTTGCTGGTGTTGTTAGTATTGTTTTTTCTTCTTTATTGTTACTGGGTATTGAATCCAGGGCCAATCAGATGCAAGTGCTCTACTACCAATAACCCTATATCCTAGTCCACTTTGAATTTTTTTTTTTTTTATATAGACAATCATATTCCCGAATACCAACTTTCTGTGTCTTTTTACAGTTTTGTTTCTTATGTGTGTTTTACTGCATTGGACATTTTTCAGGAGACTTTGAAAAGTCTTGTATCTTTTTTTGCAAGCAAATAAACATACCTTCTACTGTCTTGGGATGTTAGCAGAGGATCTAAAGATCCTAAAGGTGGGAGACAAGTGACTTAGCAAACAGTAAAACTGAATGAGACAGGCACTGGTTTGTTGTGCTTCCTAAGGCCTTTGGAGGTTCACAACAGGAAGGAGGGGCCTCGGAAGGTGTTTCCTTTGCATCTAGTTTTTAGAATCATCTACATTTATAGTAAACCTGTTTTTGCCAGGTGGTGATAGTGCACACTTTCAATCCCAGTACTTAGGTAGGTAGAGGCAAGCAGTTCTCTGTGAGTTTGAGGCCAGCCTGGTCTACAAAGCAAGCTCAGGACAGCCAGGGATACATAGAGAAACCCTGTTTTGAAAAACCAAAACTCCAAACAAAAAACCTTTTTCTTTGTTTCAGAGGAGGTTGCTACTTGATGTTCATTCATATAAATATGACTGTAAGAAATGATCCATGGGAAAAGCAATAGTGGTATTGGCATTTTTAGCACTTAAAAAAAAAAATTGAATGGAGATGCACAGGGTGGGCACATGGTAGATTTCCTCTCCCAACTAACTACCTACTCATCAGCCCTTGCATACTCTTGGCTGAACCTGGATTTTCACGTGATGTTCCACTTTTGTCAAATGCCAATTAATTGATGCTGAAACCAAATTCATTTAATTTGTCTGGTACAACATGTAATTAAGGCTACTGTCAATATTCCTAGCAGCAGCAGGAGACAGCCAGAATTCACTAAGCTGTGGAAAAGTGCTGGATGGTGGAGCTGTGTACTTTCTTTTTCTGGACAGACAAGATAGGCTTGGAGTCAAGTTTTAACAGTTCAAGGCAGCTTAAAGTAACCTAACATTTGGTGTTATTGTCTCTGATTCCAACCTCATTCCAGTTTTGAGGTTGTTTTTGTTGCTGTTGTTTTGTTAATGATAGGGTAAGTGTCCAATAGGTTTTTTTCTGTTCTTTATCTTTGAGAAGTTAGAACAGGCTCCCCAGTATAAAATGATTAAGACCTTGTATTTTGGGTGGGCTCAGCAAAGAATGTACATACTCTTTGGTCCCATGGTAGATTGTCACATAGCACATAGCTACTAAATGTCTTGTCCTTTAAAGTGGGTGTCCTTAATAGCTGTACCAGCTACTCTCTTTTCATCCTAGCATGCCAGATTTTTAAATTTTAGTTAAGGTGCTTTTACACAGTCACAAATAAGTGATGTTGAATTTGATAAAATACTTTTTCCTCCTTTCACGGAGACGATCCCTCCAACCCTTCAGAAGGGCAAGGCTCAGCACTCCAGGGGCAGGGGGCAGGGAGGTTGAGGCCAGCCTGGTTGAGTTCTGGGACATATATATAATAGGGAGCTATATAATAGGGAGACTGTTTCAAAGCAAACGACTTAACTAAAATGTTGACTATAACTGAGTTTGGTGTACACCTGTTATCTGAAGGATAAGATAAGGCAAAGGGATTTCCAGGAGATTCAGGCCAGTTTGGACAATAGAGCATGACTCTGAAGGATGGCCTTGTTAAGGAGTGGAGTATTGCTGAATGCTGCCTTCCATGCATAGCGTGACTGCTCACTCTTGAATTCATAGCAACTGTGAAACACAAGATTTTGCCTGTTCCCCTGGTGTTAGGAATGGGGAGGGATTCACAAGTTCTCACTCACCCCCTTCCCTAGAATGTATAGGTAACCAGTGGTTACATTTTCTTCACTGGCACAGCACTGTTAAGATGCCCATGCTGCTATAAAAAGCCCTCACTCTTGCTACTCTAAGCAACCTGAATGAAATGCATTGAGTCACCAGAACAACAACAAAATCATAAAGGTAGAAAGGGGGATCAGCAAGAGTCGGAGGAGACAAGAGAGTGATGGGCATGAATATGGTCAAAATTTAAGAGTAAGGAAGCCATAGTGAAACCCATCTTTATATAGAATTAATATATGCTAGTAAAAACAAAGGATGAGTCCAAAAATTAATTTTACTTTAAGCATGTATATGTAAATGAACTTTTTGTGAAGTTATAGTTAATGAGCTTCATTATGGGGTATTCATACACAATATGTCATTTTAATTTGCTATTTCTCTGTAGGTAGACATTTAATTTGTTAATGGAAATAAATAACTCATTAATGGAAGTAAATTAAGATTTCTAAAACATTCTATCCCTTGTGGGAGGTATGTCATGATTAAAATCTTTTAGCTTTCTGTGTGTGAGTTGTAGTCCCTGGTCCTCTCCTTGCTTCCCAGTCCCATGGGTGTGGGTGAGTGTGGATGTGTGAGACTAGTACTAGGAATTTGACCTCAGGCCTTACATGATCTAGGCAAGCACTAAGTTAATGAACAGCCACTTCAAGACATCTTGTTTATAATTTTTGCATCTAAATAATGGATTATAAACTTGTTTTTGTTTTTTAAAATGTTTTTTAAAATTTTTGTGTATGAATGTTTTGCCTGCCTGCATGTCTGTATTTGCCATCTATGTTTCTGGTGCCCATGGAGGTCAGAAGAGGGAGTGCGTCAGACACTTTAAACTGGAGTTAAAGTTACTGTGTGGTACTGGGAATTACACCCCGGTCCTCTATAGTAAGAGTATCATAGCTGAGTCGTCCCTCCAGCTACAGTCTCACCAACCCCCACCTGGCTGCCCTGAACTCAACAATCAGACTGGCCACAGATGGTGATCTTCTGCCTCCCAGCACTGGGAGGTGTGGAGTGCCATGCCTAGCTTCATTCATTTGGCTTTGATAATTGTGCTTATACTGACTTGAGATTTTTTTCTTTTTGTGATGAGATCTTGTTATATAATGTACAGGTTTTATATTCACTACATAACCCAAGCTTGTCTACCTCAGTATCTCAAGTACTGAGATTACAGGTGTTTGTCACCACAGCTGGCTTTTGCTTCAGTTACTTTGGTTCTGTTTTTTTCCCACATCTCTTAAATTGTATCTTTGATAGTAATTTGTAAAGAACAGATTCTTCACTGTGAGTACAGTAGTCATCCTTTCATGAGCCAGTTTACTTAAGTATGAACCAATGAAGTTTAACTTGAACCAACATTATTTCAAGTGCCTGATAGCTACATATATCCATCGGCAGCATTGAATAGTTTTAGATTTTGTTTTGAGACAGGGTCTCTCTGTAGCCATTGCTGTCTTAGAACTCAGATCCCTCTGCCTTGCTAGTATTGGGATTACAGGCATAGGCATATGCTACCACTCCTGGATGTTGTTACAGGGTTTTTTTTTTTTTTTTGATGTCCTACTTATGTGTCTCTCTGACGGTGTCAGATCTTGGATTTACAGACAGCTTTGAGCTGCTATGTGGGTACTGGGAATTGAACCTGGGTTTTCTGGAAGAGCACTCAGTGCTCTTTCTTAATTGCCAAGCCATCTCTCCAGCCCCTAGTATAGGTATTAATAGATGATGTCAGGTAATTTTTGTTGGAAAGTCATGGTAGAAGGTTTTATTGATGATTGTTAAGTGTTTTTGGTGGTTTTTATTTTCACCTTGTTTTAGTCGTGTATTAAGGATGCATTAAGGAAATTGGGTAGTTTTGTATTTATTTTAAAATACAGCCGGGCAGTGGTGGCGCACACCTTTAGTCCCAGCACTTGGGAGGCAGAGGCAGGTGGATCTCTGAGTCTGAGGCCAGCCTGGTCTACAGAGTGAGTTCCAAGACAGCCAGGGCTACACAGAGAAGCCCTGTCTCGAAAAACCAAAAAAAATTTTAAAATACTACATAAGGATTGGGGATGTAGCTCAGTTGGAAGAGTACTTGCTTCGCACGCATGATGTTCTGGTTCAGTTCCCAGGACCATCTAGACAGGGTATCAGTGGCATACCCCTGTAGTTGTAGATGGAGACCTTCAGTCTTCACTTAGGTGATCTGGGGTTGGAGTATCATGGAACCTTCCATATATGTAAGCACAGAGTTATGATGTCCCTGTGAATCCTCAAAAGGTTTGGTTACCTTCTTTTCATCCTCATTAATCTGAGGAAAAGAAAAGAGATGTTGGGGATTTCATTGTATCAGTCTGTACAGCCAATTTAGGATAAACATTTTCTAAATGATTAAGATACCTATGTGGATAGTTGAGCAGAGATGGAATTCAAAGGTAAAGACAGCAAAGGAGATGGATACTGTGAAGGCAGAGATGCAAAGCCTTTTGTTCTGTTTAATTACTCATAGGATATCTGCAAGGCCAAGTAGGAGTTTTGCTTTCAGCAAAAGATTTCAAATCATTGGTAAGTCTATGGAGCCATTATAACTCACATGTCAGAGGTGTTCTGTTAGCAAAGGTAGTGAGAGGGTCTCAAGTTAATGACTTTAAGTCATTTAAAATTAAAGTTTATTTACATTTTTCTTTATTAGGTAATATTTTTTCAGTCAATCTTTCTTCATTTCTCCAGATCTAGACAAGCATGAGCTGCCTTTTCTTGTTTGTTCATAGATTTTACATTTTTTTAAAGATGGTCCCTCCTCTTAAGGCCAGCCTAATCTTCTAGGCTTTTCGGCCCACTGAGGATACATATTGAGACCTTGTCTTGAATGAAAAGAAAAAAGGAAAGGAAAAGGGGAAAGGGGAAAGGAAAGGAAAGAAAGACGAGCAGACACTACTCTACCTTGCTTACATTTCTTTCTTTCTTTTTTTTTTTTTTGGTTTTTCAAGACAGGGTTTCTCTGTGTAGCCCTGGATGTCCTGGAACTCACTCTGTAGACCAGGCTGGCCTCGAACTCAGAAATCTGCCTGCCTCTCCTCCCAAGTGCTGGGATTAAAGGCGTGCGCCACCACTGCCCAGCCCTAGCTTACATTTCTGATGATGTAGAAATCTATTAACATCAGAAGTTTTTGAATTTGGGAAGTTTGATTGTGATTATATCATTCACATATGTATATTAAGTAACTATTATAAGTAACTTGTACTTTGTAGTTCTACTTTTTGTAATAGGTTTTCTGTGTTCTTTCCTCTTCTTTTTGTACTTACTGCTTTATGAAGAGTCTAGGAAAATTAAAAATGCTTCACACTCCTCTTCTTCCACTTCTTCCTCCTCCTTTTTTTCTCCTGGTTTTGGTTTTTCAAGACAGGGTTTCTCTGTGTAGCCATATGACTGTCCTGAAACTCACTCTGTAGGCCTTGAACTCACAAAAACCCACCTGCCTCTGCCTCTGCCTCTGCCTCTGCCAGGATTAGAGGGATGTGCTGCCACACCCAGCCGACAGCTGCTCTTGCTGTAGGATAAAACAGTGAAAGTGTTTATATCAAGTAGAATGTAGTGCAGAATATTATACTTTGTTACAAGAAAAATAGTACATTTTAACTTGCTTTTCTTGGAGTATTTTATTGCTACTATTGCTATTCTTGGAAAATGTAGTTCTTGAAATTTTCAGGAAAATGTACTTTTTCTGTAAAGCAGAAAGAAGAAAAGAGACTATTTTCATGTATATTTCAAATACCTTGGAAGTAACTGTATGCATTCTTAACTATATAAACTATTAGAAATAAGTTGGTGTTTTACTGGTTTTAAAGTTAAATTTAGGTTTAATAAATGTATTTGTATTTATTGCAGTCATCATTGAATTTTGAGAAGCATTCCGAAAATTTTTCATGGACAGAAAATCGTTATGATGTGAGTCGTCGACGACACAATTCTTCAGATGGCTTTGATTCTGGTATTGGACGTCCTAATGGAGGTAATGTTCTAAGGAATAATAGAACTCATGATTTTTTAAAAATAATCTTTAGGATGTTTTGATTGCTATTCAGTCGTTAAGTGTAACTATCTTTGAATTTATATTACTTTACTGTTATCAAATAAAGGTAATTTTGGGAGGAAAGAAAAAAGTGGATGGCGTACGCATGGCAGAAATGGTACAGAAAACATAAATCATCGAGGGGGATACCATGGTGGAAATTCCCGTTCTCGTAGCAGTGTTTTCCATTCTGGAAAAAGCCAAGGACTACATGAAAACAACATCCCTGACAATGAAACTGGGAGGAAAGAAGACAAAAGAGAACGCAGACAGTTTGAGGCTGAGGATTTTGTAAGTTTCTTATAATTTTTATACAAATGATGTTTCTGCAAGTGCCATTGTAGTATCAAGGCACTCCTAGGGTGTTTTTTTTTTTTTGTTTGTTTTGTTTTTTTTAAATCAGTACAGGTAATTTTCCATAGGGTCATCCTAACAGGTGCTTGTTCAGTTGTGGGTATTTTGTATTGAGTAAGGGTTTCATGCCCAGGCTAAGTTGAATTCAAGCATGAGTCACTATTACCTGGTTCTTTATAAGGAATTGCAGTTTTTAAAATTACCTTTTAATTTTGTGTTAGAGTTTGTATGTGTGTTGGTGCAGGCCACAGTGTGTTTGTGTTTGTGGAGGTCAAACTTTGACTTTTATTAAGACTGGGACTCACTATGTAGCACTGGATAGCCTAGAACTTGTCACGTATACCAGGCTGTCAGTTCCAAAGAGGATTAAGATTAACTAAGAAGCAATACTCAACCTAAAAATGTGGGCAGAGTGGGCTTGGGATCCAAAAGAATAAAAGGAATCAAAGGAGGATGGTAGTACAGGCACGTATCCCCCTTCTCTTTGTTTCCTGCACCCATGAGGTGAATTTCTCGTCCCTACACCAGTACACTGAGCTACACTGTTGCTCCTCCTTTGTTAATTTTTAAGAGTATTTAGTCATGGCCACTAATATAAATTATAATACATAATATGAAATTATACAAAGTGTCCTAAACATTGTCCTTATTACTAATATTTTGAGACAAGGTCTTACCATAGCTCTTGCTACCCTGGAACTCACAGTATATACCAAACTGGCATTGAACTCACAGAGCCTGCCTCTGCCTTCCAAGTGCAGAGATAAAAGGCGTGAGCCACTTCAGACAGCCTCTAGAGGGTAACTTTTGGGAATTGGTTCTCCTTCCAGATGTGTATCCAGGTAATTGAAGTCAGGTTGGCGAGTTGGAGGGCAGGCACCTCTACCTCCTGAGTTGTCTGTCTCCTTAGCCACTTGAAAGGGGTTTTTTGTTGACCAGTGCTGCCTTAAACTAGTTCCCTTTCTCTTTTCTTCCAACTTCTTCCTGAATCTTTTGACATATTTATACTGTTTTTATTCCTTATAGAAAATTGAATACTTTACCCAAGAACTAGTAGTCTCATGAGTGTCTTATTTACACATACATCATAAACTCTCATTCATGTGTGTGTGCGCAAAAATACATGTAAATGTGTATACATACATCGTCTTGAAAAGGCATTTTGCTGGTTGATTTGAGACATGAGTTTTTAATAGACTGCCCAGGCTAGGCTGGTCTGGAACTTAAGGATTCATGTGTTCCTCCTGGTTAATGAAAGCAGATTTTTCATCTTTTCCTTCTCTTTAATCTTAGTATGTGTCTTTTCTAAACAAACACTGTACTTCTTAAGTTACAGAAAAGTCACCTAGTCAACCATCTTTCTTTTGAGATTTTTGTTGTTTGAGTTAGGGTCTTTTGTAACCTAGGCTGACTCCAAACTTACTCTGTAGCTGAGGTTACGCGTGAACTGATCCTTCTGCCTTTACTTCCTAATTGCTGGATTTATAGGTATATACTAACTACTCTGTTTGGCTCTGAGTCATTCCTGATAATTTAAAATTTACATACATTTATTATTATTTGGGTGGCTGTATGAGTTTGTTGCTGCTCATGAAACAAAGACTATATAGTTTAATATGACAGGTGAACTGTTCTTTTTGAGCTCTTATTCCTAGTGGGAACACTCAAAACATTAAATGAAAAAATAAATTTGTATTTTGCAGAGAATATGAAGAGGAAATGATTGAGTAGCCACTTTGGTTAGGGAAGTCAAGTGTCTTCTATGTAACACTGAATCTGGGACTTAATTGATCAGAAGGAAGAAGCCTTGTCAGCACTATAAAACTGGGAGTATATGTAGCTCTGTGGTAGGACATGTGCTTCTAATCACCAGAAAATTTAACTTACACAATCAGACTGGGGATAATAGTGTTCTCTCACAGTGCATTAAACAATATAGTGAATTAAACATATAGCACATTATAAGTTCTTTAAAAAAAGTGTGTGTTTAATGGGATTGTAATAAAATTATATAATTTTCCCCATATCATCCCATGTAAACAGTCTTTTTTTCAAATTATAGCCTTTTTGTTGAGCCTTTTGTTGAGAGAAGTGTGGGGATAGGGAGGAAGAGAGAACGAGTTTCTAAATATGCAAATACATTCTATTGAGTCCTGATAATGCTGTTCGTACCATTTGTTTAATCCAATACTAAATGGTTAGCCCTGCAAACACACATGGTAAGTAAGTGAGTGCTTAGTAAAAACAAATGACTGCCTGGCATGGTAGTAGAGGCAGAATCGTCACTTTTGAGTTTGAGGCCAGTCTTGTCTATATAGTGAGTTTCAGGCTAGCCAGGGCTACAGCAGAATGAGACCCTGTTTCAACTCCCCACTCAAAATAAAAACACCCCACCACAATTGCTATTATTTTATTGTCCCCTTACTTCCAGTTCTAAGATAGTGGTAATCAGTTATTATAACTTCAGACCTGGAATATAGACATAGTTTATATATATATGTATATGTGTGAATATATTTATAAACTATATAGTTTATTGTATATTTAATGCTATAGTAAAATTAAAAGGATATATAGCCAACAAATAAACTTAATTCTGTTTTGTTTTCTGTGAAGGAATTAGACTGCTATACATACACACTCGTGTGGGCTTTATAGTTATGTTAATTCCAAGCTAATAATAATTCAATTTCTGTGTATATTTAAAATATTTGTACTCATTTTATTCATCTTAAGTATCTTTCTTAAGGAAAGCAGGCTGTGTTGCCAGATAGTGACCTGGTATAATAGTATAAGCCTTAGGATTCTAGAGTGTAAACATCTCCCAATATTAGCGTTAAGAGTACTAATTAATGCTTTTATCTCTTGAGTAATCCCTAGCATCCCTTGAAAAACATTTCATACTTTGCTATGGGAATATGTGTGCTTCTTTCTGTTACTTTATTGAGAGAGTTTATTTATACAAGTTACAGAAAGTTGACTAGCATACAATCCTATTTAGTTCTCTCTATCATTTCTTCGAGACAGGCTCTCTCACATAGCCCAGACTGTCCTTAATCTTATTATGTTCTTGGGATGGCACTCCGAATTCTCTTGCTTCATCCTCCCATGTGTTCAGAATGTATGTTTTAACAGCAGCAGTTTATTGATACAACACCTTATAGAATTGGCAAATAGTATAATTTTCATCTCATTGGTCATAGCTTCATAGTGCAGAAAGTATACTTTTGTCTGGGGTTTTCCATTTGCTGTTGTATTCATCAGCCTGCCTTGAACTACTTGACTAAAGTCATTGTTTCCTATACTTCCTAAATAGCAGCTGCTATAGGGGCCAGGCCTGGAGTTACTCAATCTGGTTCTTTGGGGTTTCTTGTCTTTTGGTAGTGTTGAATATTTAACTCAGGGCTTGCCATGTATTAGACCAGCATTCTGCCATTATGCTACATTCCCACCCTTTTTGTCTGTGTTCTCCACTTTATTCCAGATATTTCTCAGACAGTAAGATGAAGATAAATCTCTTTGTCTCCAACTAGCAATGGTTAACAGAGAAAATTGAATACAAAATTTATGGAGAATTAGTTATTATAGCTAATTCACGTTTCTCAATTATAAAATATATATCTAAGCAATTGTTTTAAACAATCTTTGATATGTGAAACTCTTACATACCCTGTTACATTTTAAAATTTAATTTTCTTTTAGCCATCTTTAAATCCTGAATATGAGAGAGAACCAAATCAGAATAAATCTTTAGCTGCAGGTGTATGGGGTAAGTAATGTTTTATTTAATTTTTGGGGGACAGAATATATTGTATTTGTAGGTTTTCTTTTTTTAAAGAGTACAAGATAGGGTATAGTAAAACTCTTTTAAAAACTGTATTTGATGTGCTTAGCTACCAAAGTAATATCTTTAAAAGGAAAGACTTTGGGGGTATAAACTTGATTTGAAATACTTAATTTACACATGCTAGTGACATTATGTATTTGATCTTTTTGAGAATGATTTGTGGTTAATGAAGTTTTGAGAGCAGCCTAATCTCAAACAATTCAATATATAGTTAGATTCTTAGTTTTATATAATTAAAATTTGGCTAACTTGGAAAATAAGTACTTAATCATTGTAATAATGAAATTAATGTTTATGTATCAAAACTGGTTTTGTGTGTAGACTATTTAGTTGTATAGATTTTCTTTTGGCTAGTCTATATTTGAAATTATTTGATTTAGTGTTTTAAAGTTTAATGAGTTTCTGGCAAATAACTCCCTTTAAAACTGCTGAGTTGAATTTGATAATATCTTATAGAAGAAACTGCACTCATAGTACAAATTAGAAAGATTTTAAAAGATTTAAGGGAAGTTTAAGATAATGAAGTTTTTAAAAAATATTTCTGAGAAATAAATTTGAATTTGATACCACGTTAAAAGTGCTATCCATTTTAAAACTTGTAGACATGTTCATTTGTAATATTGAAATTGAAAACCAACTACCTACTATATAAAAGGATTGTGGCTTATGAGAGAATGCTAGTCCTAATGATATTGGCATTATTTTAAACTTAGCCACTTTCCCTGCTGGTTTTAATTGTATTTATGGGGTGAAACTGGGGAATTACTTTGTTTTCTTTTGCTCTCCCTCTTAATTTATTGTCTTTTGAGGGTGGGGGAGGGGGTGGTCAGACATTTTTGTTAGAACCATGTAAATGGCATTGTTTTTTCTGTATTGCAAATTAGTATTTCTACCACTCTCCCCAGGCCTACACGCCCAGACACACACATACCCAACCAAAAAAATCTCCCAAGCTCCTCTCTTAGGTATGTTTCCTTATTATTCAGTTTTTCTGGGAACAACTGATTGCATAAGAATATAGAATCACCTGAAAAGTGTTAAATAGACTCTCTAAGAAATTAGGGATGATTTGGATTTTAGTGGAATGCAAGTAAATTTTAAAAATCATGACTGTCAGCATTTGTCATACAAACTATGAGATACTATTGTGGTACTGTCCTTGGTTGACTTAATCTTAGATATGATTTAAAAACAAAGACAGCTTTGAAAACTAGACTAAATGTATTAATATAAAGATTTTGGTTCTGTTGTTTCTGAGTTGATTTAAGGATTTTGAATGCTAGTTGAAAAGATATTTAAAGGGGAGGTAAACTCTTTTATTTGCTTATGTAAACTAAGATGTGTCTGCATTAAAAATAAAACAAAAGGATAATTGTGGAATGGTTAATGGTTAAATTTTGAGTGCTTCCCATAGGAATACACTTCACTGTATCACACTACACTCTATTGCTTTCTCATTTAACACCCTGGGTTCCCAAGTATGCGTTTCCTCATTGCAACATTTAGAGTAGCTATGTTCCTGAGGAAGATGAAAGGATTTTAGCAAAGACTTCAGTAGAACTTTTCTAATGATACTACCAGGTAAGCAAAAATTTACTAACAAAAATTTAGTATTTATAAAGTGAAAAAAAAATTGTTTCCCAAACTGTGACTTTGTCAATTGCAAATGGGCTATTCTTAATATAATACTCAAATTTAAAAACAACTTGAGGGAAATTAAGTTATTTAAAATAAAGTTATTATCTAAGTTTATTTTTACTTAGAATTTAGCTGGCTTTATTGGGAACATCTGCATCCAAGCTTATATACTTAGGACTTCCATAGTGTTTTTGTCTTAACCTGTATCAAAGCTATATTTGGTAAAAAGGTTAATGACTATTAAGTAATCTCTGTGTTCTTAATAACACGATGCTGAAATAGCAATTCAAGATACTTGGTAGTGTGTAACTGAGAATTTTAAAATGATCATGTTACTTTATTTGAGGGTTGATGAACAAGGAGAAAGAAAGCCGAGTATGTGTATGTAAGCAACCAAGGATACAGTGGCTATCCAGAGACTTTGCAATTTTCAGAAGTCCTAATGACTGCTATATGCTGTTCTTAAGTTAGTGTTTAAGATACGAAGTATCTTTAAGATTTTTTGGGGGGGGGGGGGGGCTTTGAGACAGGGTTTCTCTGTGTAGCCCTGGCTGTCCTGGAACTCACTCTGTAGACCAGGCTGGCCTTGAACTCAGAAATCCACCTGCCTCTGCCTCCCAAGTGCTGGGATTAAAGGTGTGCGCCACCACTGCCCGGCGATAATTTTTTAGTTAATAGAATCTTCTGGTCAACATTTATATTTGTATGTAATAATATGATGACTGTGTGTGATTTTTGCTTATAGCTGGTTATAGTACTTTTTAGTACAAGGCACATTATTAAAATCTTTTTGTTTAGCCTTCTAAACTAAAACATATTAGTGACCAGTCTCACCACCACCACTCAAAAAAAGAAAACCTAATTTTCTCATTAATTAGAGAACTGGAACATAGTTAGCCCGAACAGTACAGATTGAGAAATGAAATAGTATTATGGCGATGGATCATTTTTCTTGAGCATTGAAATACATTCGTCTACTGTCTTGTGTAAAAGCAGTGAAAAATTTAACATTGTAAGAAAAAGGGAATTGAGCAGTTTAAAGACTGAGTAGACAGCTTGACAGTAAATCTTTTGTCAGGAACATAACTTGCTTAGTTGGGTATGGTGGCACACAATTGTAATCCTAATATCTAGGGATCACAGACAGAAAGATTTAAACAAGAAAGACATTTCAATTGCATCCCCCTTTCCCCTTCCCCCTCCTTTGCTCTCCCTACTTACGTTGAGTCAGGGTCTTGTGGGCTCCTTCTGATCTTTCAAAGCTCTGTAATTATAGGCATATGACATTACACATGGCGTGGGAAGTATCTTTAAGTGTATTCTTTATATGAATAAAAGCAGGAGATCTCATTAAAGGAAAGTCACCATGTCTTTTGATACGAATGTAAACTTAACTGATTAAAACAGCTGCAAATCAAAACAGATTTGTTTTTCTCTGTTAAAATAAGTTCACAATAGGAATTTAATTGGGTGATGTAGATTCTTTTGAGTCTGATATATTGCTATTATTGTCATAGGAAATTTTGAAATTATTTTGAAAATGTACTTGAGATGCGACTTCCTTTCTACTTGGTTGTGTGCATTTATACATTAAAATTGACCCTTCTGTTAGGACAGGAATCTAAAGGCTCAACTTGGAAATAAATACATTGCAAGTTTCTTATCTGGACCATTCAGATAATATTTTTAGTTAGGGATATTAACCATTTTGAAAAAAACTGATATGTGAATATCTAGATTTCCATTTTCTCTACCAGTATAGTTGTTAGGACACTGGCTTTGGGATCAGCTAGATCTAGGTCCTAGCATTAGGTCCTGTACTGGTTATTTAGATACATGATAGATAACTTAATTTCTTTACTTTTTGTGAATTCCCTTATCTGAAAGATGAGGATGATCACAAAACACAAAATTACTGCTTTTGTTTTCTTACTCAGAAGTCTTTTATCATGATACAAGTGTTTGGTCAATATCAATTTCTTTGTTCACATCCTTTAAGTGAAAGGAATTAGAGACTCATTAAAAGGCAAAAATGAAACTTGTGGGTAGTAGACCAGAAAGGAAGTAATAAATACAGTGATAGGATCAGGTTGTGTGCAGCAGGTAACTCTATGAAGATGATACTAAAAGACAAAGAGATTTGGTCAGTGAATTGAAATGTTTGAGGTCTGTGGCCAGATTGTCTTCAAATGCTCAGTCTTCCTGTCTCAGCTACCTGAGTTTATTATTTGAAGCAATGTTCTGATTTTTCTTAAAATATTTAGCCAGTTTTCCCCTACTAGTGACTTTGTATTTAAAAAAATTTAAAAGCTAATTCTTGCATTAGTAGGTATAAAGAAAGCATACATGACAACACAGCAATTATACGTCACTTACTGTAAGATTAGTTATTTAGGAGGCTAGCAGGAAATAATATGATAATTTCACACTCATTTACTTCCAGAGTTCTTGAATGGAAGTTCATTAAGTTTAACAGTTGACAAAGATCTGAGATAATATTTGAATCTAAAAGTTTAATGCTTATAGAGATGTATAGGAGTTATATCACTCCTTCCATTACTTACAAGTCATTGTTTCAATAAGAGCATGGGAGTGTTTGACACAGTCTTATCTATGTAGCCCAGGTTAGGTCCAAACTTGGCCACAGAGACCAGAAGAGAATGGGGTTTCCGCTTTGTTGTTCTCCATATTATTTGAGGCAGGTTACCTCACTGAACCTGGAGCAGTGCTGGCAGCCAGTAAGAGCCAGTGGTCCTCTTGTCTCTGCTCCCACAATGCTGGTACACATGGGATCACATCAACTTTTGATGTAGGTGTTAAGGGTTTGAACTTTGGTCTTTATGGTTGCACAGTGAGCTCTCTGACCCACTAAGCCATCTCTCTAGTCTCTATGAAAGCTTCCTTTAAAGAATTGCACTTTTTATTGTTATAGTAAACAAAAAGTTCATTATTTTGCTGTTGGTGTGTACAAATGGCAATGGTTAGAGGTTAGAGAGCAGCTTGTGGAAGTCACTTCTCTCTTTCCAACATGTAGATCCATGGGATTAAAACTCAGTTTGTCAGGCATGGTGACAAGTGTCCTTACTTGCTGAGTTATCTCACTGGTCTCAAAATTTTCTTAACTGGGCAACGTTTGTATAGTTTATTCAGAATAGCTTTATAGGATATAAGTAGGCCTTTACATATTTTTCTTATAATTGTTTCCTTTACTTTTTTTTTTGAGACAGGGTTTCTCTGTGTAACGGTCCTGTCTGACCTCCAGTTCAGAGATGCACCTGCCTCTGCCTCCCAGGTGCTGGGATTAAAGGCGTGCGCCACCACTGCATAGCCTTTTTGAAAAAAAACTCTTACATGTTAACATTAAGTTCTAGAAACAGCATACCTTTTTGAGTTGTTACTGTTCTGAAGATAGCATATCCCTTTTTGTGTGTATTTTGTATAAGTTATTTAAATACCAAAAATTTATGAGACAAGACTGCTTTTTATAAGTGAAAGACCAAATCTATAAAGTTGTATAATATGGTTAGATCTACTTTGAAGTTAGTATTAGAGTTTGATAATCATGTACAAAATCCTATTTTTCTCTGCACCATGATACTCAAATATAAATTCAAAAAACAACACAATATTTGCTTCTCTTCACTCTTAATTCCTTATCATCTTCTGGGACTTTTGTCATCTCTTACTTTTGCTACTTAGTCTTCTGAGAGTGATTTCTTAGGCTTCACCTTTCTTCTTTATAGGACAGTCCATCATTCTTTGCACTGAGGACCTCATTGAAGAAACAGCCAGAATATTTCTTGCTTCAAGGAATCCAATTTTAGGAAAGGTGAAATTTGTAGTCAGAATCAATTTGTGGCTCAAAAACCAAACCAAACCAAAAGCAAATTTGTCTGTATATTCTGTCTTTTCTGCCCCCTACTGTTCTTATCCCACACATTCCTTTTTTGAGTTAGGGGTCTCAGTGTGCAGTTTAGGCTGATGTGAACCTTGTGACTTTTCCTTAACTTTTCAAACCTTGGGTATGCAGGCATGTACCAACCACCACATCCATCTTTTTTGTGTTTTTAAAATCAATGATGACATATTTATAAAATTTTTATTTGTTCATATGTTTTCAACCTTTGTCAAACCACAGAGAATATGTTGTGAATTACATAATTTTGGCAGGAAAAATTCTGTTTTACTTCCATCATATCTTGACATTTTCATTTCATTTCCCTGCTTCTGAGAGTCCACAGGGCAGATCATTCTCAGCTGTTACACTTCTCTGTGCCCATTCTAAACTGAATCTTTTCCCATCGCATCTTCCTTTGGCAGTGTGTATTAATCACCCTTTTGCTGACACCTCTACTTCTATATAGCTTATTTGCTTACCTCCCCCATTACAGTAGCTTAATGTAAAAGAATCTCTGAGGGAAGGAAGATGAACTTATTAGTTGCTTAGCCATATTGTACCAGATCTTATCAGTCATGTTTTTGATATACTGATTGAAATGTTCTTGTTTCAAAGCCTGATGTCTGATACCCTTAAAGTCATTACCTTTTTATTTTGTAAACATCAGTTATGCCTCACATTCCTTGATATTTAAAATTCTAGTCTAAGATACTGTCTTACATAATTCTACCGTCTTTCTCCCTTTTGAGAGAGAGCACTGAATCCTAACCATGGACTACCAGGAGTTTTCCTCCCTGTTGTAAGATGAGATCTTACTGTGCTATTGAAGCCAGTTTGGTACTCCTAAACACAACCAATCTCCTATCTCCTTCCTTTAAGTGCTGGGACTATAAATGCCATCACGACACTCTTCAAGAACATTTTTTGATAGTAGTGTCTCAGTTTTAGCACAAGCAGGTCCAAACTCTGCCTTAGCCACCAAAACATATCCAGCTAAGAGCCTGGGTTTTTCTTAATTTTTATTATTATTAGTTTATTCATGCTATTACCTTTTCTAAAATTTGCTAAAACAGTTGAGTGTCTAGTATTTGTTATTCTGTATTTGAGATTTTCATTTTTACTTTTGGTTTTCTTCATTATATATTAACATACTCAGTAAAACTATACTTTGACAGTTTTCTTTGTTCTTATGTGCTTGAAGGTACTTTTTCCAGGCTATTAGGTCTTTTAGGCACAAAACTTATGGGATATTTTCCCTAATAATTCAACATATATTTGAGTTTTAGTAAAGTATCCCTCATTTTGTTCTAGGCCCTCATTTATCTGTCAGCATGGCAGTAGGTGAAATATCAGTTTAATCTTTTGGAGAATTTGGAGTCTTAGATGAGCTAAGTCCTCCCAAGTTCCCCTAGGAGTCCTTACAGTTTTGTTACCATGATAAAAAGTTGGTAGTTTGGGGACAGGGTATCAGCACAAATGTCTACATAGCTTATCAATTCACAAAGTATGTCATTAATATTCTGAGCTAATTTTAATTTAGATTGTTTTCAGGGATTTTGGTTTAAGTTAACTATTGTAAATTTTCTAATTGTGAAACTGGTAACTTTCAGAAAATTTTATAAGGAATGTAGAATATACCTCATTGTGATGGTGATAAGTATGTATAATACCTGTTGATTATACATACAAACTGATTAAATTCCAGGGAAAACCTTTCATATTTTTAGCAAGTACGGTAGTCATGAAAAAAATCATGAAAAAAAATCTTTATCTACTAGTTATTCCCAGTACTCGCTTTAGAAAACAGATTCTAAGTTGGTTGCCTTTATCTCTCATGATATGATGTCTTATTTTATAATTAGATAGACTGTTAAATATTTTAATGAATTGGTATTATGAAAATTATTTTTAACCTATAGTTGATTAATAGACATTTAGAAATATTGGTACTGTTGGTCCTCGCTCATTGATTATGAGTTTGTTAGTATAATGAAAGGATTAAAAAAAGGAAAGGAAATTTTGACAAAATTTTAAGACTAGCATAAGGGGAAATGAGAGCTTTGGTATTGTAAGCCTTGACTCATTAGCATGAAGTTTGCAGATTTTTTTTTAAAATAAGTGTAAAATGTATAAATTTTAGTTCTGGTTTTCCATTTATATCTTCTAATCTGCAGTTACCTATATTAATAAGCATTACCCACTTCTTACATTTATTAAGATTATATTTTAACTTTATTTCTTAAGCTGGAATTTGATTTACTCAGATTAATTATTTCAACCCCAAACGAGCTGATACTACTATTTTTTAAATGCTGTAAGGTTTGGTAGGGTGATTTTTATCCTAAAATTTGAAATTGTATATAACACTTTTTTGTGCTTTATTTATGCAGAATATCCCCCGAATCCTAAATCTAGAACTCCAAGAATGCTGGTCATTAAGAAAGGTAATTCAAAAGACTTACAGCTATCTGGATTCCCAGTAGCAGGAAACCTCCAGTCACAACCAGTTAAGAATGGAACTGGTCCGAGTGTTTATAAAGGCTTAGTCCCCAAGCCCGCTGTTCCACCTACAAAAGTAAGTCCTTGTGTGTAAGCCAAATTTGTTGTAGATGTCCCATTTGTGAATTACGCTGAATTATTCTGCGTACTTTGACCAGTTGCTGGTTTTTGTAGTAGTCGTCTTCTGCTGTAAAAAGTAGCTTCATGTATATAAAAAATTTTTTTTTAGTTCCTCTGCATTTTAAGAGGAGAAAATTAAACTTAAAATTTGTGCTCTGTTGGATGCAATAGGGTGTATTTGCTCGCTTACGTGTATTATACTATTTACTTGGTGCTAAGTTGTAAGGTTTTGAGTGCTAATGAGTTTTATTGTAAGACCAAAAAAAAAAAAAAAAAAAAAAAAAAAAAAAAAAAAAAAAAAAAAAAAGGAAAGTCCTCACTTTTGAGATTTGGAAATAACCGTAATTTAGAGTCACATTTTGCGTGTAGTTGTTTATGTTTACATGTGCTATAATATATAGAGGTGGAGGGCAGCGTTTAGGAGGCTTGTCTTCTACCTGTAGTCCGCAGGGTCGGAGGCAGGCCTCTATCCACTGAGCACCTTGCCAGCCCCCTTATCATTATTATCATTACTGTTGTTTTGTTTGTATTTTTGAAACTGGCCTCTGTGTAGCCCTGGCTGGCCTAGATTCTGTAGATCAGGCTACAGAATCTACAGGCCAGCCTCTGCCTCTAGAGTTCTGGGATTAAAGGCCTGTCTTGTACACATTGGTTCCCTTTATTATTTTCAAATCATGTATATGGGTATGTCTGTATGTGGGTATGCGCGGGTGCCTGAAGAGGCCAGAGGATTACAGGTGATTGTGGAGTTACTGGTTATTGTGAGCCACCTGACTTTGATATTGGGAGCTGAACTTGAGCTGTCTGTAAGAGCCACTGAGACATCTCATCAGCCCTAGATTTAGGTGGTTTATTTATTTTTTAATTGCATATTAAATCTTTATTTTATCTGTACAGAAACATATCTTGTGGCTCATTCACACCTATAATCTTAGCACTGAGGGGCCTGATTTGAGGTCTAGGCTAGCTAGTGGACTACACAGATAAAACAAAAGGCACAAAGGTTGAAGGACCATGGAGAGATGGTGAAAGTAGTATATAAATAACTTTTATGGGCTATATGTAATCATTGCTTAGTGTGTTCCCTTTTTCTCTGTCTTCATAAATTTGTTTTTGGTATTGATTGCTTTTTTTTTTTTTTTTTTTTTTTTAAGCCTACACAATGGAAAAGCCAAACTAAAGAAAATAAAGTCGGGACTTCTTTTCCTCATGAATCTACATATGGTGTTGGCAACTTTAATACTTTTAAGTCAACGGCCAAGAATATTAGTCCATCAACAAACTCAGTGAAAGAGGTACGCCACTGAGCATTTCTTGGGGATGCATTTAAAAGTCAGGGCAGGGGTTTGCTGTGTTGCCCAGGTTGGTCTGAAGCTCATGTTCATAAATGACCATTTTTCTTAGCTTCCTGACAGAGGTTGTGATTCCCACTTACTAAATCCTGATATTTTACCAATTTATTAGATACACCAATTCATTAAAGATGAGATGCTTTCATTTTTTTCTTCAGTGAATTTAGTCCAGACAACTCATTTTATTTGCATTGTTATACTTTGAAGAATAGAAGTTAAAAATTTTAAATTCCTAAGTATTCTAGACAACAGAGAAAATAGTGGAACTCCCATATACACCCATTCATTACAAAGAATTGTTAAGAACGTGTTAAAATAATTGTAGTTTCATTTGATACTTGTAGAAGTTTCGCTGTAGGATTAAACCATGACTATGTATTGTTTTGCTAGAGATGGACACGTTAATAGTAGTGATTTAGAGAGAGCAGTGGAAGGAAAGGTATATGTGAGTGTATGGCGGCTCAGGTAATTTTATTTTTTGAAACCCAGACTAGGGAGTTTCTTGACTAGTCTAGGATCAAAGACTCTTACCTTTATTTTTGCACTAAACTGTTTTATGTCCCATATTGCAATATCAATACCATATATAGTTTATGTTCTTATCTGCAGAATTTTGGATCTGTGAAATCTGTTAAAGTAGGATCAATATTTCTAACTGGTTTATTTTTTTTTTTTTATTAAATATTCACTTCAGTATATGTATATAAGACTTATTATGATTTCTGTGAAATTAAAAATTGCTGTCACATAGTTAACCCATTTAATGTCAAAGAAAAATATACATTGTTAGAAGTTTACTTTGAACTATTACTTTAAAACAGTTTTACCTTATGAATGTACAATAAGAAGCAGTGATAATAGTGAACTGTGTTTGACCTGGTTACATGTTCATTAGCATTTCTTAATTTTTCATTAGTGTAATCGTTCAAATTCTTCTTCGCCTGTTGACAAACTTAATCAGCAGCCTCGTTTAACTAAACTGACACGAATGCGCAGTGATAAAAAGAGTGAATTTTTGAAAGCATTGAAAAGGGACAGAGTAGAAGAGGAACATGAAGATGAAAGCCATGCTGGCTCAGAGAAGGTAATTGAAATTGCAGTGATTCTTGATTTGACATTAACATAGTTTTAAATTATGTGGGTAAATATTTAGAACTTTGACAAACTCTAATAGCATCATCTTTGGTTTCCTCCTGCTAAGCCTATGCTAACAGGTTCATGTCTTCTCTGGGTGGATATTCAGGGGCTAATATAGCCCAGGTTTCTCCTGTTTAGTTTTGACTGTCCTGGAACTCGCTCTGTAGACTAGGCTGTCTCTGCCTCTTGAGTGCTGGGATCAGGGTCACCTGCCACTACAGCAGGTAACCTCTGGAAAACTGGACAGACATATACCACCACACCTGGCTAGGGCAAAATTATTTGTGATGGCTGTAACAGTGATGTTGTAAGACTATAGGTTAGCTCTGTACATAGTTTCAGATATACTTAATGACTTTTTTTTATTCTGTTTTAATCTTTGAATTCCTTTGCAGGATAGAAATGAGCTCTGCTTTTGCATTAGATTCAGCTTTGAGGAACCCCAGCAGGGAATAGAAAGATAGTGAGATCAGAGCCCCTAGTCCCCTCCTCAGCAGGCTGCTTCCTTGATTCCTCCCTATTGATGATTTCCCTGTGATTCCTCCCTATTGATGATTTCCCTGTTTTTCCTCCCTTTCCCCTCAGACCTATTGGTGGGAACATTTCTATTCACTCAGCCTTGCCACCACCCTTAGTGGTGCTCTTACATTCACACTGTTGTAAATAAGCCCTCAATAAACCTATTTTGAAATTGCAGCTTAAAATTAATAATCTCCCTATAAAGAAAACCAGCTAACTTGGAGGGGACAGGGTGTCCTGGTACTCTCTAAAGCATGTTGGCCTTGAACTCACAGACACATCTCTCTGCTGCACTGCTGCCACCACCACTGCCCCTCTCCCCCCTCCCCCAAAGTGCTGGGATTGAAGGTTTGCACCACCATTGCTTGGCTAGCTTTTTTTTCTCAGAAACTTTTCTTATTTTGTATTTTTCAATTTTTATGCAAAAACATGTGGGTTTTATTGTTTTGCTTAATTTTTTTGGAGGCTAACATGTAATTTATGATCCTTAGCCTTGGCCTACTAGTCAGAGTTTGTAATTACAGGTGTGTACATGTAATTTACACCATGCCTAGACACATTCTGTGCTCGGCACTGTGGTATATACTTTTAATTATAATGACCTGTACACTGAAGCAGGAAGATTGGTGTAGGACTGAGTCCAACAGGGTTATCTCTTTTCTTTCATTTTCATCTTTTGGCCTTATATACATTTTTAAGAATGCTACTGAAATTTAAGGATAATGAAATAATTTGTGTGTTTTTTATGAGAATCTAAACAGCTTCTGTTACTTGTGATTAACTGTTCCCCAGAACTCACTGTTTATTTTTTAAACTCCCTAAATATCAGGATGACGACTCATTTAATTTGCATAACAGCAATAGTAGTCACCAAGAAAGAGATATAAACAGAAACTTTGATGAAAATGAAATTCCACAGGAGAACGGCAATGCCTCGGTGATTTCTCAACAGATCATTCGTTCTTCGACTTTTCCACAAACTGATGTTCTTTCCAGTTCACTTGAGGCAGAACACAGGTTAGTAATTATTTTTACTTTTATTCTGGCATTATCTCTGTTCAAGATTTTATCACTAAGTTTAAGTGATTGATAGGTTTATTTTTGTGATGCTGTGTACTAGATCTTAGAGATGCCTGACACTGTGTCCTGAGTGCTGAGATCTATGTGCTACCACACCTTGCTCTTATTTGCCTTTAACATGTTTATTAAAAGTTTCACTTGTTTTTAAATGGGCAGATGATTTTTATTGCATTCATAGTTGTTTCCATTGTAGTTTAATTATTTCACTTTCATTTTGGTAGTCATTGGTCTGTTTTCTATATAGATTTGACTTAGTGGACCTATGTATAAGTGGGGTTCTATCTCTGCTTTCTTTTTTTTAACATTTATTATTTTATGTATATGAGTATACTATTCCTGTCTTCAGACATACCAGAAGAGGGCATGAGGTCACATTATAGATGATTGTGAGCTGTGGGGATTGAACTTAGGACGAGCAGCCAGTGCTCTTAACTGCTCAGTCATCTCTCCAGCCCCTGTATCTCTGCTTTTTTGTGTTGGTTTTAATCTTATTTTTATTTCTCTTGTAGGGTATGTCAGTACTTGTTCTTTTTTTTTTTTTTTTTATTGCTGGGTAGTATGGCTAATTGACTCTATTGATTCATTTTATGTGTTTAAGCATTTGCCTGCATCTAAGTCTCTACCACATGTATGCCTGGTGCCTAGGGCATTGGATACTCTGGAACTAGAGTTACAGAGGGCTGTGAGCTGCTATGTGAATGCTGGGAATTGAATGAATGCATTGTGCATATATGTGAACATTTGTGCATTTTGCGAACATTAAAAAACATTAGGAATGCTTACCTTATAGGCCTTTTGCCTAAATTGTTAGATTGTACATAAAGGAAAATAATTTTTTTTTTTTTTTTTTTTTTTTTTTTGGAGACAGGATTTCTCTGTGTAGCCTTGGCTGTCCTGGAACTCACTCTGTAGACCAGGCTGGCCTCGAACTCAGAAATCCACCTGCCTCTGCTTCCCAAGTGCTGGGATTAAAGGCGTGCGCCACTACTGGTGCACAGTGAGGTATATGAACTAGTTATTTGAAGATATTGTTGAGAGACTGAAAGTGAGAAGCTATTTAAAGCTATCAATAGCAGAATGTGCACATCCTATATGACATCCTTTATAACACTAAGTACAATTTGTAACACTAAGCGTGTAGTTGTATAATGATGAACAGCCCTACATGGGTGCAGGTGACATGCTAGTAACTTGTGTTGTGCATCATCACAGTATGTAAAGGAAAAAGGAAAAAACAGTCCATTTGGATCATTGGAAACATTTGTATGAATATATGCATACATACAGAAATGAGCAAATGCATACATTGGCAGTTCTTTAATGATTTTTATGTACTTGTATGTCTTTCATTGACTTTATTTCTGTCTCATAGATGCAAGATGCATATTGATTATTTAGTGTCTCAAAATCAGGAAATTGTGTAGTTAGCATTTAAATTTAGGAACTCTTAATTCTCAACTGGAAGTTTGTAAGCATTAATGCACTGGGCAAATAAATTATGGTCACTCTTAACCTTTTTTGGTATGTGAGCGAGTTTAGAGTTCGAGATTGAACCTAGGACCTCATGTTTGCTAGGCAAGCTTCCAACCACTGAACACTACCTCCAGCCCATAAAACATTGTTTCCTAAGTTCGCTAAGTTACAGCTTTTAGATGTTAAAAAAATGAAGATGTGATATTTCTTTCTTGAAGCTTCAATTTTCACTTTCTTTGTAGTTCTTAAGTGTATATAGTCTTAGAGTAAATGCATTTTTCAGTAATGAACAATTTCTAACAATTTTTTGTTTTATATTAAGTAATCATGTTTATTCATCAGCTGGAGAGTTAAGAATACTTGGTTCCCTCCTCATTTTCTTTTAGTGATGAGGATTGAACCCAGGGCGTCACAAATGTTTTGTCAGTTCTTACAATAAAAGAAGTAAAAGTGTGGTCATAGCAAAAGCAGTAAGTTATGTTAGCAGTTAGTTTATGATCTTTGGGTTCAGTGATACTGAATGACTAAGTAAAAATGCCATTCTTTAGGACGGTTATCTATGTTATAGTCAAGGCAGTGTATCAGAAAAGCCAGTGAATAGAGAGCAAAGAAATAATTAATGTTTACTTGAACACTGATTTTGAAGCAGTAGTTCAGTATGGTACATAATAATTTGGGAGGCAGAAAATTAAAATTGTTTTTCTTCTTTGCTGTAAAGTAAGCAAATTGTTTTACTTAAATGACTTGTAATTCTTTGTAAAATATGAATAGCATGTTAGATACTATTAGGGCTCATGAGTACTAATAAATTCTCTGAGACCTTGAAAAAAAAATCTGAAACCACAACAACTTGATATGCAATAGATGCAAGTTGAAAGATATGCAAATAGAAATATCAGAAATACTTAAGGAGTGGAGTGCAGTTTTTAACACTGCCTTACAAATTGGCCTTAAAAGAAGCAGAAATTGCTGGGCAGTGGTGGCACACATCTTTATTTAATCCCAGCACTTGGGAGGCAGAGGCAGGTGGATTTCTGAGTTCAAGGCCAGCCTGGTCTACAGAGTGAGTGCCAGGACAGCCAGGGCTACACAGGGAAACCCTGTCTCGAAAAACCAAAAAAAAAAAAGAAGCAGAAATTTTAAGCATGTGCTGCATGCTTGCCCAAGTCAAAATGGTTAGTCCTCTGTTAGTCTTTTCTTAGCTTTCTTTTCCTAAAGTGGAAGTATTTTCTTAAAAAATCAATTGCGAAGAACTGTTGTTAGTCATTTTCCACTATTTAGCTGTAAGTTGAGAACTTGTCATTTTTCTGTTACTGTTGCATATTACGCCTCTTTTTTAGATTGAATTGTCTACCAAGGATGGTGACATACACTCAAGACATAGCTGTAGCAGAATAAAGTGTAAAGTGTGAGATAGAACAAGCTTTTGCAGTCTCTCAAGTAGAAATCCTAAATGAGCAACCGAGAGTATATTGGATTGTGGTGGTATTTAAGAAGAAGCAAAAGTGGTATTATTACTACTCTTAAGTATAAAGATTTGCTACTTTCTAGTTTTGACTCTCTCTGTTGCAAGTTTCCAGCATAGAGAACCCTGTCCCTAAAGATGTAAGCAATTGGGCAGTTCATTCTTTCTTACTACCAAATATAGTTTTCTTGATCAATAACTCATTTTTAAGAAAATAAACTCAAGTTATTTTGTATCTTGGGGACTGTATATAATCGATTGTGGATCATGTTTTCTTCTACATAGTATAAAGGTAATAATTGCACAACCTAGGTGAAGCTCTAAGTTAAGAGTCCTTTCCTTCTTTGCAGATTATTAAAAGAGATGGGCTGGCAGGAAGACAGTGAGAATGATGAAACTTGTGCTCCCTTAACTGAGGATGAAATGAGAGAATTTCAAGTTATTAGTGAACAGGTAAGAAAATCTGAGCCTAACCAAAATACAGGGGAACATTGGTGGTGGGGCAGTTTAAATTTTATTTGTTTCGAAATTTACTAGCCATCACACCATAGTCCAGAATTCTCTTTGAGACAAATCTGCAGTGACTTACTGTGTATTCAGTATTTAGGTGAACAAAATGCTTCCAAATTTTTGTTGTCCAAACTTTTCGTTTTTTGTTTTTGTTTTTTGTTTTTTGGTTTTTCGAGACAGGGTTTCTCTGTGTAGCCCTGGCTGTCCTGGAACTTAATCTGTAGACCAGGCTGGCCTCGAACTCAGAAATCCACCTGTCTCTGCCTCCCAAGTGCTGGGATTAAAGGTGTGTGCCACCACTGCCTGGCCTTATGTTGTCCAAACTTTTAATTTGGTTATTGATTTGACATGGGTGACAAATTTTAATTAACTTTGTCTTTGATCCATTCAAAAAAGATAATATTCTAAGCTATCTTTTTTTTGGTCTCTATACTTTCTGATAGAGTTAATAGGTTATATTTGACAGCATCAAAAAGTTATTTTTCTTAATCCATAATAGATTAAAAAATTAGTTCTCATCATAATATTTCTATACAGAAATATTATGGTTGGTACTGTGACCTTTAGAAACATTGCCTAAATATTTTGAATGGAGTCTTTTATGAAGTAGCCATAATAACATGAGTGTGGACTTTATCCTCATTTTATTTCCAAAAATTGCATAAAAATATACCACATAAAATTTACTAGTTTACCACTTTCCGCCGACACACACACACACAGACACACACACACAGACACACACACACACACACACACACACACACACCACAGTGGCTTAAATGTATTTTTGTTATTTGACAACTATAACCACCATCCATTTCCACAGTTTTCCAACAAAAAAGTTGGGCCCAGGTTATGATAGTAGGTCAAGGCACTAACCACCAAACCTGAACTTGACTTTGATACTCAAAATCCACATGGTGGTGTGCTGGAGAGATGACTCAGTAGTAAGAGCATTTGCTGTTTTTCCAGAGGAACTGGGTTCAATTCCCAGCACCTACACACCCTAGCTTTTGATTGTAGCTCAGTTTATGAAAATATTTTGATTTAGATCTTTTTTTTTTTTTTTTTTTTAAGATTTTAGGTGCTTGTACTTTTGATGAAAATTCTGACGTTTTTCATCTGTATCTTTCAAGTTTTAGATCTTAGTGTTTAGGTTTTCTGTTTATAATAGTATGCAGTAAAGGTCCAACCTCATGCGGATATTAATAGAAGCAACTGAAGAATAAGCTATTATGGCTCACAGTTTTGAGTGGTTAGGCATGATGGCATTTGGTTGTGGCACTGACTAGGAAACGGAGAAAGGAGAATGCAGGCATTCAGCTGGCTTTCTCCTTTTCCCTTTAATTCAGTCTGGGACTCTCAGTTCATGGGATGGTACCACCAACAATTAGGGTGAGTTAAACTTTTTATTTTTAGTTAAGCCTCTCTGGAAACACTTTCACAAATAGTCCAGAACTATATCTCCTAGATGATGTTTGATTTACTTGACAAAGTTGACAAAGATGTAACAGTCATAAGTATCCTTTCTCTAGTACTATTTATTGAAGACTGTCCTGTCCCTAGTTTCTGATCTGGGCAGGCTCAGTGAGATAGATGGCTCAGCAGAAGATAAACACAGTTGCCATCAAGCCTGGTAACTTGAGTTTAACCCTTTGGTGGAAGGTGAGAACCAAACTAGCTCTTTAAGATTGTCTTTGACTCCCTTCCCTCTACTAAATGTTATAAAAAATTAAAATAAATAGATGAGTAACAGGTATCCAAGCTAAATATATATACACATGGGTTTCTTTCTGGGCTCTCCATTTCTTTGGTCTGTGTCAGTTTGAGTCATTTTCTTTTTAAGACAGTCTTTAGCACTGGTCACCCTTGATCTGCTGTAGTGAGGGAGAATGACCTTGAACTGGTGTGCTGAGATAGCAGGCTTATTCTATTCACCATGCCTAGTTCATGCAGTGCTGAGGATCACTAGGCAGTGCTGGCTAGGCAAATACTCTGCGTCTGGCTTCTCTATATCTTGAAAACCGTTTATATTAATGTATGTAAATTACATAACTAGTGGTTTCAATGTGAGATCTTATACATGTATGTAGTGAATTTGATCATATATCCCTACCCAACCCTTACCTTCTCTTGTCTGCCTTTCCGTATTCTACTAGAAGGTTGGATTCCCCCTTTCATTCTGCCCCTAAACAAATGCCATTGTTCTTTTTTTTTTTTTTTAAAGATTTATTTATTATTATATGTAAGTACACTGTAGCTGTCTTCAGACACACCAGAAGAGGGCATCAGATCTCATTATGGATGGTTGTGAGCCACCATGTGGTTGCTGGGATTTGAACTCAGGACCTTCGGAAGAGCAGTCGATGCTCTTAACCGCTGAGCCATCTCTCCAGCCCGCCATTGTTCTTTCAAGTGGGATTGCATTGAATCTGTAAACATTTGGGGTAATGTTTATATCTTAGCAAAATTAAATCTTCCAAACTGTGAGCATGGAATAGATGTTTTAGTGTGGGTTTGGAGTATATCAGACTTTAAATCACCTTACGAACTTTAATCATTATATAAATGGGAGTGTTTTCTAAACAGTTTCATTGAATTGTTATCAGTGTTCATTCTTTCAGAAACAGCTGTTGATTTTTATATTCTTGTTATATTAAATTCAGAATATTTCTTGGTGGAGAGGATGTTGGTTTTGGGAGTCTCTATTACCACCATCTTCTGCAAACATTTTATTTGCATGTACACAGTTTACATATACAATTTTACTTCAGATGGTTGAGTTTTTTCACTCAGTTGTATAAATTGATAATACTCAAGAACGGTTCCATCACCATCTGGATTTTTTTATTTGCCTTTGTAGTCAGTCTTTATACCCTGGCATCCACTTACTCATCTGGTTTCTGTCTTTAGGAGTTAGCTTCTTTCTGTAGTACATGCTACTAAGCTAGTGCTCTACAACTAAGCTACAATTCGAGTTTAAAGAAAAGTATCATTTAAAATGTATTGAGTACCCTTGCTATGAATAGTATTCCAAGGATAGTATATCACCAAGATAATTGACTTTAAAACCATGTGATAACTGAGGCAGGTAGCTAAATCTTGTTGAAAAATAAAATATCTAACTGCCACAAAGATACTGTTTCTTGCATACTGTAAATTTGAAACCAGTGACACACATAAAGTCTATATTTTTTGAACTAATGGAAAAGGCATGTATATATTCATTATGTTAAATATTATAAAATATTTGATAACTTTAAAGATAGTGTTTTTTAAAAGAATTAGTATTATTCCTGGTAACAGTTGGAACTTAATGGTTCTGGGTTTAAACTTTACCTCTTTACCTCTTTAGCAAACATACACTGAGTGTTCAGATATGTTTAAATGTCTAGAGTTGCACTCCTTTTTCCAGTTAGTGAGAGTATATAAATTCCTATGTAAGTCAGGTTGTGATAATAGTTCTAAATGTTGCTGATGAGAGGACCAAAGAGGGGTGATAGAGAAATGCAAAATCAAGACTGTCTTGAATGCCTATTATCATTGCAGACTGTTAAGAAAAATTTTCTCTCTTCCAGAATTTTCCCCTGCAGTGGTCAATGTAGACATAGTTCCACTTGCAATGACTTAGCGATATTTAAGGAGTTAATTTGAATTGGCCTTTGACAAATGAAGATGAAAGATGAATGATATTACTGGAGCAAGTTGTAAATTAGGCAAAAGTTAGAAAATGTATTTTTGTTGGACTCAAAGTATCAAGAGAATTGGGTGAAAAGCTCTTAAAGGTTCTTAAGTTAAAGTGTGACATCACAATGTATTGTTAACTAGCTCATAATTTCCACTAGGTACCATGCTAAGTGCTTCCTTGAAGTGCTTCCTTATGTTATTGTTATGGTACAGGTACTAGTACTACTGGCTAGATGAGAAAACTACAGCTTCTAAGTTTATGAGTAGAGCAATTAGAATTTGAACCCAAGTTTGGCTGACTTACTTGCTTTACTTAGCCCTTAATCAGAATATGAAGGATTTGGAATGTCGTATCAGTTTGTTTGGTTGTATTCATTAAGGTTCATTAAAGGTTTTGTTAAGATATGAGGTAGACTTAAAAAGTGTACATCGTAAGTGTGGTTCCTAAGAGTAGAATTCAAGCTGATAAGTTGGGAATATGATGCAGCAATTAGCACGATCACAGCTTACACTGGAGAAATGTTAGGTAAGGTGGTTTTGAGAATAAAATACCTGAATTACAAACATTGGGATTTTGAAATACCGAAATGTGATGATAGTGTCATATTATAAGTAAGAGTGTAGAAGGAGAAAGGAACTGATTTTAGGAAAAGGCTTTAAAATGTTGTTAGATGTTTCTGGGGGATGCATAAGCTTATAGAAAATATTAGAAATAAAACCTAAGATTTGGAACTGAAGGGCTGGGTTACTTGATGAAGTGATTGCTGTGCAAACATGAAGCACTGATCTCTCCCACCTCCATAAGAAAAAAGCCAGACATAGCAGTGTGTTCTTTAATCTCAGTGCTTGGGGAGTAGGAGGCAGAACTCCAGGTTCAGAGACAGCCCCCCCCCCCTATTATTTACATCTCAACTGCTCCCCCTCTTCTCTCCCAGAGTTCATCACTCCTTTCCCTCTCTTGCCTCTGAGAGGGCCCTCCCCATTCCCCTTCCCTGGGGCATCACGTCTCTACAGGACTATGGCACCCCTTTCTCACTGAGGCCAGACAAGTGTGTGTGTGGGGTGGGGTGAGGCTCAGCCCATTTATGCTTTTTGGTTGGTGGCTTAGTCTCTGGGTGCTCCCAGAAGTCCAGGTTAATTGACGCTGTTGGTCTTCCTATAGAGTTGCTATCCCCTTCAGCTCCTTCAGTTCTTCCCCTAACTCTTTCATAGGGGTCCCCAACCTCAGTCCAGTGGTTGACTGTAAGTATCTGCATCTGTCTGAGTCAGCTGGTAGTAGAGCCTCTCAGAGGACAACCACAATAGGCTCCTGTTTGTAAACACAGCATGGCATTAGTAATAGTTTCAGTTTGGTGCCTGGACATGTGATGGAATCTTAAATTGGGCCTGTCACTGGATGGCCTTTTCTTTAGTCTCTGCTCTATTTTTTACTTTTTATTTTTTTATTTTTTTGGTTTTTCGAGACAGGGTCTCTCTGTGTAGCCCTGGCAGTCCTGGAACTCACCTGTAGACCAGGCTGGCCTCGAACTCAGAAATCTGCCTGTCTCTGCCTCCCAAGTGCTGGGACTAAAGGCGTGTGCCACCACTGCCCGGCTCTGCTCTATTTTTGTACCTGCATTTCTTTTAGACAGGAACAATTATGGGTCAAAAATTTTGAAAGTGGGTTGGTGACCCCATCCCTCTACTGGGGGCCCTGTTTGTCTACTGGAGGTGGTCTCTTCAGGTTCCATTCTCCCCACTGTTGGGGCATTTCAGATAAGTTCATCCCCATTGAGTCCTGAGAACCTTTCACTTGTAGATCTCAGGGACTTTCTAGAACCCCCCCCCCCACCTCCCAGCTGCATATTTCTAGTCATTCTCCCGATCCTCTGGACTTCTCTTCTGTTTCCCCCCATACCTGATCCTACCCCTCCCTTTCCCTTCCTCTCTCCTCTCCCACCCAAATCTCTCTCTCCCTCTGCCTCCTGTGATTATTTTGTTCCCCCTTCTAAGTGTGATTGAAGCATCCTCACTTGGGCCTTCTTTCTTGTTTAACTTCTTACAGTCTGTGGGTTGTATCATGTATTCTGTACTTTTTGGCTAATTTCCTCTTATCAGTGAGTACATGCCGAGACAGGCCCCTTTAAAAAAGATAAATTGAGGAAGGTACCTGGCCTCCTCCCTCCACATCCATTGATATACAGGTACACCCCCGAGCTCATAAAAATAGATTTGTTGGCAAGCTGAGTGCTCATGGAAGAATGGGTAGATGATTGATTGATTGCTTGATTAACTTATATGATTTGTAGTGTCTTGATATAGCCCGTTCAGCTATAGGACTGACTTGGTAGTTCAGGCTGGCCTTAAATCACAATCTTCATTCCTTTGCCACCCAAATGTTCTAGGCAGAACTTCCAGTTTATTGATAGGCCTCACACTGAATGAATGAATGAATGAGTGAATGAGTGAATGAGTGAATGAGTGAATGAGGAGACTAATTGAGGAAGATGCTTGACATGGACACCTCCCACCCCCATGCATTGACACACATATATACACACACATCTGTACACAGGTATGTACCAGCATACTCACTTAGATTTTGTTTCTATTGGAGTTCTTCACAGATGATTTTATGCTTGTGGCAGATAAGACAGTACTGGTTCAAATTGTGTGAAGTAAGAACAGAACTTTGATGAAACACTTTTTACAGAGAGGGACCAGACATAAGTGTCATGGTGGCTAGGAATATTAGAAATGGATGTATTCAAAGTGATGGGAGGTGAGCTTCAAAATTAAATGAAGTAGAAAACATGCTATGAAAAAAAAAAGAATTGAACGGAAAGGGAAACTTAAAGCTCAAGCCTCTGTGTGTATGTGATGTTTAACTTTAGCTGTAGCTCTTGGGCTTGAATAGAAATTAAAGAACCCTCTCTCATCTATAAACATATAGACAGTGCCAAACATTAGCTTATTTAGCTGAATTTTATCTCTAGAAACTTGAATTTAGATATGCACATGAAAATTAGCCTCATGTTTTTCATGAAATTCAAGATGTCTGAGTTAATATGTGTTGTTATTAGTTTTATAGTTTTATGATACTTTTAATTTAGGGTGTCTTTTTTCCTATTTTGAGAAATAATATTTTTGACTCAGGTTTATCATCATCATCACCACTACCATGTTTAGTTTTTATTTCTCATTTTGGATATTAAGACTTTTTTCTTGCATCTTAATTGGCTTGATTAAGCATAGGAGGACCCTTACTTTTTTACTTATTCTACAAAGCTGAATAAAAACAGCTGCTGGGTTTGTTAATTTACAAATGAAGAGATCAACTTAAGATATTCCTTAGTAGCACCTGAAAGTATATTTATTACAGTATTTATGTAAGACAACAAAAATTTGGAAAGGTTTAAACTTTAGTGTAACAGTTTTGAGTCCCATCTACCCTTTGTATTTCCGATACCTCTATTCTTCTTTATAGTTGTTTGGTAGGTGGTTAATGTGTTTGTTCTACTCAAAGAATAGATTTTAATTTGCATTTTGTTTAATTTTGTAACCAGGTCTTGCTATGTAGCCAGACTGGCCTGGAATTCTTCTATGTAGCTGAGAGTTTACCTTGAATTTAAGATCTCCCTGTCTCTCAAGTGCTAACAGATTTAGGCTACCATGCTCAACTAAGAATAGATTAATTCTGTTGTTAGAGATACTTTGTTAGAATAAATTGGTTAATTACACGTGACTATTGAAATAGCTTATTTTGGGGGTATGATATACTTGTTTCTGGAATTTTCAGGGCAAGATACAATGAAAAGTTTATTATAATAATCACGATTATGTTAATATAGTAATTCATGAGACTAAGTTAATTTGCTTATTTTTGACATTTTAGTTACAGAAGAATGGTCTGAGAAAAAATGGTATTTTGAAAAATGGCCTGATCTGTGACTTCAAGTTTGGACCCTGGAAAAACAGCACTTTCAAACCCACAATTGAGAATGATGACACAGAGACAAGTAGCAGTGACACATCGGACGATGACGATGTGTGAAGGAGTTCCTCACAGCGTTAGAAATTTTAGTGTGATACATCTCTCATGCAGTTTGGGGTGAATTGTAAAAAATGAAGAACTATAATTTATGTAGTGAACCTGCCCCATTAGAAGATGATTTTTTTTGGGGGACTTCAATATGAAGAAAACCAAGAATGTTGTGTTGGGCTGTGTTGAACATTATTTCTTTGTAAATGAATGTTGTAGAAATGAGGACTTTGGTTGATCCAACATTGACTTTCTTCATCACTGCAGCATTTCTCTTGACTAGCAATGTGACGATGTAACAAATGAGATTTTTCTCATTTAATAATAAAAAATTGTGTAATGTTTTGCAAAGCTTCTGTCTTAAAATGTTCAGGTCTTAAGGTACAAGGCAGCTTACAGTTTTGCTTCCAGACTCCTATCTTTTTTGAACAGTGGAAATCTTCAACTCTACTTTGTGCACCTCCTCACCCCACTTCCCCCTAAAACAAAACAACAGCAAAAAGGAAAATGTAGCATGTTGGCTAAAACTGGAGCAAAGTGCACTAAAACATTAACTTCCTGAACTCAACTCTTGTACTAAGTCACCTTTCAAAACAAATTTTTCTTTAGTCCTTCGTAGTGCAGTGGATGTGAGAGGGGAGACGTGCCAGGTGTTCTTCCAAGCTCTAGGAGGTGCTTGTCAAGAGCTTTATTTGGTGTACTGTCAGATCAGGATTTTCAGAGGTGATTGGAAGAGTTGTGGGAAAACTTATTTTGATAAATTATTACACATGCAGAAAACCTGATCACTGACTGGATCTGTCCACAACATGGAAAATAAACTGGATTTTCAGAATATTGTTGTTCTTTGTAGTGTTCAAGATATTTGTCTCTATACATGCATTGCTTCTTATAAATTTATACTTTTCTTTGTTAAAATGCAATTCCTTTGAGCCTAGAAAAAGCTTAGGTTTTATCAATTTCACAAAGCTATTTGAAGAACTTTGACTATTTTCAATTTCATATCAAATTTAGAATCATTTTTGTTTAGATAATATGTTAGACTACTAATTATGTTTGTAACCAATTTTCAGGTTTGATTCACTCTCAGGTGCTTTTATAGTCCTCTGTCTCAGCCTCATTTATATGAGTGTATTCTGCATATGAGGAGGCCATATCCCCTGGAACTGGAGTTGTATGTAGTTGTGAGCTGCCTGACTGGGGTGCAGTGTATTATTATTGTAAAGAAATTAGTCATAGACCAGAAGTTTTTGGAGTTTTATGCCAGACTAGTCTTTTTCTAAGAGCTTAATTTTTTTTTCAGAAGGCTACAATATTTTTATCTGTTTTCATATTAGTCCCCAGCTTTTACCATAAGCTAGGCTTTACTGTTTCCTGCCTAGACTAGGGTAATGGAGAAATTAAATTGTAAATTCCTACATTTTTACTCCCATAAAAAATTTTGAGGCTAAGTATAACAAAATACTAAATATAGGTTTTAAAAAATAGGCTTTTTATTTGGGGGTTTGCCACAATTCATTCTAAATGGAAAAAGTTCAATGTATCCGCCACAAGCATACTTAATGGATGGTGTGACAAAGCTGGCCGTGTCACATTGAATGCCTTTGATTGCACCATTATTTGCAAACAGGATAATGAAAACTTGGTTTGGGGCAGTTTTGTATTCAGGCAGTTCTGCTTTTATTTCAATCTAGGTAGCTCTTAGCTAATGTTTATTGTGTCTTAATGTATTTACTGTTTTATAAATAATGGTGTGTTAACTGCAGTACAGTTCTGCCCATTAAGTGATGGCATAAGCACATTTGGTTCTTTAGAGGATGGAGACATACACATGTAATTTAAGAGTATTTAGTTATCATAGTTCTAACTTGCTGTCTAAAGATTTGGCTTCTAGTAAAAGTTTGAATCATATTAGAAATGAGAGCCTACAAATGGAGGGTGGTTAAATGTAGATGTAGTGTGGAACTATTGAACAGAACTAATTCATGGTTGTCAGGGGCAGCACAATTTGAATGCTTGATTTGAATGCTCATTTTCTGCATAGCACCACCACCAAGGTGGTGACTTTGTAAGTCTTTGACTCCTCACTCTCATAATTCTTGTATAAGTTGTAATTAATGAGCAGAATCCTTATGGTAATCCTATTTAAAATAGCATTTCAAAAAATGTATCTTGTTTGAATTTAAGATAAGGATTTAGAATGATTGTAATTTCCATAAGTATATTAAATTCACCCAAAAACTAATTTTATTTGAAATACAAATCTCAAAGTGATTTCTCAATTGTCTTTTCTAGCTTAGTTTCCTAGTTTCTGTCAATATTGTAAAACCTCTTGTGTGAAGTTTTGAAGAGATTGTGGAACACCCAAAGGGACTCTGATGTTGGAAGCCTTTTTTTAAAATCACACACAAAACTCATTTGTTATATCTGTAAATTTTAAATGATTATACAATAGCCTAACTGCTTATAATAAGTATTAGCAAAAAGAAGGTTTAAAACCCACAAATTTCAACAGCCTAAATTTTAGCATAAAACTGCTATCATAAACCAATGTTGCTATGTTTGGGCTTATACTTCTGTGTTTATTTGAATTTAATATATTTATGGAAATTAAATATCAGCAGTTGAAAACTGGATGCTTGGCTTTTGTGAAGATTTTCCCAGTTTATTATGCTAGCCGTTGGAGAGGCCACGGGCAGAGGGCTTTTCAAGAAATAGCAAAATCTGTAAAAGAACCAAGTGGTGTAGAGGCTTCAGTTCTTTTTCTGCTTAACATGTTTCCATAGGTGAGGTTGAATAGTAGTATTTAACCATAGCAGTTGTATTCCAAGTAGAGCTGTGATCGTTTTAACCTGGAATTCTTTGTTCGGTATTTGGGAATGTATATTTCATTACTTAGCCTAGGTGACAGGTTTTATAATTACTGTTTTTGTTTACCCACTAGGTATAACCTATATAAGTTGAGCATTTTGTGATCCTCAATACCTTTTATTAGGATATGTTATACATGATTATTTCATTATGACATTTCTTATATGAGCATTACTTTGGTTATATTTTCTTCCTATTGTTTCTTCCTCTCCCTTGTAATCTCACTTCCCAATTAACCCCTGCATCTATGTCTGATTTTACATTTTTACTTGCCTTTTTTTTTTTTTTTTTTTTTTGGTGGAGTTTTGTTGTTTTGGATGGTTTTTTGGTGACCCAGTGAATTTGTTGTTACTGTTTATGGAAGCATGGAGGAGGACACCTTTACCAGTGGCTACAACACTGAGGAAAATGTCTCATTTCCCTGTCAATCAGTAGTTTACAGTATGTATTATTCAGGGAAGGCATAGGGCCCTGTGGACCCCCATATTTGTAGGTAACCACAGTGGCTTTGTGATCCAGTATGGAGTTTTATTTTGTAGACATAATATGGCAGGGATGGTTCACATATGGAACCGTTAGGTCCACTAGGACCCAGTGTGGTGTGTTTTGTACAGCAGGGCCCTGACTACTGTGATGTGTAAGGGAGTAGTACCTTTAGTAGTATGCTCAGAATGGTCTGCTTTCTGGCATTGTACAGTTAACGGCTGTGCCACCCCTCTCAGAGCTTAGTTCTTGTGACATGCTTGGGTGTCAACTCCAAAATTCTGGACATATAAGGTGTTAGAAATCCACCTAGTTTGAAGCTTTACTCCTTTGAGTTGTGACTTTAATCCAGGACACAAAGAACTAGCTGAGTTCTCAGTAAGATAAACAACTGCCGTTTCTGCTTTTATTTATTTGGCATTATGCTCAGTTGTAAGCTTGGTAGTTTGATTTTCTTCAGTCTTTAAAAAAAGATCATTTTGACAAAGTCTGGTCATTGGATTTCAATGCTAAACCATTTGCTTGTGAAATTCTTGGAAAGTTTGTCTTCCATACTTGAAGATATTTCAAAACAAAATTATTTTTGTTAGTCATACCACTCCAAACTTTGTGTAAATAAGGTAAGTTCTACCATAAGGTAAGTTGGGTTTGACATGCCGACTCATTTCTTTGAAAGTTTATTGCTTTCTGGAATTCGAATGGTATAAGGGTAAACGAGCTAGAGAATCCACTTGGAATCAGTGCTTTGGTATCAAACTCACCAGGTCTAGGTGATGTGAGAAAATTAGGTTGTAGGGTGTTCTTGACTCTAAAAGAAAAAAAAAAGCCACTTTGATTACAGAATGCTATTTCTCAGTATGTAGTATATGCTGCTCATATAAGCTTGGGTGTCTGCAGAGACCAAGATAGTGTTCCAGATCCCCTTGATGAGTCACAGGTGGTTGTGAGCTTTTTGTGGTGGGGGCTGGGAACCTAGCTCACGTACTCTGCAGAATCGCTGAACCTCTTCATCTTTGTCATCCCTTTAGCTCCCAGGATTTAAAAATTTTTAATGTTTGTTTTTTTATTAACAGTATCTCAAAGCTGACTTTGAACTTATTCTGTAGCTCAGAGTGGCTTTGGATCTACAGCTACCCTCCTGCCTCAGCGGCTAAACTGTTGAGGTTACAGGTTGTGTGCCATTGTGCTTAGCACCTTTTTTTTTTTTTTTTTTTTTTTTTGGTTTTTCGAGACGGTTTCTCTGTATAGCCCTGGCTGTCCTGGAACTCACTCTGTAGACCAGGCTGGCCTCGAACTCAGAAATCCGCCTGCCTCTGCCTCCCAAGTGCTGGGATTAAAGGCGTGAGTCACCACTGCCCGGCTGTGCTTAGCACCTTAATGCCTTGTTAATAGGTTCTCCATTGTCTGAAGAAGGGAAGGTGAAATTCAAAGTAGAGGAGTTCTTTCATAAGAAGTTAACATAGATAAAAAGGAAGTCTGGCCTTCCCTCACTCAATATTCATGTGATCTGTGTTGCAACATGTTCAGTGGTGCCATTGTATAACCAAAGTAGCTATGTTTCAGTTACAGTAGGGTCTAGTTGTGGGCAGTAGGCTGCTGGTCCCTGTTGGAAATAGTGAAATTTAGGCCACTAGAAACTTTAAAGTGGAAGTTTAGGTTTGATTTTTTTTTTTTTTTTTTAAATCTTGTGCTTTTAAAAATTGTTTTTAAGCCTTGAAGGAAACAGTTTTATTTTTAATCTATATGTAATGCTGTTATTCACCAAAGCTAAAATATATTTTATTCTAAATTAGTGAAATTTATCAGTACAACATAAATGATTTACTGAGAAAATGGGGAAACTGGTAAAATGGGACAGTTTTAAAGGACAGACCTTCCGTCCTCCAAAAGGGAGATTTTAATTTAAAAACAGGGTCTTACCATGTAGCTCTTGCTAGCCTGAACTCTAGACCAAGCTGGCCTTGAGCTCACAGAAATCTGCCTGCCTCTGCTCCTAGAGTATTGGGATTAAGGACTCATGCCACTCTGCCCTGCTGGGAGATAATTTCTTGACTTTTCTGCAGTAGGGAATAAGTATTCATGGCCTGAGGGTACAAAAGCAAGTTATCATAGGTTACATGTTCTACCCTAGAAGTTGTATGAGTTTTTGTAGTCAAGGAAATACAGCAGCAGCTAGGTGGGTGATGTAAAGTAGAGAAAAAGTTGGCTATGTTGTGGCTCTCTGGGGCTTTGGAATGAATACCAAAGGGCTGGCAGAGTGGGGAGAGCTTGTAGGCAACACGGGTGTTTGTAAAGGCGTACTATAGAGCTTTTCGGGTTCAGAAGGATACATGGTGTTCAGAAAGGTTATAAGGGGGTGAGACTGAACCAGAGACAGGTGGTGGACGCTAACTCCAGCATTCGGGAGGAAGAGGCCAGCCTGTAAAAGGGGGAAGAGAGAGGTTGGTGAACCACACAGGGCAATGGTCATATGTTAAAACTGGAATGCTAGACTTAATGTGTCTTTCCATTTATCTATGAGCATCTTAATTTCAAAGTCCATATCATGCTTGCTTAAAAACTGCATTATGAGTAAGGAAGGAAAACCTGGAGCTGCCTCCTTCAGGTGTGACTTTTAGTAAAGTCAAATAGAGGAACATGTATTAACCAAGAAAAACTTCTGGAATACTAGGACAGAGAAAAGGTTGAATAAGGACCTGGACATCATTAAAGGAGTTGATGTTCCTTTGGTGCATAAAGCCCTGGGTTTGATCCATAGTACATTCCTGCACTAAAGGTGAAGCAGAAGACTCAAAAAGTCCATGGTCATCCTTGTCTATACAGTGAGTTTAAGACTATCCTGGAATTCAGTAAAAACTAAAAAGCCAGCCAAGGCAGCACCTCTTACACAACGGTTTCACATTTTTTTTATTCTCCTGGCACAATGGTGCATGCCTTTAATTCCAGCTCTTGAGAGCAGAGACAGGTGGATCTCTTGTGAGTTGGAGGCCAACCTGGTCAGCATAGTTAAGTTCCAGGATGGGCAGAGTTACATAAGGACACGCTGTCTTGAAAAACAACCAACACGCACACACACACACACACATACACCCTTTTTTGTCTAACTGCGTGCTGAAGGGATGTGAACTTTGAGAATGAACCAACTCCCCCTACCTGTGTATGTGTGTGTCTGATGCTCCTAGGCTGGCCTCAACCTTGCTACATAGACAAGGATGACTTTGAACATGTCCACTTGCCAGGATTACAGATTTGTGCCACCGTTCCCAGCTGAATTTGGAAAAACAAAACAAAAACTTACATTGGTAGAAAACACGGAGCTCTGGTGCCCTCAAGTATCATAATGTTGCAAAACAGCTTAGGAAGACTATACATTAAAATTTGAGCATCCTTTGACTTAAGTTGCTATTTCTATATATTAAGACTTTTTTACAATTCAAATTATCTTGCACATGTACAATAAACTATATGAATTATATCCACCTCTCGTTTTGATACAACTTAAAATGGCCCTATTCGTTATAAGATAGTTTTGCAATTTCATGACAAGTGTACCATGTTTGTTCATTTCTTATTCAGGGAACATTAATGACTTGCACTGTTGCAATTTCCTGATTAAGAGGGTAAGTTCTATACTTGGCAGGGTTCTTGAGTTATTGTGGGCCTTTCATCCTAATCGTTTGCTATGGTAACTTCTCTATGACTCTGTCTTTAATATGCCTCTGACAAATGTACAATATTTGGGAGGATGTACAATTATATAGGTAACTTTTGGATCTGGATTTTGATATCTTCTGTGTCCCTCAAACCAGTCCCTCATGAATAGCAAAGGATGACTATGAAGAGAACTGCTTGTCCTATGGCCAATTCAGGCCATTTCACTAAAGTAACTGAAAGGGACAGGAAGAATTCCAGTTCTATGACTAGTGCATCTCTGATATGGCCACTCTTTTGCACTTTGTGCTTTTTTTTCCCTTCAAAGATTTATTTATTTATTATATGTAAGTACACTGTAGCTGTCTTCAGACACACCAGAAGAAGTCATCAGATCTCATTACAGATGGTTGTGAGTCACCATGTGGTTGCTGAGAATTGAACTCAGGACCTTCAGAAGAGCAGTCAGTGCTCTTAATCGCGGAGCCATCTCTCCAGCCCCCCACTTTGTGCTTCTTGAGACAGGCCCATATTGGCCTCAGGCTTGCTATGTATCCGAACCAGCCTTGAGTCTGCACTGCTCAATGCTGAAATTGCTGGCATGTGCCACTACACTAAGTCTTTAACTTTAGTTTTTATTAAGTGGAAAGATTACTTAAGCCTAGGAGATGAAGACCAGCCTGTGCAACAGAGACACTATCTCAAAAACATTAAAACAAAAGCAAAACAACCCAACAGAACATTTACATTAAGAATATTTGTCAGTCATGGTTTTGAACACCTTCAGTCCCAATACTACAGAGGGGAAGGTGAATCTCTGAGTTCAAGACCAACCAGGGCTACATAGTGAGACTATCTGAGGAGGAAAAAAACGTTTATTTAAAAAATATTATCGTATATGTGTATGCTGTGTGTATTGTGTGTACACGTGTTTGTGTGTGAGAGACGGACACTAGAGCTTAGAGCTTCATAGAACTTGCTATATAAATTAGGATGGCATTGAACCTGAGGTTGAGGTCCATCTGCCTTTTTCTCCTCTGTTCTGTGAATTAAAAGTGTGCTGCCACACCTGCCATCCATCCATCCATCCATCCATCCATCCATCCATCCATCCATCCATCCATCCATCTATCTATCTATCTATCTATCTATCTATCTATCTATCTATGTCACTCTCATCATTTCTTCTCTTCCTTCTCTACACTTCTCCTTTTTCTCCTCCCTCTGAACTTGCTGACTTCTTGTGCAGGAAACCGTAGGTGCTGTGAATTCATGAGTACAACAGGCATGTTACGTCCAGAAGGAACATTTCACAGCATCTTAAATGTTTTCCTTCTTCTTCATGTGTATTCTGCTTGCATATATGCATGTGTACCTCATTCATGCCTGACGGACACGGAGCAGAAGAGTGTTATATTCCCTTGAGCTGGAGTTCCAGTTGAGTGGTGAGCTGCCTTGTGGGTGCTGAGAACCAAACCTGGATCTGTAAGAGCAACAAGTGTTCTTAGGCACTGCGCCACTTCTTTAGCCCTCTTAGTTTTTGTTTGTTTTTAATTAATTAATTTTTTGACTGGTCCTGATGACATAGGCCTGTAGTCCCAGCTATTAGGGAGGCTGGGCTACATGTCAATGTACTTTCTCACCCATAAAAGAAAAAGACAATCCATGAATCCATTTTTTCTTAGCATCTAATTTGTCTTTATTATCATTAGTATACAAGAATATCTTCCAGTTTGTTTTTGTTTGTTTGTTTTTGTTTTTTTGAGACAGGGTTTCTCTGTGTAATAGTCATGGCAGTCCTGGAATTCTCTTTGTAGACCATGTTGGTCTCGAACTCTCAGAGCTTCACCTGCTTTTGCCTCCCAAGTGCTAGGATTAAAGGTGTGAGCCATCTTGTCTGACAATATCTTCCAGTTTTATAGCTTATAAATTTCTAAAATTTTTAACTTAAATTCCACCAAGTGTTTTCTGCATACAAATGAGCTTCTAATTTTAGGTAATTTACTTTTTTCTATTTTGGTGGCTGGTGTTAAGCAGCCTTTTGAAGTAATGATGCTTGTAGTTTGAGTAAGAATGACTCCCAAAGACTCATGTTTGAATGCTTAGTGACCTGACTGAGAAGTGGCACTATAGGAGAAGGACCTTGTTGCTGTAGGTGTGGCCTCGCTGGTCACTGGGAGTGGGTTTGGAGGTTTCAAAAAGCTCCCACCAGGCTGTGTTTCTGTCTGCCTACTGATCTGGGTGGAGCTCTCAGCTACTGTTCTGATATCTGCTGGCCTGCTGCCATGCTCCCTGCCATGATGATGGTAGACTTGATCCTCTAAAACTGTAAGGCAGCCCCAGGTAAATGCTTTCTCTTCTAAGAGTTTTCTTGGTTATTGTGTGTCTTCACAGCAATAGAACAGTGAATAAGGCAGAACTCATTTACTAGTTTTGTCTCTATTCTTGCTGAAATGGCATGTTATATTTTCTTTGTTTAAACTGTTACCACAATTAAAATCAGCAATATATTAACAGCAACAAAAAATGTCTAGATGGTGAAGGCTGGTGGGGAGCCTGCCCAGAGGTGTTAGGTAGTTGAGGTAAGAGTTGCAGAAGCCAAGAAGAGAGGTGGAAATGGTGAACATCACCGGAAATGCTAATGCCATTGATGCTATAACTGAATCCCAACTCCACAACTTACTAACCTAGAGAAGCAGGAAAAAACCTGGTTGCAGCAATTGACCCATGTATGGAAAAACCAGCGACTCTCGTAAAGAATTCTAGTAAATCCATTTTAATATAACTGCACCCCACTCATGCCAGGTTAAATGCATCCCTAACTCAACCTCCTCTTCACCAGATCTCAAAACTCTCTGTGACTGTTCAGTTAGTGAGAAGACGCTTCAGAGGATGAGGAAGATGGCCATAAAACCAGATTCTTGAAGCATATGTTCTACTAACTTTTGCTAAATTGCTTTCTAATGCAGAAAGCTTAGCAACCCTGGGAGATTCTGCTTCTGCCTTCTGTGGCCGAGAAAAGGTGAGGTACAGGCCAGACCTAGGTCATACAGCCATGTTTGGGGAGGAGTGGACACTTGGGTAGAGGCCTTATGCAGCTTCTAAAGGAAGAGAGGAGTTATGGTAAGCAGAATATGCTGGGTTGGGGTAACAGAGAAAATAAGGGTTCTGTCAGTTCACCCCGAAGAACCAGCCTCATAATAATAAACTTGACCACAATTTAGCGGACAGGTTATGCTTACCTTATCCCTGCTTCAACTCTATTTAGGCCTGTAGCTCAGGTCAGTACCCTGATGTGCTAAAATACTTCATTTTCATTCTCAAAATGGCCATTTTAGCAAAAAGCCTTTTCATCATTAGTTTTGTCTGCTTTGCTTATGGAGATTATTGTCTGACAGGACTTTTTCTAGGAGACACAACATATGTCTACTCACCCTTGACAGGGATCTCATAATACACCAAAGTATGGATATCACCAAAGCCCAACTTGGTCAACCAATGAATTTTATTGGGGTTACTTACAGGAGCAGAAATGACTCAAAGACAGCTTCACCAAGACCCATTCCAACATGGGTGACAGTTTCTCTGCCTGTTTCTATCTTGGAGAAAAGGGTTACATAACAGGGATGTGACTGGACTTACCATGTTGGAACCCCCAGAGTCTAGGCTGGTACTTTGGTTAAACTAGGAAATATATTCAGGAGACACATTCTGATAAAACCAAGAGTGTTGGAAGAGAGAACCAAGGACTAGAGTTGGTGAAGAAAAAAACCTACAATGATTTATTTAGGCAAGCATGAATTCTGTAAATCCAAACCCTGCTGTTGAGGAACAAGTCTCCTGCTGCGGATCTCAGTGCAGGGAGCAACACGTTGCAGCTTCGGGCAGCTCCCCCTGGCTGGCTTCAAGACAACATACTCCTCTAGATGATCTCTAGACTCCATACTGGAATGCTTTCTCTGATCAGAGTAATTTGGTTTAAGAATGTCCAATGGCTTCACACCAGCTGGACCTAGTATAATTATAAGGTTTCTGATGAATGAATGAACAAGGAAGCTGATCATATTACATCTGCTGTCAGGAAGCAGAGTAAATAGGAAATAGGGCCAGGCACAAAACCTCAAGTCTGACTCTGTGACCTACTTACTCCAGCAAGGAGCTATGTTTTTCCCTCCCTCTGACCCTCCCTTCTTCCCTCCCTCCCTCCTTCCCTTCTTTTTTTTCTTTTTTTTTAATTTTCAAGACAGCTTTTTTTTTTTTTTTTTTTTTTGGGTTTTGGTGTGTGTGTGTGTGTGTGTGTGTGTGTGTGTGTGTGTGTGTGTGTGTGTGTGTGTATAGGTGTATAGTCCTGGCTATCCTAGAACTCATTCTGTAGACCAGGCACGCTGGCCTTGAATCAGAGATCCGTCTGCCTCTGCCTCCCAAATGCTGGGGTTAAAGGCGTGCGCCACCATTGATTAGCAAGGCTCCATTTCCTTGGCTCTACAACTTTCACAAATGATATCAGTAGCCTGGAACTGATTGTTCTGATACATGAGCCTTTAGGAGACAAGTTACATTACAACTGCAACAGTATCTGCTATATTAAGACCCCAAATGAAGTCCTTTTGTACCTTATAGTGCTGATATTGATTATTGCTTGACCCTTCAGGATCCCCTTTCCCAAGAATCTTTAACCATATTTGAAAGTGCCGGCCTTGCAAGGTAACATATTCTCAGGTTAAAGAGGTTGGGATGGGGACAGCTTTGGGGGCCATTATTCTGCCCACCACACTGTCAATTCAGGGAGCTGTTTTAGGTGAAGGACTAATTAGAGGGAAGGTCTGCGAATTTCAGTTCAGTTTCTAGTTAGTTATTTAGGCAAATAATCTGTTTAAGTCTTAATTTTCTCATGTAAAACAAGAAAGCAGTAATGCTTAGATTTCCTTCCAAAGTTTATGTATGGTAACAGACAGCATGCCAAGCTGGTGTGTGCAGGGGAAATGTGGACTTTCATGGAGCCTTGGTGGGGATATGAATTTTCCGGAAATAATGTGACCTTTTTATATAATAGAAGTGAACATTTGAATGCCTTCTGGTCTAGCATTCCTTTTGGGGGGGCAGTATCAATAATCTAGTGTTTTTTGTTTTTATGCTTTTTATTTTATTGGTGCTATTTCATATAAGTCTATGCTTCTATATATGTATTTGTATTTTAACCACATGTTATATGAAAGTGACAAATGCATATCATACATCCATATGAGAGCAGCAAAAAGCCACTGGGAACGACATACATTTTTCATAAAGGGATTTTATACAAGTTATTAAACCCATAATATGAACTATTGTAAAAATATAAAAAACCGAATATCTCTACATTTTGCCTGGAGGATACCTTTGAGATATTAAATGGAAAATGAAAACTGCAGACTATTAGGTATGGATGGTGCTAGTTTAAAGGAAACTTAAAAGGGAAATAAGGATGTACGTGTGCATGCGTGCTGTGCATCTGAGCATAGCAAAGGCTCTAAAACACTTCTTACGCGATGAGTTCTGAGCAAGAGGGGGGGAGTGGGGTGGGAAAGGAGAAAAAATGTGCATTAAGCTTTAATTACTCAAGTAATAAGTTCATATGCGTGCAAATAAAATGTAGAAGTTGTGGTAGCTTGAATGAGAATAGTCAGCACAGGCTCATAGACGTAAATGTTTGGTCACCAGAGAGTGGGGCTATGTGAAGGGATTAGGAGGGGTGGCCTTGTTGAACAAAGTGTCACTGGGGGTGGGCTTTGAGTTCCCCAGCCAGTCCCAGTGTCTTCCCACTCCCGCTGCCTGTGGATACAGATGTCCACCTCTGTGTAGTTCTCTGTAGACACTTCCTGTGTGCTACCATGCTTCTCACCATAATAGACTGAAGTTCTGAAACTGTAAGCCAGCCCCCGTTAAGTGTTTTCTTTCATAAGAGTTGCCATGGTCCTGGTGTCTCTTCAGAGCAATAGAACACTGACTAAGATAGAGGCAAAGTTGGTCCCCTGGAGTGACATTTCTAATCCTATCTCCATCTATTCTTCCTCATGTAACATGTAGTCTTCCTCATGTTTTCTGTTCCTTTAAGTGGCTATATATCTACACAAGGAGACTTCATACATTTAACAATATTTGAAACCGTGTCGTAAGGATCCTTCTATAATATACTTTTCTACAGCTTTATAATTTTTTGATTGTATTTATTTACTTATTTATGTGTTTGTGTATGAGTGTGTGTCTGTGTGGTGTGTGCGGCATTGTGCATTTGTGGATGTCAGAGGACAACTTGCAAACGTTAGTACTCTTTTTCCACTAAGTGGGTCCTGAGGATTGAACTCGGGCCTTCGAGCTTGGGCAGGCAGCTTTATCTACCGAGCCAGCTGCCTAGCCTATCCCTTTGTAAGGAAAGTCACAGAGGTAAAATGTATTAATTTTGGGTCATAGAGAGGAAAATTTAAAAATGATTTTAAAAATAGATTCTATAGAGTTGCCTTTATTTAATTTTGTAGAAATGCCTTTAAAAAAGGGCTGTACTAATTCATGTTTCATAATCCACAGGAAGTTTTAAAAATTTTATTTTACTTCTGTGTGTATATGCATGCAGGTTTATGCTTCTTATATGCACTTGTGGAGGGTAGGGGCCAATGCCAGGTGTCTGTATTACTTTCTATCTTTTGTTGTTGTTTGTTTTGTTTTTGAGGTAGGGTGTCTCAGTTACTATTTCTCTGAAGAAACATCATGACAAAGGCAACATTAACGAAAGTATTTAGTTGGGGGCTTGCTTATAGTTTGAGGGTGAGGTCATGACCAGTGGGAAACATGGCGGCAGGCAGGCAGGCATGGTGCTGGTGCAGTAGCATCTTATCTGCAAGTTGGAGAAAAAGACAGAATGAGCCTGGAGTGGGTTTTTGAAACTTCAAAGCCCCCCTGACAAAACCCCGCCAATAAGCCCATACCTCCTAATTCTTCTCAAAACATTTCTATGAATTAGGAATCAAGCATTGAGCCGGGCAGTGGTGGTGCACGCCTTTAATCCCAGCACTTAGGAGGCAGAGACAGGCAGATTTCTGAGTTTGAGGCCAGCCTGGTCTACAGAGTGAGTTCCAGGACAGCCAAGGCTACACAGAGAAACCCTGTCTCAAAAAACCAAAAACCAAAAAAAAAAAAAAAAAAAAAAAAAAAAAAAAAAAAAAAAAAGGAATCAAGCATTGAAATATATAAGCCTATGTGTGTGGGGTGTGGGGTGCACCCCACCCAATAGGTTCTGAAACCACCACATAGGGTCTCTTACTGAATCTGGAACCCAGTGGAATAACTGGCTGGCCCTTTGGAATCAGAAATGAAACAATTCCTTTTCTGACATGACAACAAATGTCAAATACATTTACCCCTTCCCCTGAGAAACCTCAGCTAAGGAATTAGCTAGCTTCAAATGAGCTTCTTATTTTCACAAGTATATCTCAGTGACCAGCAGAGGGAGCCAAAGAGCTTTTGATGTCTTCTGTCACAGCACACACAGTACTGTTTAAACTTTGTATCCAAGAAGTATCAGGGCTTTTATTTTTCTGAAGGAAGTGAGATTAATATATTCACAGAATTGCACAGGCATCTTGTTGCAAGAATCCCCAGAGTTAATAAAGAAAAGCTTTTTACATACAAAAGACAACCAAACTATTAAGTGATTCAGAAGAGAGCTTTCCTACTTCACGTTCTCTCCAATTCCGGGTTCCAGAAACAGACATTTTAAACAGTGACTTTACTTAGCCTTGAGGAAAACCATGTATCTTTTAAGTAATTTGACAACAAAACACACACTTAAAAATGAACCTATGGCCTACGGGCCTGATGATGGCAGTGAATGCCTTTAGTCCCAGCACTCAGGAGCAAAGACAGGTGGATGTCAAGTTTGAGACCAGCCTGGTCTATAGATTAAGTTCTAGGACAGCCAGGCTACGCAGAGAAACCCTGTCCCCCACTCCACTCCACTCTCAAAAAAAAAAAAAAAAAAAAAAAAGTGCCGAAGAGTCTTAGTGAATGACACCTTTCTGTCCCACTAGATCCCTAGCCTCTCCACTTTAATGAATGTCCACCTCTGCAAGGCAGTTTTTTTTTTAAACCCTGCCACAGAGCTTTCATGTGACAAGTCCTTTAACAAATATAATTACACACACACACACACACACACAAAACTTTCAAATAGGAATTCAGGAGTCCCACCTCTGTTCCACAGAGGTGGCGTATTGATCGTTGGTATATATTTATCAGCCAACATTGGCTACTGGTTGCCTAGAGTGATCCTGGGTGCACGACAAGCTGTCTTGCACGCCCCAGCCTCATCTCTTCTGTAACTTGGCTGTTCCGGGGGCAGGCTGTATGCGGCTGCTTGGCTGAGAAAGGAAGGGTGAGCTAGGACCTTGGGGCGTGTGTGCAATGTGTATCCCCTTTCCTTGATGTCCTTCTTCCTAGTGCCATCTTCTCATTGAGGGTTCTTCTTCCAAATCCAAGTATCACCCTGTCTTAGGGTTTCTACAGCTCAGAAGAGAAACCATGGGCACAACAAGTCTTATTTTTTTTTTTAAAAAAATGCATTTAATTGGGGCTGGCTTAAATTTCAAAGGTTTAATCCATTATCGTCATGTCAGGAAACATGACAGCACAGAAGCAGACATGGATCACAAGTGTGCCTAGCGTCTGCAGAGGCCAGAAGAGAGCATCAGATCCTCTGGAACTGGAGCTAGGCACAGATGTAAGCCATTATGTGAATGTGAAGAATTAAACCCAGGTCTTCTGGAAGAGCAATAAGTGCTCTTAAGTGCTGAGCCATCTCTCCAGCTCCACATGGGGAGCCCTTCCTTCCTTCCTTCCTTTTTTTTTTAGGTCATTTTTTTGATATTTACTATATTTACATTTCAAATGTTTTCCCCTCTACAGGTCTCCCCTTTGGAAACCCCCTATTCCATCCCCCCTCCCCCTGCCTCTATAACGGTGCTCCCCCCCCACCCTCCCTAGCATTCCCCTACACTGGGGCATCTTAACACCCTCAGGATCAAGGGCCTCTCCTCCCACTGATGTCCAACAAGACCCTCCTTTGCCACTTATGTGGCCAGTACCATGGGTCCCTCCATGTGTATTCTTTGGTTGGTGGTCCAGTCTCCAGGAGCTCTGGGGCGTCTGGCCAGTTGACACTGTTACTCCCTCCATGGGGCTGCAAACTCCCTCAGCTCCTTCAGTCCCTTCTCCAACTCCTTCATCTGGGACCCCACGCTCAGTCCAATGGTTGGCTTCTAGCATCCACCTCTGTATTTGTCAGGCTCTGCCTGAGTCTCTCGGGAGACAGCTTATCATGCTTCCATCAGCAAGCACTTCCCTACATCTACAAGAACATCTGGGTTTTTCAAAAGCTCTGGGGCCAAGGTTCTATACACAAAACACTAGTCTTCAGATGCCTGCTCTGGTTGGGAAGGCACTGGGGCACTGAAGACTTCTCTTAGGCATAGCGTTACTTTCTTCTTAAACTATATTCAAGTAACCCAGATAATGTCTTACAGCCTGGCTTTATCATGTGGTCTTTCAGGTTTCCTTTCACTTGTGGGACTCAAACAACCCAATCTAGTGGGTGGTGTGTGAGGGAGAGGCAGAAAGAACGTTTGTAAAATTTTCTTTAAACTGAATACTTCAGGGCCATGAACTATAGGCATCTTTTTATTGCACATGAAATCATAAGAATGCATGCATTGCACATAACTGAAATTCTCTACCCAGAAAGGACATTTATGTGCTAAGAAGTTTTCAGGTAAGTATTGGATTTTTAGAAGTATTATTTTAAAATTGGTGTACACATTTTTACATATTTATCAGTACCACATGATGTCTTGATGAATGTATATTTTATGTGATGTTCACATGGTGACGTTCACATGTCTGTCTTCTCAAATACTTGCAATTTTTTTGGTGAAAAAAATCAAAATAAAAGCATTCTAGCTTTCTTTTGAACTGTACAGTACATTTATTGTTAACCATGTTCACTCATATGTGTATGTTACATTTTCATAAAAGTTTCTATAATGATGGTGCTTGCATGTTCCGTTTGGGAGGCTGAGGAAGGAAGATAGTGAGATCAAGGCCAGGCTGAGCTACATAGTAAGGTCCCATGTTAAGCAACAGCAAAAAAACATGTGTCTTTAACTGGAGTTTGTGATTTAATCTGCCTAGTGCAATGACAGTCAAGGAATCCTTAACTTCTGGGAGTTTGGAAGGGACAGAAAAGCCATGTTAATTCAGATGTGTTAAACGCCCTTTTAAATGCATGGTATTGGTACAGTGACAGGCAGGTAGATCAATGGAATAGAATTGAGGACCCAGAAATGAACCCACACACAGATGGTCACTTGATTTTTGACAAAGAAGCTAAAACCACTCAGTGGAAAAAAGACAGCATTTTCAACAAATGGTGCTGGTTCAACTGGCGGTCTACATGTAGAAGAATGCAAATTGATCCATTCCTATCTCCTTGTACAAAGCTCAAGTCCAAGTAGATTAAGGACCTCCACATAAAACCAGTTACACTGAATCTAATAGAAGAGAAAATGGGGAAAACTCTCGATCACCTGGGTAC
>CM052716.1:39082828-39101415 GCA_028551405.1 Uromys caudimaculatus
GGTGGGCGGGTGGGTGGGAGGTGGAATTCCCTCATAGAGGCGGGTTGGGGAGGGGATAGAGGGTTTCCAAAGAGGAGACCCAGAAAAGGGGAAACATTGGAAATGTAAATAAAGTATCAAAAATAAAAAAAAATTAAAAAAAAATCGAACACTAGAGGGCAGCAAAACACTGCCGGCAAAAATTCATTCCAGCTCCAAAGCTGTTTTCCTATAAAGAGGTGCTTGTCGACTAGCTCTGAGAAAGAGTTGCCCTGATATTCAAGATGCTTCTCTGTACACAATCTCAGTCAAATCTTTGTGCTTGCTTTGCGTTTTCCTCCACACCGCCTCCCTGGCTCCATGATTTGCTCACGAAGCGCATACATTTGCTGTAGACAGTGTTTCTGAACAGGCACGTCTGCCGGGACCTCTCTCAGTTCCTTTACAAAGACTGCTAACTTTGGTCCTCTTAGGACATACTGAGTCTTCTGGGGAGAGGCCTCCTCTCTACCTGTGTCTCTCTGTTAATGATAGTAGACCCTGGGGGTCCTGTGAGCATGCCCATAGTGATACCCTGGAGTGTCTGGAAGGATACGCTGAACAGTCAGAAAGCTGTGCTGTATTTGGCTACATGCTTCATTCTAATCCGGTTTCCTCTGCTTAAGATGGGACTGATAAACCAGCATATCTTCTCAGTTAACAATTCTGATCCCTCATCTAGCTGTGGGGATAAGATGTGCCACACCTGGCTGTATACGATGATGTGGCTGAATGTGGTCATTGCTAGCAGAGAGTGGAGCTCTCTTGCTCTCTCTCTGGGACTCACATGATTGGTGCTGGGTGATGTTTTCTGGTAAAAACATCTAATGGGGGTGCCAACAGAGCTTGGGGTACTGGGTTATGGTAGTGGTCGTCTCTCATGAGTTGTGCAATCTTGAGTGAGCTCCATAACCCCTCTCTTTCCTCACTTACAAAATGAAATCATTCTAGATAGTGGCTCTTAAGCAAAATTGTGCCCCTGAATCTGATTTGAAGTAGATCCCAAACGTCACCTTCTTCTACAGTTGTTAGTGTAGGTCTGTGGTATATGTAGGTGTGTGGCAGGGAGAAGTGTAAGTGTAGGTCTGTGGTATATGTAGGTGTGTGGCAGGGAGAAGTGTAATTGTGGTTTGCTCCCAAGACACGAATACCCATGCTAGATCATTGCTAGTATTCCCTTTCACTGTCCATCTGTCCCTCCGTCCATTCATCCATCTATCCATCAACAATCTATCAAAAATGTTGCAAGTCTGTTTTGAATTCTAATACATTTCCAAGAAAATTGCTTAAACTAGTCTGGAGACACACACACACACACACACACACACGGGGTGGGGTGGTTAGTATATTATAGCTATATTATATAGTATATAGTATATTACTGCGGTGACAGGAACTTGGTTAGATCACACTGACATCATTACTTACTTTCTAAACTTCAGTGACTTGATTGTACATGACATAATGGGCCCCACCTGCTGGATACAGGAGCTGAGAAATGAGTGAAATTTACTCAAATGGCTGAGTGGTCAGAGTCTTAGAAAGAATGGGCGTCCCAGTGCCAGCACCTGCCACCTATCAGCAGGCTAATCTTGGTAACGTGTTTCATTTCCTGTCTCCAGGAATTGTTACTCTTCAAAGGGAATTATAAAAACTCACTGCTTGCTTCCTAGTTGAAGATTAGGTCTCAGTGAGGTAATACAGTGCGCCAAGCCAAGCTCTGTGTACATTATGAAGGGCCATTCAACACAGCCTCTGTACCACACCGCCTCATCATCCTGGAGCTCTGATTCTGAGGCTGTCCTAGCTGAAGGTAGCAAAGGCAGCAACAGGCCCGGCTAATCTGAGTTTGTGATTGGTGTTTGATTGCTCTCCGTTTTCTCTTTCCGAGGACTCCAACAGCCCCAAGCCCTTAGTTTCCCACCTCACCCAAAGCTGCTTCTCCTGACATGGAATGTTCATCTTAGTCACTAAACATCTGTGCCCTCAGCCAAAGCCTGCCCCATGACGGGTGTTTACTTCTTTTTCGAATGTAAGGTTTCATGGTAAACTGGGCTTCTTCTGTGGTTTATTTGGGACTGTCTTTCTAAGGAAACAGGATGAGGAAGAGGGGGACGGGAGAAGGGGGAAGGAAGAACACACACACACACACACACACACACACACACACACACACACACACAGAGAGAGAGAGAGAGAGAGAGAGAGAGAGAGAGAGAGAGAGAGATGCAGAGATGCTGACCTCAGCCTGCTCTTGACTCTATGACCCTTCTTCCATTCTTCCAGGAGACTTCATACCTCTGTCTTGAGCCTCAGATTAAACTTAAAAAAAGTCTTTGAATGTTCAAGGTCTTTCTACAGCTAAAACAGGGGTGGATATTTTATAAGAGACAGCACAGCAGGTTATTTACCGAGGAGACACTTTGGGATCAGACTAACATAGAAAATGTGTCTGATCACATACACACACACACACACACACACATACACACACACACACACACACACACACACACACACACACACACACACACACACACACAGAGGATGGCTCCTGAGGAGTCTGGCATCCTGTCTCAAATGAAAGGGGAGTCACAGACCAAAGAGTCACTTGTGGTCCTGATGCTCTGAGGAAGGTAAAATCTACAGCACACGCAGGCTAAGGATGACCATCTTACACTGTTCTATCAGCACTTCGTCTTGTGCTTACATTGAATATTTCCTAAAATACAACAAGAGCAGATGAGAAGTTTCTGTTTGCACATTGTGGATCCTGCTTTTCCACTGGCTTCTGACCTAACAGTTGTTTCCGGAGGGAGCCTTGATTTGAGCATGCCAAAAGGTTGTGCACTGCTGTCTGTCAGTGTCAGTCTGTCCTTCAGGCGGCTCCCTGTCTCTCTGTGCACCTAAGGTAGAAACCACTGTCAGGAAAGAACAGTTAACTGCACAGGGAACTCACTTTTGCATGGGACGGCCATCAGTACCTTACTTGAATGTTGTCGGGTTCCCTCTGCTCTTGGCATGGGAAGCCACACAAGGGATCAGAACTCAGGATTTAGAGTTAGATGGACCACTGCAAATGTCAATGAGTACTTGCTTCACCAGGGCCCCTGCCACTGCCAGGGGTCTTTGGCCTACCTAAGTTTCTGGTTGACTACTCCATTCTTTAGACTCCCGACTGAGCAATTGGAAGCTATGTTCCCAGAGCCGGGGACTGCCACACTGCTAACTCTGAGTGATTTTATTTCACGTGTATCAACATTTTCTTGGCTGCTGTCAAAATTTTAGCCCAGGGCTCAGACCTGAGCCTTATTGTAAGGACGATGGGTGATGGACGATGGCTGTTGTCCCTTGCTCTGTCTCTAAGACACCTTAACTATGTTGTGCAATTGGTGATACCTGTTTAAGCCAAGACCTACGATCCCCACCCAGTCCTTGGTGAATTGTTTAGTTTTGTTTTGATATCTTTGAACACAGTAATTATAATAATTTCAGAGTCTTGTCTAGAAATGTCATCATCTGGACTATGCAAGTATGTATTTTATCATTTTTGCTTGTTATTCACATTCTGTCTCCTTGATGCCTGCTTATATTGTAATATTTTATATATTTTTGTAATAAGGTCTCATTTAACCCAGGCTAGTCTAGGATGCATTGTGTAGCCAAGGTTGACCTTGACTTCATAGTTCTCCTCGGTGTGACTTCCAAATCCTGGAATATAAGCATGTGTCACCACAGTTACTGAGGTCTGATTTTACCATGTGCCATGTGCTGGACTCTGGATTTGAAAAACTTAACTTGCAAAAATAATTTGAGACTTGATATGATATCTTCTTTTGGAGAAGATTTTATTTGGCTTTCACTAGGTGCCTGGAGCTGTTTAGATGTAGAATCCAGTGTCATGTTAAGTGAACTGAGAAACTGAGCCCTGCAGGCAAGTAGTACACAAACTTACGCTCCTTTCTAGGATTCAGTCCTTGGGAAGCACCCCCCCCTGCCTTGAGAAGCCCCACCCCTGCCTCGAGAAGCCCGCCCCTGCCTTGGGAAGCCCCACCCTCTGCCTTAGGAAGCCTGGGCCCCAGGACTGGTATCCCCTGAGAGTCTTTGTTTTCTTCCTGTTATTTTCATAGAATGACAAAAGTACTGCCCTGTCTTCTGTCTGCCTCGTAGGGGCAATGGCAGCCCCAGATGTAGGTCCCGTGTCTCCAAATTTCTAGTTTTCCCCAGACCATTGCCAAGTCATTGCTCACTCTCTCGCTAGCTATCTGATCCTTTCATGAAATATTTTTGTATGCTTCATCTGACTTTAAAAGTTGTCTTCAGAATTCTCTAGTCTGCTGTAAATGGAAATAGAGTTCGGGAGAAGATCTGTGAAGGCTGGCTTGTGTTTGTTTCCACAGGGAAAAATTCCAGTTGCTTTCTCTGCTCCTAAGCCAAACAGAGTCAACTCTGAGTTCTCCAGAGCCCTTAACTGCACAGAGCCTGTCACAAGAACAAAGGACCTGGGATTCTGGGGTCCTAGGTCACACAGTTAAAATAAAATTTGGATGAGAACAGTGCATCTTAGCAGTTCCCTCTGACAGTCTCACTTTGGTGCATAAACCCTCACCCTGTGAGATTCCAGGAAAGGACTCGCTGGTTAAGAGAAAGCAGTGAAACTTCTCAGATCTGCCAGACCTGGGCTGAGACTCGAACACGAGAACACATACTCACACTGAGCCCTCTCCAGACCGGAGCTGAGGCTCACATACAACAAACAGACATTCTCACACTGCCTTGTGCTACCCATCATGTGTGCGTGTGTGTTGAATGCTTGCAAGTGTTTCTTCCATTGGCTTTCAAATGCTAGCATGCCACTGGGTTAGAGCAGAGTGTGCTACAGTGTAGCGTGCTGACCCCACCTAGAGTTTCTGATTTAGTGCATCCTGGCTGGAGCCTGGAATATGCATTTCATACAAGTTCCCAATGTAGGACTGCACTTAGAGAAGCTCTAGTCTTCTCCAGTCTCTTGAGGGTGGGAAATTGTAATCCACCCACCTCGGTTTTTCACGTTAACCAGATGCTCAGTTCAGTGAATCACACTTATGTAATATTCATGGTGCTAATAATGTAGATTCTCTCTCTCTCTCTCTCTCTCTCTCTCTCTCTCTCTCCCCTCCCCCCCCGCTGAGCGACATCCCTAGCTCCTTACTGTTTTGATATGTTAACTTAACTTTGACAATTCCACACATGCAGAGAGTGCATTTTGATCCTACGCCCTACCGTTGCTTTCTTTATCTCTCTCATTGCGGCTGCATTGTTATATTTGATATTGGAAGTTCCCATAGTGCACTGCAAAGGGTTTATTCCACTCACAGTTGTGTATAACAGCTTATTACAAGAAGCAGTAAGAGCAGGGACTCAAGCAGGGCTGGAACCTGGAGACAGGAGCTGGTGCAGAGGCCATACTTCCTGGCATGCTTCCCAGGAAGTATGCTTGGGATACTTGCTCAGCCTGCTTTCTTACAGAACCCAGGACCACCTGCCCAGGGGTGGTCCCATTCACAGTGGGCTGGCCCTCCCCTGTTGATCATTAATTAAGAAAATATCCCACGATATTGCTCATAGCTGGATTTCTCAATGGAGGCTCCCTCCTCTCCACTGAGTGTCTCGAGCTTGTGTCAAGTTGTCATAAAACTAGCCAGCACACATGAACCAGGGATGCTACACAAAATGAATAGGAAAGTAAGTGAAAAGGAAATAACTAAGTCAAAAGATAAGAGGAGAAAGAACCTCCAGATTCCGAAGCAAGTGGCCGCACATGGCCCCCGGGCTTTGGTTGAGATTGTCTAATAAACACCTACAGGAGAATTACTGTTCACTGAGGCTGGTAGAAAGAAAAGGACTTCTCTGTGAGTAGGATGGGGCACTTGCTGACTGGTCTTCTGTGTGGGACCTCACAATCCTGCATTCTCCTGAGGTAGAGGCTACTTCCTGTCTGTTGAGATGCTGAATTAGATGTTAGGGTTATGTGACTACAGACATTTCAGTTTAGTTAAGTTCAACAAATGATGGACCGTCCGCCTGACATCTCTCTGTCGGTGGAGAGAGAAATGGAATGTAGTTTGTGTCATTTCAATTCCGTTGGAGACGCAAGGCAGGGTGGGCCGAGGGCAAGGATGAATAAGGAGATGGGTTGTGAACTTTTAAAAACACACGGGGACACTTTAGTGAGTCAAAGAAGATGCTAGCAGTTACAGCGGGAGAGTGGGAGGAAGGCTGTGGGCTCACTCTCTTTACGGAGCGCCGTGAGAGCAATGGGGAGGAGCTATTAAGTGTATCTCAGCCTGCTCAGCGCACAGTGGGCAGGGGCTTGGATAGAACTCTAACGGGCTGCTTAGTGGAGGATTGCTTGGTTGATCTTTCTGTTTTTCTTCCTTCCTTCCTTCCTTCCTTCCTTCCTTCCTTCCTTCCTTCCTTCCTTCCTTCCTTCCTTCCTTCCTTCCTTCCTTCCTTCCTTTCTTCCTTCCTTTCTCTCTCAATTTTGTTCATTGTTTTTCAAGACAGAGTTTCTCTGCATAGCCATGGCTGTCCTGAAACTTGCTCTGTAGACCAGGCTGGCCTCAAACTCAGAGATTGGCTTGCCTGCCTCTCTACCTCCCAAGTGCTGTGATCAAAGGTGTTCACTACTGCACTCAGCTTCCTTGGTTGAATCTTGATGTCTTAATTGTTGTTGTTAAAAACCAGGGAGGGAAGACGGGAGTGGGTGGGTGGGTGGGGGAATATCCTCATAGAGGCAGGGGGAGGGGGGATGGAATAGGGGGTTTCCAAAGGGGAGACCTGGAAAGGGGAAAACATTTGAAATGTAAATAAAGTATATAAAAAAAGACCCTGAAATGTAAGTATCTATCTTTACCAATAAAATAATTTTTATATTAATATAAAAAAAATCAGGATTCTGTGAGAAGAAGTAGCATTTTTCTCCAGAGATGCTACTGGTGGAACACAAGGTGCCCTGACCTCCAGGCGAGTCCAAAAGCTTCCAGATCGTAGTATTCAAGGTGCTCTTTGCTTATCTAGTAGTCATCGTTTGCAGAGTGTCATTGTTAGTTTCTGTCAACTTGATGTGAATCTAGACACACCTGAAAAGCAGGAATTCCAGTGAGGAATTGTCACCATCAGACTGGTTTGTGGGCATGTCTCTGGGGCAGTTTCTCAACTGCTGATTGAATTGGGACAGCCTAACCTACAATAACATCCCTGGGTAGGTCATCCTGGCTGTATAAGAGCAGGCTGAGCAAGCCATGGGAGTGAGCCCCCAAACAACATTTCTACATGGTCTCTGCTTTGGCTTCTGAATCCAGGTCTCTACATAGCTCTGGTTTCTCGCAATGATGGACTGTAACCTGGAAGATGAAGTAACTTGTTTCTCTCTGAGTTGCTCTTAATCAGTGTTATCGCACAGCAACAGAGAAAGCAAACTAAGGCATAGAGGCAGCAAAAGTCACCTAGGAGTTCAGAATTCTTTGTATCAGGAAAATAAAAGGTCAGTTGATTCTATCTGGACTCTTAGAAACTCAGTCTGAGCCAGGCAGTGGTGGCACACGCCTTTAATCCCAGCACTTGGGAGGCAGAGACAGACGGATTTCTGAGTTTGAGGCCAGCCTGGTCTACAGAGTGAGTTCCAGGACAGCCAGAGCTACACAGAGAAACCCTGTCTTGAAAAACCAAAAAAAAAAAAAAAGAAACTCAGTCTGAGTCAAGTTCATAACAAATTTAACTTCAGGCTCCTTGTATATCATATATATATACACATACATACATAAAGTATGTATAATATGTATATATAAAATATATAATATGTATATAATATATATACAGTATATAGTGTATATATGGTATACATATGGTATATGGTATACTATTATATATATAAATATATATATAAAAATATATATACACTTCTCCATAAACATCAGATTCTACAATTTGCCTCATTATATAAGACATATAACACTTTCTGAAAGCATAAAGTAGGCACCTCAGTTCTTAGAGCATATCTATTAGATCACTTTGCAGCTTATAAGGCAAAGAGTTTGTGTATCTGCTATTTGGTAGCATATCTAAAATATGTATGTATATATATATCATATATATGTGATATATATATATATATATGATACACACACATACACATGTATACACACACACACACACACACACACACATTAGACAGGGGGTTTCTTTGTATAGCCCTGATGTGGATTTTGTTTCAGGCTGGCCTTGAACTCAGAGATCCACCTGCCTCTGCCTCCTAAGTGCTGGGACTAAAGACACGTCCCACCATTGCCTGGCAGTGCCTCTGGATATTTAGACAAAGTTAAATTACTATGGGCTGGAGGTAAATGCTGTCTGCAAGGAGTCGGCCTTCCTCCCTCTGTCTTGGCCTCGAGTTTCTTCTTGATTGCTAGCTTTGCTCTCTATTTGCATATCTGATTCCTTCCTCACCTGCAGAGAGCAAAGCTACGGCTTATGTTTTGCTAATGTCTTGGGTACAGTTTGCTGCAACTAAGGACATTTACAGTCTTTGGGAGATGTTGAGATAGTCCCCAAACCACAAACATATACACTCTTTGCCTGATTAGCTGCAAACTGATTAAAACATATGCTTTAAGGACTGAGTTGCCTACTTTATGCTTCCATAAAGTGCTGTGTGCTCTTATATAATGAGGCAAACTGTAGAATCTGATGTTCATGGAGCAATGAAAGCTGTAGACTTCAGAGGCATAGATCACAGTGGAGTTTCAGGTTAATACAAGCTTTTTGCATTAGGAGGATTAAATATCTTTTGCTCCTGTAAGCATTGAGCTACACTCGCTTTCTGTATTAGATTATACCCCAGTCTATTGCCTTTGATCTTATAGTGGGCAAGATCTCTGAGTAAGCCACATGAAGGGGAAAGAGTTCTCTTTCATATTTTGCACTGCAAACTCAGTATTGGGCTTCTGTGGGTTGAATTGTGTCCCTGGAAAGTTATGTTGAGTTTCTAATTCCCAGTGCCCCAGGATGGAGATTCACTTTTGGTGAGTATAATATTTTAAGTTGAGGTTATACTAGTGTGGGTTGGGGGCCTCTAATCCAATGTGACCGATGTCCTTCTATAAGCATGACGTGAAGACACAGCTGCACATGGAGAGTGCCCCATAGAAAAAGCCAGCTGGAACGATGTGGCTACATGCCAAGGAATAAAACCAGGAAGAACTTCCCGCCCCTCCTGGAGGAACCATAGCCCTGCCAACACCTTCTGAGACGTGCAGCCTCCAGAACTGAACCAATACATCCCTCTTGTTAAAGGTTTGCTGTAGTATCCATGGAAGGGAACAACTAATCTGTACCAGTAGCCTCCTCCTCTGGTTGCATCACTCACAGAAATGGTTGAAGGGGACCCAGATGGCGTAATGTGGTGGGAATGGACTAGTTGGGAAGGCTGACCTGCTTTTCTCCACACTTGCAGATTCGTTTGCCTATCTAAGACATCTTTTGCAGTAACTGCTGCTCAGTGGCTTTCTTACCTCTCTCTTCCTCTTAGTTTCAGCCCATTTGATGCTGGATGGAGGGATGGCAGAGTGGTTACAACTCTGAAACAGCTAACGCTAATCCACATTTCACCTCCCTGTCACTCTAACAACCCCCACCTGCTTTTCATTCTATTTATCTATCATCTAGCAATCAATCAATCTATCTATCTATTCATCCATCCATCCATCCATCACCTATCTACCCATCTATTATCTATCTATCTATCTATCTATCTATCTATCTATCTATCTATCTATCATGTATGTATGTATGTATTATGTACGCACGTATCAGTGCTGCTAAGCTTGGGACTATGGCAGCCATCTATGTGTTGCTTCTGCTTTGGGAGGGTGTGGCACCACTGAGGGCTCATCATCAGAAGGTCAAGTTCTGGTGTCCTTCTCCTCTGGTGTCCTTCACTGAGCATCTTGTCCTGCCAGATCTGACCTCTACCGTGGGTATCTTCGCTCTAGGTCTCTCTGTATTTCACTTCTGCCTGAAGAAGCTCGTTAGTATTCCTTCCTTCCATTTCCAACAACCCAGACCCGCTTCAGAACTTTCCTGAGTCCTTTTTTTCCTTCAGGTAAAGACTTTGTTTTGCTTCAATTTCCTCTTATCGATCCCTCTACAATACTGGGCAGTAATTATTTTGGGTTGCATTCTGTTGGATCCATTACAATTTTTCTGGAAATGTTTCTTAAGGGCTTTTAGAAATACAGGTTTCAACAAGGACCAGTACAGGCTTTCTGAGAACATGGGTAACGGAGCAAACCTGACTGCCTTTCATAGTCTGCACAAGGTCTATCTTCTTGTTGGCCTTTGGAAGAATCAGGGTCTTTTAACTTTGAGTGGTGCTTCTTGGCACAGGTGGGTGGTGGGCCTGTGACTTTGTTCACTCCTCCAGGGGACATTTAGTATTTAATGCTTGCTATAACTTGGAGAACATAGCCTTAGCATCCAGTTTATGAAGGATTGGGATGCTGTAGGAAGTTGAACCATGCGCTGGGCAGCTTCTACAATTATCCAGTCCAAATGCTAAAAGTGCTGACGTCAAGAAGTGCTGACACAGAGCCCCAAACTCATGAAGGTCACACTGTGTATGGAGTGTGACCTATGGGGGACTTCTAGTCTTTGCACATACTGATGAGTCTCCTCTTTCAGGGAGGCCTGGCATATCCTGAAATAGAACACGTCCATCTACGTCACAAGCTCACAGTTGATAGAAAGATCACATCAACAGTGGTTCCTTACATAAACACCATTTGTCAAAACACAAGGCTCGTCAAACAGCTGGCATTCGGGGAGTATAGCCTCTGCCCTGCTCTGGGACTCCCAGCTAGGATATGTCGTGCTAATGTAAACCGGACAAGCCCCTCCAGCCTCAGTACTGTTTACCAGCAACCTGCTAGAGTAAACAAGGTTGTTAAGCTTAGTTTAGTGAGCAGCTGTAATCACTCTGATCCCTGCATTTGCGGAGCAGCAGCAACCGTGGGCGTGCATCTGACAGATGCTGTAGTCCAGATTGGTCTAAAGAGGGGGAGGGCTTCTGAATGCTTTCCAAGGGGATGATGGTCAACTCCCTTCCCAAGAGGAAAGAACCGACTCAAAAACCAAAGAAGCCAGTCTGAGCATCCTCCTTGCTCTGAGGCGAGGCTGTCAGCGTCTGTGACAGCTGTGCCTGAAGTGTGGGAGGATAAGGCAGTGCTCTTCTCCCTACAGGTGGAAATCACGCTCTTAAATAAAAATTGGGTTGGGTTTTTATTTGCTTGACATTTTAGAATTTGCATCTACAGAAGAGCAGGCAAAGAGGGAAGACTCTTAGGGGACATTACAGCCCAGCCAGCAGCTCCAAGGGATTCCGTGCTGTGCTGATAGGAGCAGGCGCATCCCACTTGATGGTTCACAAGATGCTGCAGGGCCCGCAGGGAAAACAGTTTTGTTTATTCTCTGGCTAGGCTTGTTGAGTGGGAGAAAGCGCATGCTCAAATGCTGGGACTGTGCCACCGGGAAGCAGGTTCCAGTTCAGCTGCAGCTTCCGGTTATTTCCTTCACGTATTGCTCTATCAACTCCTTAAAAGTTACGGTTAGCCCTCCATTGCAGCGGGTCAGCATCCAGACTATTTAAGGTCAGATCTAGGCTCCAGCACTCACAGGTTGGGTGTGCTCTGGCAAGTCGCTTGACCGAACACTTACACCTGCTTCAAAGGGCTGTGGGTTTTAACGGCTTAGTATTCGCAAAAAACATATAGGACAGTTTCAGGTGGATGGTGGCTATTTTATTTGCCAATAAACACCTGACATCTTAAGTGGGAAGCTTAAAATTCATGAACTGGGTTGTAAACATAGCAGCTTTTGCTGTAGGGAGCACAGTATCCCAAAGCTAGTGCGCATGTGTCAAAGCCCCAGGGTTCCAGAGACGATTTGCAACCTCAGTTACACAGGATTTTGTCCTTTTAAGGCCTGACTTTTTGAGGGCCCCATGCATCCTGGAGAAAGTGTCCACTAGCTTGCATTAGGCTACCCCTGAGCTGAGCACAAGCCTTTCTTTTTGTTGGAGTAAGTATGATCTTGGGATAGCTAGTCCAAATTGAGTAAAATCAAACTTTTCTGGAGCAGGGAGCTGGCATGTCTGAAGAACAAGCCCTGGAGTTCGGTGGTTCTCAACCTTTAATACATTCCTCATGTTGTGGTGACCTCACAACCACAAAATTATTTTCACTGCTACGTCCTAACTGTAATTTTGCTACTGTTATGAATCATAATGCATTTTCTGATGGTCTTAGGTGACTCCTGGGAAAGGGTCTGTCAACCCATGAGAGGTCACGACCCACAGGTTGAGAACCTGTGCTATAGTATCTCTGACGTGAAAGTGAGTTGAAGTGATTCTGGTGGGGGCTGAAGGGAGCCTGGGTCATCCTGGCTCAGACTGGCACGGAGGTTGGGGCATCAGGAGTTGGAAGGAGTTAGGTGGTGAAGCTCTAGCTTGCTTTCGCCCTTTTGACTTGTGGAACCCTCCTTCAGAGGCTCAGATAGAGGAATGAATCCTCTCTCTGGAACCTGGCTGAAGTGGTCTACCAATACTGGCTGCTTGCCTCTAATTGAGTGAGGTTTTTGCCATTGAATTTCTGAGAGAAGGGGCCTGAGAGGTTGGAACGAGAGATTAGGAGTGGCCTGCCTTGAGTGGTCTCCTTCCACACCTTTACAGAGACCTTTTCAGACCCAGGTCTTCTCTGGGGGCATTGATGGTTCGGAAGACTTCCCAGGATGGTCAAAGCATAATTAACTAATTACATGCATGTGTGCATGTGTGTTGCAGCATGCATGTGGAGGCCAGAGGACAGCTTGTGGTTGGTTTTCCCCTTTCCCCTGTCAATCCTGGGGATCAGACTAAGGTCATCAGGCTTGGTAGCAAGCATGTTTGCCCATCGAGCCACTTTATTGGTCCTTTTTAGAAAGTTTTATACTGGACAATGTTATGGGTCTCCTCTCTCTCTCTCCACTAATCCACAAGCTCAAGTCCTAATCTCCAGTATTGATGAGTACGAGCCTATTTGGAAATAAGGGCTCTGCAGATACCACGTGTTACGGGTAGGCTTTTAGTTTTGGTCCTGGTCTAATGCACAGTGTGCCGATGGAAAGAGGAAATGATGTGGTCATAGGCCCATACCCGTGGGGGAGGACAGTATATGAACACAAATGTGGATTTCAAGGTGATAGTCCAGGGGCAATAACAATGACCAGAAAATCACCAGAATCCAGAAGACAGACAGAATAGATTCTTAACGTCTCAGAAGGAATTAACCTTGCTAAGACCTTGGTCTTAGACCTTTAGTCTCAGACCTGTGAGGCTACCTTCCTGCTATTTAAACCACCCAGTCTAAGGTGCTTTGTTGTTTCAACCCTAGCTAAGCAATATGAATGGGAATGTTGGAGCTTTCTGGAAACAAGCAGGAGTTTCTACCCAGGCTGACTGATGGTCCTGATGATCATACAGTCTTATTGCTATTGCAATCACGTTTTACACTGTGACCTGTGATCTCATTCAGCCCCAGATTCTCCTATATTTCTCCAGCGGAACACTGCCTTGCCGTTGCAGGCTTTGTACGTGGGGGCCAAGAATGGAGCTCTTTGTTTAGAAATTGCGTGGTATACCTAAATAACAGCTATGAGCATATGGAGAACTTCCAAGCCAGAGGCATTTCAGAATTACGCAAGGGAAGAGAGGCTTCATTTGTCAGAGACGTTTCCTGCTCAAATTCAGCACAATCTTCCCTGCAGCCTCCCTTCCTGCCCCCCTTCCCAACCCCAAATATATAAGAGGCTTTCTTAGCAGCGTAGGCCCAACAGGATGTTAGGTGAAGTGGATTAAAAAAAAAAAATAGTACACCAGATAAAAGGAAAAAACAAAAGACCCCCAAACCCAACCCTGTTTCTTTTGTGTTAACTTCAGAATTATAAAAAAAGAAGTGGATAAGACATTTCCTTTTTTGTTTGTTTGCAGGTGGACACGCTTTTAAGTGCACAAGAATTGTAGAGCAAAGGCTAACCTTTAAGAGAACACTCTCAGTTGTTTCCACTTAGGACACCTAGGCATGAAATTCCACCTGCAAGCTTTTCGTGCAGATTGCTCGATTGTTAGTGATCTGTATGCTTACACCCCAACTCTGAAGCAGGCGGAGCCAAGTTCAAGGTCCACTCCAAGCCAGCTTGCTCCAAGGATGAGGTAGGGATGGCTCTCGGAGCTGAGTTCCAGTTCAGGTTCCCTGGATGCTGGGCGTCGGCTGCTCAGTTCCTGCTGATGCGCCACAGCTTCAGAGTTACTGGCTCTGGAGAAGCCCATGGGAATGAAAACATTTCACTGGCTGCCAGGGAAGTGGCGAGGGAGGCAGTGAGTGAGCGAGAAGGCAGCTGTACTTGCTCATGGGTGGGAAGGAGGCGACTCCTGGGTAGTTGGTATCCTGGTTTCACACCCCATTTACAGGGAGTCCCACAGATTTCTCCCTTGTCACCCAAGCCACAGCCCTGGGAAAGTGCCAGTCTTCCAGTTGCTTCTGGCACAGATATTCGTGGCTTTATGGTAGGTCTTAGTTAAAGGAAATGTTTAAAATTAATCTTTTCAGGTTAGCATTTTCTTTTCTCTTTTTCTTTTTCATTTTTTATTTTTTAATTAATTAATTAATTAATTAATTTATATCCCTAGTGCTGTCCCCCTGGTCCCCCTAGTGCTGTCCCCCTGGTCCCCCTCACAGAGTTCTCGCCCCAATCCTCCCTCCCCATTGCCTTTGAGAGGGTCCCTCTTCCCCCTTCCCTGGGGCATCAAGTCTTTACAGAATTAAGTGCATCTTCTCCCACTGAGGCCAGACAAAATAGCCTCTGCTCCATGTGTGCTGGGGGCCTCAGACCAGCCTGTGTATGCTGTTTGGTGGGTGGCTCAGTCTCTGGGAGTGCCCAGGGGTCCAGGTTACTTGACACTGTTGGTCTTCCATCCCCTTCAGTTCCTTCAATCCTTGCCCTAACTCTTCCATAGGGCAATTCTGTCCAATTTTATCCTTTTATTGGTTCTTTGTGAATGTCATACCATGCACCCCAGTCCCACTCATCTTCCCCTCCCCTTGTGCCTGCCTTCTACCCTTGCAACCTTCCCCCAGTGAGGAAAAAATATCTCATCGTGGAAGCTGTAGTGTGTCAGTGTGTCCCTCGGTATACCCTCTAGTCCAGTTCTTTGCTTGCACATGTTCACTGCAGTGACTCGTCTGTCTGGTCTGAGGCCTCTGGCTTCTGCTACTCTATCAGTACTGGATCCTCACTGAGACTGCTCTCGGGCATCCTGTTGTTGCCCTGTGTCATAGAGATTCTGTAGTTTTGGATCCATAGGACTGGCCTCCTCGTGTGTTCTAGCAGTTCATTGGTAGATGTTGGGGTGGGCAGGCCATCTTGGAACCCAGGAGCTGGGCCTGGGAGGTAGCTCAGCTGGTCAGCCCATCGTTATGGTACTTTTGTATACGTGATATGCTTTTTTCTTTTTTCATCTCCCCTCTTCCCTCCCATTCCTTGGCTCCTCACCGCCCCTCCCCCCAGCTCATTTCTCTTCTTTCTACAGTCAGACTATCTTGTCTTTGAATGTGTTCCTTTACCCGATCTCCTGCTTTCCTAAAGATCTCTTCCTCTCCTTTTTACTATCCCCTTTCAGTTTCATGACACACACACACACACACACTTTTTGGTTCTTCATACAGAAGTAAACTCATGGGGTTTACCTGTCTGGGTCTTTTCTCCTGACATAAAGATGACCAGTTCAGTTTTTCCTGAAAACATCATTCTTTCATTTTTCATCATGGCTCTGTGTATGCACCGTGTTTTCTTTATCCATTCATCTGTTGGTGGACACCTCATCTGATCTGCATCACAGCCACTGTGAGTGCTCTACCTGTCATCATGGATGTGCACGTGTGAGCTGATGGTTTCCTGCAGCAGCTTTGGAAGGGGACCTCCCATGTCCATACGTAGCTGCAGATGGTCAGTGATAAGTGTGCCTAAGGATGTATATACATCCTTGTATAAAAATGGCCTCGTGCTTCCAAGGATGGCAACGCCTGGACACACCTTCTGACAACTCTCTTTAAAATTGCTAATTGGTAGCCAGATTTAGAACATAAAAATAATAGTCATAATTCCTAATGCTCAATTTAGAATGTGCTCCTCCCAAAACTACGCATTGGAGATGCCACCTGCAGCACTAAAGGGGGAACTTTGGTGAAGTGCTTAGCCTGAAGGGCTCCGTCTTCGTGAATGGACTGGTGTGGATTTTCAAAGGCTGGAGAACGAGAGTTCAGATTTTTACTCTCACTTTCTCTTGCATGTTCTCTTGCCTTTTGCTGTGGGCTGGCACAGTAGGAGGGCCCATGCCAGAGGGGAGCCCATTGACCTTGGACTCCCCAACTTTTAGAATGGTGCTTTTAAAATTGTTTATTTGTTTATCTAGCATATGCTCTTGTGTGTGTGTGTGTGTGTGTGTGTGTGTGTGTGTGTATGTGTGTGTGTGTATGTGCACACATGCACTCGTGCACGCATACACATGTATGCCATAGTGCATGCAGGGAGGTTAGAGGATACCTTGCAGAGTCTGCTTTCCTTCTTCTATGTGGGCTACGGGGATTGGACTCATGTCATCAGGCTTGGTGACATGTTTATTGAGACATCGCCTCACTGTGTAGGCCTAGCTGACCTGGAAAGCACTAGGTAGAACAGGCTGGCCTTGAATTCACAGATATCCACCTGCCTCTGCCTCTCAGATACTGAGATTAAAGGCATGGGCCGTCATGCTTTGAACTACTGAACTTTCTTAAATCAGTGACCTAGTTTTGAGCTTCCAGTTATTGAAGCATAAGACAGGTATGATATGTCCTGATACAGATATTTGTTGAGTGATATGGTCTATGTGAGAGAATGGAGAGCATAAAGCATAAAACTAAAGACGTCAATTTAGATAAAATGTATTTAAGACCTACAGTGTGCCAGGAAACACTATTCTTTATTATGTGTTTGTATCCTGGGCATGGGGTGGAAGGATGAATTAGAGTCATTTGCAGAACTTATCTTGAATCGCTGGAGAAGGATCATTTGTATGTATGACATGAAAAACCCAATTAGGGCTTGGAGGTTAGCAGGAGGGACGCAATTATTCAAAATAAAATAAAATAAACCCCAAATCCAGCCAAAATATTTTTTCCAATTCAGTGAATAGTCTAATCCCTGAATGTTTTCAAGGTCAAGATTCAACCTTGCTTAGAAATAATTGGCTTCATGCCTTCAGTCAGGAGTTTGGCTTTAGAGCCAAGAATACTAATCAGAAACAGCTTTAGGAGAACTTCATTGTCCCAACTCCACCACAGTGACTTATCAGCTAGTAAGACCTCAGATAAGTCTGCGCTGTGGATGATCAGGAATTTGAGCACTGGGTGACCATGGGGTTGAGCACTGTCTTTAGCAGGTGGTTCTGAGTTTCTTTTTTCCCATTTAAAGATGGTGAAGAGTTTCTCTAAGTTGCAATAAGAGAAATGCAGGTTAGAACTCCCATAAGTAAGCACGAAGGAACCTTGGAAAGAATGAACTTCAATGAAGTTCTTTCTATGGCAACAGAAAGGTCCCACAACCCCCTGGAGAAGAAATTTTGTTCCTGTGTCCTCTTACATGTCCATCTGGAGAGAGACATAGAGGGAAGGACACCCAGTCTCCTTTTCTTTCTTTCTTTTATATTTTATTTTATTTTTATTTTTTGATACTTTATTTACATTTCCAATGTTTCCCCCTTTCTAGGTCTCCTCTTTGGAAACCCCCTATCCCCTCCCCTCCCCCACCTCTATGAGGGTATTCCACCTCCCACCCACCTGCCCACCCACTCCCATATTCCCACCTTGACATTCCCCTTTACTGGGGCCTCTCGTCCCCCTGATGGCCAACAAGGCCCTCCTCTGCCACATATGTGGTCTGAGCCATGGGTCCCTCCATGTGTATTCTTTGGTTGGTAGTCCAGTCTCCAGGAGGCCGGGGGGGGTGTGTGTGTCAGGCCAGTTGACACTGTTGCTCCTTCCATGGGGCTGCAAACTCCCTCAGCTCCTTCAGTCCCTTCTCCCACTCCTCCATCTGGGATCTCACTCTCAGTCCAGCGGTTACTGTAAAGTGAAACTTGGGTATACCGTACTTTTGGGCTAATATCCACTTATCAGTGAGTACATACCATGTTCGTTCTTTTGTGACTGAGTTACCTCGCTCAGGATGATATTTTCAAGTTCCATCCATTTGCCTGCAAATTTCATGTAGTCATTGTTTTTAATAGCTGAGTAGTACTCCATTGTGTAAATGTACCACATTTTCTGTATCCATTCCTCTGCTGAGGGACATCTGCGTTGTTTCCAGCTTCTGGCTATTATAAATATGGCTGCTATGAACATGGTGGAGCATGTGTCTTTATTACATGTTGGAGCATCTTCTGGGTATATGCCCAGGAGTGG
>CM052716.1:39110764-39131504 GCA_028551405.1 Uromys caudimaculatus
GAGGAGGAGGAGGAAGAAGAGAAGAAGAAGAAGAAGAAGAAGAAGAAGAAGAAGAAGAAGAAGAAGAAGAAGAAGAAGAAGAAGAAGAAGAAGAAGAAGAAGAAGAAGAAGAAGAAGAAGAAGAAAAAGAGAAGTTCAGTTTGTGTTGCCCATATACTCACTGGAGCATGGTCATACTCCCTGTGGCCAGCTCCTTAAAAGAAAACTGAGTCCTTCCCCAACTGCACCCCCACCAGAAGCTGTTATTTGTGGAGACCTATACCTCAGCATCCTTATCACAATTTCTCTTCAATGCAGCCAGTGCTCTTAACCACTGAGCCATCACTTGACCCCAAAGGTTTTATTTTCTGATATTATAATTACATAAGTTTCCCCTTCTCTTTTTGCCCAGGTACCTCTTTCCCTTTGCTCTCTTTAAGTTCATTGCCTCTTTGTCTTTAATTGTTGTTTTGCACACACACACACACACACACACACACACACACACACACACACACACACTCACACCTAAACACAACCTGCTCAGCCTGTGTGTTATTTGTATGTGTATGCTTTTGGGGCTGACCATTTGGTATTGGATAACTATTTGGTGAGCTCTTCCCTTGGGGAAGACTATTTCTTCTGCTTTCAGCATTCCTCAGTTGCCTGTAGTTCTTTGTCTAGGGCTGACGTCTACTGAGCCTTTTTTCATGTTAGCATGTCTATTGGTGTTATTCTTGTTTGTGGTGTGTCACCAGCCATGTTGGTGAGACCTCATGAATGTTGCCTCTGACATTTCTAGGAGTTACAGCTTCAGCAAACTCCCTGTTTGTTCTTTGGCTCTTAAAATCTTTTTGCTCCCTATTCTACAATGACCCCTGGGCCTTAGGTACAGAGGTTGTCTATTATAGATATATCAGTTGGGATTTGGCTTTATAACTCTGTATTTTGATTGGTTGTAGTTTTCTGTAATTGTCTTGGTGTATTGCAAAGATGGATGAGTGGATATAAGGAAAAATATTTAGTTAGGGATTATGCTGGTTGTAAACTGGTTGCAGGTTCTCCTCCAAGACCCACTACTTCACTAGCCCTGGATAGCTGGTTAGGTTTCCAGCACCAGGCTCGTCTTCCCTGCTGTGGTGTGGGTCTTAAGTCCAGTTAGAGAGCTCTTGGGTACAGCAAAAATGAATGCATCAACATGAAGACAAGATATGAGCACCACTACTGCCCCTTACAGTTCCTGTGCTTGCTGCTGGTGGTGGTGACTCACACATCACAGCTGGGTAGGACTGTTGGTTCAGTCTCTCTTTTAGAAGCTTGCTTAGTCCCTCGCGGTACCATGAAATCTAGTCCTCAGGGAGGAAGCATTCAGGTCAGATCCAGCTTGGGGCCTCTGGGTCCTGGGTCCAGTTTGTAGTGTCTTAGCAATAGGGACTTATCACTTCAGGGAGGCAGTCAATGGGAATAGGCCTATAACGGTCTGGGAGTCTCTTGGAGAACCCTGAGCAACAACTCAAAAGAAGGCTTCTCATACCTGATGTTGAGGTTTCTGTTAGATGGTCTATGGCTGTTGGAGCATTGTCAGCATAGATGGAAAATTTTCTTTTAATATATAATATATATATGTATCTTAACATCTTATATATTAATTTTAATATACACTATATTATATATCTTTTAATATATTCTACATGCTGATTTATACACATTATAAATACTTTTAGGTAGATAGTTACTAGTATGGTTTCTTACGGCCTTTTCAGACACCTACTGCTATCTTACCCTCTTTACTCTCTCCGCTCCCTAATTAGAGACCCCTCCATTCCCCCATTAGCCCTTCAGAGCAGGTGTGCCCTTTTCTATGGCCCTTTCCCCTACCCTGCAATGTTACTTTTGTGGTTTCTGCGTCTCTGTATCCACATATGAAGATTTGGAGGAAGAGCCTCAGATGAGATAGAACGTGTGATGTTTGTCTTTCAGCATCTGGGTTACTTCGCTCAGTGTGATCTTTTCTGGTTCCATTCCTTTACCTGCCGAGTTCATGATTTCACTGTTTTCACAACCGAGAAGTACCCCATAGAGTGTATATACCACATTTTCATTGTCCACTCGTCAGCTGAAGGACATTTGGGCTGCTTCCCTTTCCTAGGTCCTGTGACTTGAGCAGCAACGAGCATGGCTGAGTTAGCAGAACACATGTAGAGCGGGAGGTTGAGTCCCTCGGGCATAGGCCATGGAATGGTCTAGTGGGTCACTGGATAGATTTATTGTTAGCTTCTTCAGGATTCTCCACATTGGTTTCTGGAGTGGCTGGACCAGTTTGCAAACCCTTACTACTGAATGGGGTTCCCTTTCCTCCATGTTTCTCCAGCATTTGTTGACCTTTGCCAGCCTGGCCTAGGTAAGATGGAAACTCAGTGTTCTTTTGAGATTGCCTAGGTTGATGAACACTTTTTTATTTTAGATTTTCTTAGCCTCCCCCCCTTCTGGGGGCCTGCTTTCCAGGAGCTTAATGCAAACATTTGACAATGATGATCTAATCCTTTGACCTTTTCTAGGTGTGCAGTGATTTTTTCCCCCCAGAGCATTGATTTTTGGAAATTTGAGGCTCTGAGTCTGTGACAGAGAGTGTTTAGAAAGTGATGAGTTGCTGACTTTAATGCTCATTTGCATAAAATCTTGAGGTGTTATTTCTATATCTTTTAAATCTTTAATTTTTGCCAATTCTTCTAAGAATAACAAAATTAGAGATACATTTTGGGTTGAAGTTAGTGATAAAATCTATTTTTTTTTCTCTTGCCTAGGGGCTGTGATAATAGCACAGATTTTCTGAATATGGACTAGAGTGAGTTTACCTTTCCAAACAGATTTTAGTGTAATATAGTCACAGATACAAATGGCAGCCACAAAAGAGTGGGCTGCTGTGGACATCTGAGAAGAATGTGGTACCTGGAGGCTCCTAGCTCAATAACTAGTAGGTGGTATGGACCCTGTATAACTGTGTGCTGTGACCCAAGGAGGGTCACAGCTGTCTCTGGTGTTGGCATGCAGAGTAAGGTGGCATTCACTCTTGCCCGTACTGTCTCTGGCCTTTCTGAATGTTTTGAAAAGTTTTATGCTTTAACTTCAAATATCTGATCTGTCGTCTTGCTTTTGTCTTTAGCTCTTTATAAATCACAGCTAAATGGCTCACTTACGACATGTTATGCGGAGGGTCCTTCATGGAAAACTCAGTTTTGGGAGCAACAGGATGAAGAGAAAGAGCATGGGGGTCTAGTATCTGGGAACCTGGATCCAGACCTTGCTAGGAAACTGTAAGTAGACCCCCCACAAGCTTCTCAGAATCTTGGGCTTCTTAACTGCCTATCAGGGCTGAGTGCATGTGTGTGTGTGTGTGTGTGTGTGTGTGTGTGTGTGTGTGTACATTTCAATGGATGAACATTATTACATATTTGAAAGAGGCCAACCCACAATACATGTTGATTAAGTATTCTTACAGAGGCAAAGATCATAAAAACAAAATACCTTCTTATAATTCTGTTAGGTAGGAGTTTATAGAAAATATTCATAGGTGAACCTCTCAAGCATGAGGCTACAACAGATTCTCATATTCTCTCTCTCTCTCTCTCTCTCTCTCTCTCTCTCTCTCTCTCTCTCTCATTTTTTGAGACATGATCCCACTTAGCCTAGGCTATAGTCCTGAAATTCACTATATAGCTGAGGCTAGCCTTGAACTTCTGATCCTCCTGTCTCCACTTCCTAAGGACCAGCATTATAGGTGTGTGCCACGAAGCCTGGCTCAACAGGTTTTTTTATTCAACAAGAATTGTTTGGGAGGAGTAAGAGAGGTTTAGTTGGAGCTGAGCTAACTGCATGAGGCATTCAGCAGGGGCTGAGGTGTCAAGGTTTGCACAGTTCGAACTTGTTCCAGGTTTTTGTTTTTTTCTCTCCCACCTCCTGACCTTCCTTATCTATAGTCAAAGCCTATTGTCAAAGAGGCATTCCCTTTTGGCCTTGAAAAGTTTTCCCAGACCACTTTTGTGTTTACAGAAGTCAGATAGAACTGAATTCTTTTGCACTTATCCCAAGTGGTACACAGCACATGCCTCTATCTGGAATTGATCTCATCTATTGGTGTTGGACATAGGAGAAACAACATTGAAATTAAATTGTTGTTATTCATGGCAAGATGGGCCACTTTTAATACACACCGCTCTTTATGGTGATGGGGTTGGGACCCAAGGAAGGGAGGATGACATAGAGAAGGGTTTAACCTGAAACAGGGATATGATCTCCTCCTGTGCCCTCCATCCTAAACTCAAATGGTTCAATGTTCTTCTATGATTCTGGGAGCCAAAACAACCAAGGAGGCTGGTTTCAGCAGGCTTCCAGGACCAATAATGATATCTTCTGTATGTGTAGTGCCTTTTGCTTTGGAAAGCAGCACTGGAATCTCACTTGACCCCCACATAAACCCAGTGAGGTGGCGGTTGGGGAGGCATTAATTTCCTTATTTTACAGCCGTGAAATCCAAGGAGATATTAAGTGTCTCGCTGTGATCTCATAGCACATAAGTGATACAGGACCGCTCCCCTGGGGCCCTGTCTAGTATTCTTTACTTACACTGCATCTTCTTGAGTAGTCATATCCTTTTCAAAGTTTGTAATGGGATCTTTAATGGATATGCAATATGTGTTTGGTTTGAAATTCAAAAAGTTATGAAGGATGAAAACAGTGAAAACCAAGTCTTCCTCCTTCTTCCTTATGTCTCCAGCAACATCTGACCTGGCTATGCCGCCATTGCTGGGAATACTCCTTTAAATTTTGAAATTATTTATTAGCATACATTCATTGTATCTAATAATGGCTTTCATTATGACACTCTCATACCTGCATATAATGTAGTTTGGTCATATTTACCCTCTATGTAATTATGAACACAAATGTATATCTTCTCTCTACTAGTTTAAGAAACAAGGTGATTTAAAAAAAAAAAAAAAAAGAAAGAAACAAGGCGATAGATATGCTACTGAGAACCAGACTTCAAGACATCGATAAATGAATAATGCCACGTGCCTGTAATGCCAGCACCTGTGGGGCAGTGCCAGCATGTTGTTGTACATAGTGAGCTCCAGGCTGGCTAAGACTAATGGTGAGACCCTGCCTCAAAACAAAAAACAAACAAACAGACAAAAAGGGAAGAACAAAGCAGTTACTGGATGACTTTGAATGGCCTTCATGAGAACACATCTAACAATTGTGGCTTTGCTTTTAGGAGTCTAAATGGCACGGTTTAACTTTTCAGACATGAAAGACTTTAGACCTTAAATCTAACTGGGGGGCATAGTTAAAGGATATTCTCACTATGAGCTCTTTCCCACCAATGGTAATTCTAAAGTGATAGTAGATGAATTCTCACGTTTCCTAAGAACTCTCTACCACTCAGTACTTTTGTATACTACTTTCTTCAGTCACCACAGTAACATTGTGTTAGACTTTCTGTTGAGAGAATGACTCAGGGAGGAAAGACTTATTTCTCTCCCAGGGTCTGTGGCTTTAGTCTACACAGTGGGACAGGTATGACATCTTGGAAAAGCTCACTCACTATAGCCAGAGATTAGGAAGACAATGATCACAATTATGGGCTTTCTTCTTTTTTTCACTTATTCTGTTTGGGTCTTTAGCTTACACTCATGGTTGCCTTCTTAGTTAGTCTTCTTTGGAAGTGGCCTTGCAGACACACTCCCCAGTGTGCTTAACTAATGCAGGCCTTTCTCAATCCAATCAGTTGATAATAGGATCACTATGGTGGTCAGTATGGCCCCCATAGACTCATGTGTTTGAATTCTTGGCCTATAGGGAGTGGCACTATTAGGAGGTATGGCTTTGTTGGAGGAAGTGTGTCACTTCAGAAGTGGACTTTGAGGTCTCATATATAAGCTCAAGTTACACCCAGTGGGGAATAGACCCTTCTCCTGCCTATATGCAGAAGACAGTCTCCTGGCTGCCTTAAGATCAAGATGTAGAACTCTAAGCTCCTTCTCCAGCACCATGTCTGTCTGGATGCTGCCATGCTTCCCGCCATGATGATAATGGACTTAACCTCTGAACTTGTAAGCCAGCCCCATTTAAATGTTGTTCTTTATAAGAGTTGCTTTGGTCATGATATCTCTTCACTGCTTAAGTGATTTCCTCCAGATCAGACATACAGTAAATACATGTTGGAACTAGAGGGCCCAAAGCAAGGTAACTTTACCTCAAGATCCACATGCTTAACCTCTATTTAACTGTGAAGAAAATAGCTCCTTCTGGTTGAATAGCTCCTGGAAACAATTCTGTTGAGGAAGAAGAAACTTCTGGAAAGTTTGCTTCTTTATTCTGGCTTACTTCTGGTGTTAGGTCGACAATCTCTATTGACTTTTTGCCTTCTGTCTATAGTCACCCTTCTGCCAGGCATATGTTTGATGATCCAGAATTACTTTTAGGTTCAAGAGGTTATTTCCTTTCTACTGCTATTTCTAAATTAGAGCCGGGAAACCTTTTTCTCTTATAAGGTTGAAGAAGGCAACCTTGTATAATGGAAATGTGAGCTCTTAATCTCTAATCTTAGAGATAGTTGCCCTCATGAGGGTTACTATCCACAATGTCATGATGTATCAGTGCTTCTGATACAATACGTTATTTATTGCCCTGAGGTGAAGGACAGACTGTCCTTTTCAATCTACTGTTCACCAAAGCTAAATACTTAGTTCCTTCTCCCGAGACTGATCAAGTAAGCATTGTACCTGAACTGGCAACATTAAACAAACAAATATACATACATATGATCTACCAATAAAGCAATCAAATGTGTCATAGTTTTATATCAACTCTCTTTGCAAATCAATAGTCAGTTGTGTGAAGACCACAGTCTAGGTGGTCCTGTTTAGTGGACTGATTAGCCAAGTATGGTCTTAACTTCAACTGCCAATTTAGCACAGCCTGGAGTCATCTGAGAGGACAGCCCCAATTGAGAAATTGCCTAGATAAGTTTGGCCTATGACCATGTCTGTGGGGGATTATCTTTATTATTAATTGATGTAAAGGGTCTAGCCTATAGTGGGAGGTGTCATGCCTAGGCAGGGATGAACTACACAAGAATGCTGGCTGGAATATAAGCTGGTCTGTGAGCCAGCTGACAAACACTCTTCCATTCTTCCTACTATACGGTTGGATGGATTGCTGTGTGGAATAGCAATTAGGTCTGCTTTCAACTTCCGTTTGGACTTCCTCCCTTCACTTCCCTCATGACGGTCTGTGATCTGGAAGTGTACGCTGAAATGAATTCCTCTGCGTTGCTCATGGTAAGTGTGCTCTATCCTAGCAACAGAGGTGAAAACTAGGTCCCTTTATTATACTACAAAGGGCCCACAGCTATTTCTAATTTTAAAATGTGTGGCAACTCTTCACTTTCAACAGTGGGAAACAATGGCATGCATTATTGATTCTTACTATTAGAATTTCTGTAATGCATAAGTAATTTGGAGATAATATCACTTAGGCATGGTTAGGGGAAGAAGGGAAGGCATCCAGATTCTCTAAGGGATTTGACTGTTGGTTTTTCATTTTGCTTTACTTTATTTTTATTTCCATATGCACAGCTCCAGGGAAAAGTTATCTTTTTTTTTTTTTTTTTTTTTTTGGATGTTTGAACTTCCTGAAAACATCTTAGTTAGGATAAATAGGTTTAGTGACTTGAGGCACCTCAGGGGCTCCATGTTACAGAATTTTAATAAATCCTTCAGTTTGGAAACCAGACCTATAATAAGAAAATGCCTACTGTTGTCTTGGGACCTCATTTGCAACACATTCCTTGCATGCTTGCAATTTGGGCAGGGTTCATGTGCCAAGGTGTGGGACGAAAGATAACCAGACCCAAAATAAACCAGGCAGGAGGACAAGTCCTGAATTTTAATGTGCATTAAAAATGTTACACCATCCTGGGTCTACACTGAAAGGGAGACATAAAGATAAAGGTGATATTTAAAGGCCTGCTTCACTAGCAGGTGTTGTAGTGCAGTAAAGGGCTGACAACACCTGAGCTAGCAGACAGTCACTCACCACAGGCTTATTTTTTAAGCCCTGGGGTGGAGAGGGAAAGGGCTCTGAGGATAAGCAACCTGGGTTTGATTGGGGGCTTATGGGACAGATACTTTATCTGTGCCTCAGCTTTTTGTGTTTTTAAAATCTGTACAATAAAGATACCTACATCACTGGGCTGCTGTGAGTGTTATTTAGTGAACAGAGTAGATAGGGAATTGAGAGGAATGACTCTATGGCAAATGCTTGCCTAAACCGATGGTTCTCAACCTGTGGGTCGAGAGCCCCACTGGGGTCGCGTATCAGATATCCTGCGTATCAGACATTTACATTACGATTCATAACAGTAGCAAAATTACAGCTATGAAGTAGCAAGGAGATAATTTTATGGCTGGAAGTCACCATGACATGAGAAACGGTATTAAAGGGTTGCAGCATTAGGAAAGCTGAGAATCACTGAGCTAAACCAATAACCCGTTATTCCCAATCCCAGGCAAGCTTTTCACCAAAGAAGCTACAAAGGAAAGCTAGCATTCTTTCCTTTCTTTCAGCTGCCCCTGCAGCGGGGGTGGGGGAGGTGCCACCTGAATGACTCTAGGCAAGCTACTTACACACTTCTAGCCAATTCAGTTCTAGGCAACCGAATGGAAGAGAAAGTCTATAGGATGGATTCCTAGAATGATTTTGCTCTGTCAAAGGATCAATTTCAAGGGGCACCCTTCCTTCTTTTCTTGCTTTGACTATGGATATGATGTCCAGAACTACTACAGGCATTTATCAACCATAACATGATGAGCAGATTAGAAGCTGAGAGAATCTTATCCACAATGGCCCTGGCATCTTCATGCTGAAGAGACACTGGCAGGACCTTCATTAGGCTTCTAGCTGGTAAAGCTGCTTGCTTTGGAAAGCACTGCTAGCTGACGCAAATGGTAGGTGCTTCCGGGTTATTAGAATTCTTTCCACATTTCCACATGTGTTGTTTTGTAACTATTTCATTAAAACTATATCAGATTCTGTCTAGGGATTCAGAATTTTCCGGAAACAAGGTCTTTAAGCTTGCATGGCACCACCCCTAGGGAGTCCAGATGCACAATGACCGTGAGAAGCATTAGTCATGGGTTGACTTGGTGAATTCAGGTTGTTGAGTTTGTTCTAAGTGCTAGGTGTTGGCACTGAGAATTCGAAGATGGCTAAAGCTATCTTGACCTTGAAGAGCTTACATTTGGCAGGCAATTTAGGCACAGGCTGGGAGTTGCCAGGGGAGCAAAGCAGCAGGCCAGGCTTAGGGAAGAAGGAAGTACTGGGAAGACAGGCTTATCTTAGTCCTGCTGTTTTAATCAAGCAGATTCTTTTATCCTTCTAACCTGACTCTGGAGATGTATGCTTTTGTGCATGTAAATATATGCATGAATATAAAATATATTAATGGATTTATGAATGCAGCAGTCTACAAAGCACTAGCCTAACTTGAGGAAAATTGCATGACAGCACATTTTATGGGACTAGCGACATAAAGCTAGTTCAATGTCTTAATTTTATTTTCAGGACATTTAAAATTATCCTTTATTTCCTATTGTTATGTTTTTTCCTAAGATCATTTTTATTTGGGGAACTTCTTTTTCATTAAAAATTCATGAGGATAATTGTCCAGTTTGTAGTTGTGGGGTTACTTTGCTTGGTGGACATTATGCTCACCAGGTCCATTCTTCCTTGTTGAGATGCTACTGATGCAGCTGTGGTCAAGTGGGTTGATATGTTCTTTATGCTTTTATCATGCACAGTTGTAATTATGACTAGTTTAATATGTTTTGATTAATATTTCCCTAGTTTTCAGATATTAAAATATGATTCTTTAATCAAGTTTAGAAAAATCAGTATTTTTGTGTATATTTTTAGCATGTCAGTTATTTTGCGTTATTTCTATCATTAATGCTTAGTATAAATTTAATAAAAGATGAACAGTTTATGTGTTTTTGTCTTTGTGAATCCGTGGGGGAAATTCAAGAATTCTGATGTATCTTAGGGCTGACTTGTCAGGTAGAATCAGTCTGTTGTTTCGAGAATTCCATAATTCTATTTGCTTTAGGCCAGCTCACATGCTGGGTACCAAGGGCTCATCCTTTGTGAAGTGGGGAGGAAGTAATGATTCCAAGATGGCTTGGGTATAAGCCAGTGGCTCAGGATTGGAGAGAGTGCTTTGCATGTTTCAATCCACTGGGAGGCCAGGTTGCTGGGACAAGGCAGGTACCACAGAAAAAAAGTACAGTTAGTAAGCACCAACTGCTGCCTTGAGCAGTCTGACTGTGAAGAGGATGAGAGAAACAGAAGCTAAGAGCTGGGACATTTTAGGATGGTGAAGGTTGGGATCATGTCAGCTGGGAGGAAAAGACGGTAAGGGAAGAAAAGGGCGTGGCTGATAGACAAGTATCAGTGAAGGAACTTGGGGGCATAGGAGCACGCATTCCGGCTGAGAGCTCTAAGATCAAACTTGGTGCAGGGATGGGCAAATATCCTCTTTTCTGTGAGGCAGGAGGGCTGTTGACTGAGCAGGGTAGCTAAAGGCTGGGCTAATAGGAGGCTTGGAGATTTGGTTTGCTCAACAGTTTTTCCATTTCTGTCAACAGTGGAGCTCCCCACAGTAGTTCCTTCAATTTGGTGTGGGATCCAAACGAGTGATTTACTCAGTAGAAGAAGCTTGGCCTAAGAAGAATAGTTTGGGTAATATTCAAAATGTCTACTGTACACACAGGTGTTGGTAAGTAGGTTGGATACTGTGATAGTGTCCACTGCCAACTTGACATGGGTCTCCCAGAATGGCTTGTGGGGGCTTGCCTATCTTGATTGTATTAATTGAGGTTGGAAGACCTGTTTACCATGGGTGGAACCATTCCCTGGCTGGATCCTAGTCTGACTGAGTGGAGAAAGAAAGCTGAGCAGCCTAAGTTCCTTATGTTCAGTTCCTGATTAAGGATATGATGCGACCAGCTCCCTCAAGTTCTTGCTTCCGTGAGTTTCCTGCTGTGACAGACTATAGTCTGGGTCTGCAAGCCCAAATAAGCCCTTTCTCCTGTTAGTTGACTTTTAAAGGGCATTTTTATCCCAACAAAGGAAAAGAAACCAATGCAGGCATAAAGTTCAGAGCTGAAAAAATAGGTTGGATGTCATCTGAATACGTGGCATGAAATGTGCTAGTAAATGAAGTAACTTATGGAGTGGGTTTCCACTAATGGGAGAGATGCTGAACAGTGTCTTGAGGAATCATTTAACACTAAATATGAGAGAAAGAAGAACTGGGCTCTGAACTAGGGCTGTGGACAGTATGGCAGGTATGCAATGTTTGCATTATGATGTGAAATGTCCCACATAGACTCATGGGTTTGAACACTTGCTGGTGGCACTGTTTTGAGAGTTGTGGAATCTTCGAGATGTGGGGCCTACCTGGTAGAAGTAGGCTAGTAGGTGTAAGCCTTTGAAGAGGACATCCACCTCTGGTTCCAGCTTGTGTTGTGTCTGCTTCCTGGGTGGGATGCCAGGTATAGACTGCTGTCACGTGCTTCTGCAGTCATGAGTTCTGCCACACCTTTCTTGCTGTGATGATGAACTACAACTGTCTGAAGCCATGAGCCAAACAAACTCTCCTGCTTGTAACATGTTTCTGTTCAGTATTTTGTAGCAGCAATGGGTAAAGTAAGTAATGTGGCCTGTGAAGACAGCAAGAACAAACTATGCAAACCAAGGACATGCCCATAACTTAATCTGACAAAGTGGTCCAAGCCAATGGGTTTTATTGGAGGGATGGACATTTAGTTTTTCATTTGAGGAGGGTAGGAGGGAGAGAAAGAATGGGGAAGGGATACTTTGAAGAGTCTAAATTCATCTCTGGATTTGGCAAAGTAGAACACTTTGGCCTTGACCACAGCCTTCTCTGAGCAGTTTTTAGGGGTGAGAGGCTGTCTGGATTAGTTTTATGTCAACGTGACAGAAATCAGACTCATTTTTGGAAGAGGGAACATCAATTGAGAAAAAGCCCCTGTCTGATTGGTCTGTGGGGCAAACCTGTGGCACATGGTCTTGATTGATGATTGCTGTGGGAGAGTCCAGCTCACTGTGACATCCCTGGGCTGGTGGTCCTGGGGTGGCTAGGAGAGCAGGCTGAGTAAGCCTTGGGGGAAAAGCCAGTGTACAGTACTCCTCCATGACGTCTGCATCAGGTCTTGCCTCCGGATTCCTGGTCTGCTTGTGTTCCTGCCCTGTCTTCCCTCGGGGCTGAACATGATCTGAGAGTTCTAAGCCAAAATAAACCGTCTCCTCCCAATTCGCTTTTGGTCATGGTGTTTTTGTTTTTTGTTTTATTTATTCTTTTCTCATATTTTATATCCCAAATGTAGTTCCCCTCCATCTACGCCTACTAGTTCCTCCCTTCTACCTCCCTCCTCCCCTAGATCTACTTCTTTTTTATTTCCCTTCAGAAAAGAACAGACTTCTCAGGGATACCATCCGAACACTGCATAACAAGTTACAATGAGACCAGGCACAACCCCTCATACCAAGGCTGGATGAGGCAATCCAGTAGGAGGAAAAGGATCCCAAGAGCAGACAAAAGAGTCAGAGACACCCGCACTCTCACTTTTAGGAGTCTCACAAGGACACTAAGCTATACAACTATAACGTCTATGCAGAGGGCCTAGCTCAAACCCATATAGGCTTCCTGATTGTTGATTCAGTCTTTGTGAGCCTCCATGAGCCCTGCTTAGTTGATTCTTTGGGCCATGTTGGTCATGGTATTTATCACAGCTATAGAAATCTTAACTAAGAAAGAGGCATAGCCTGAGGCTGGAGGTGGCAGGAGCTCTGTGTGCCTCTCTGCCATTCTTCTCCAGGCAGCATTAAGATTGGAGGAGAGAAGGTGGCAGTGGTGACAAGGATGTGTGACAATATCATCACTGACAGAAAGTGTGAGAGTTGTTTTGCTCTGGTTTGCAGGTTGTACCGTGTGCCCCTGGTACTTTGCCTAATTGCATGCAAGAAGGCTGACTCCAGCAGAGAAAAACCTGTTATTAAGAAGATGGCTTAGGTAAGATATGTATAGGAAAAGTTTATGGGGGTCATTACTCAAACTGCTGCACCCAGCCTTGCTCACCCTTTATCCTCTGATGGTTTCCAAGTCCAGAAATGACAATGCTGATGCCTGGCTGACTGCAAGGCAGGCAGAGGAAGGAAACACTTTATGGGTGTAGGGAGAAGCCTTCAGAGGTCAGGCTGGCATGGGAGAGGCTGAGGCAGGTCGAAAGGAGGAGTCCTATGTTGGTGGATAGGGGAGACAGGGATGGCTTTCTCTGGTTGGTTCTAAATTAGAAGCAGAGTCTAACAAATTAGGGAAGCTGGAGAAGTTGGAAGTGATTGACAGGTGCTTGCTTCTGGATGGCTGCTACAGACTTGACCTGGGGCTACTCCTGCAGAGGTCTGAGAGTCAGAATTTTCTTTCTGTATATGGCCTGCTCCTACAGCCTGTGTCTCAAAGTCTCCACATTCTCTTTTTGTGTATGTTGGAATCAGTTGTGTTAAAAAAATATCAGTTTTTCCTCCCAGTCTCTGCTTCCAGAATCACTACCCTGAGACCAATTATTTATCAATAAAATGCCTCAGCCATAAGCGTTGGCTCAGTCTTCAACTAGCAAGTAACTTATTTAACCCATTCAAACACTTTAAGAAAAAGAGGCCATTAATTTAAAAGAAAGCAAGGGGGTACACGGGAGAACTTGGAGGAAGGAAGGAGAAACGGGAGGACGATATAATTATATTATAATCTCAAAAAAATTTAAAGTAGAGTTAAAAACAAGACTAGGAAGAGAGAGTTCCATGAGGAATCGATGCTCATCAGTAGAAGTTGCAGTGAGTCCCTGGAGGCTGTCTTGTGATTCATTATATTATCGCATTGGCTAGTATGAACACCAAAATTTACAATTATTTAAATAAGCAGCAAGTTGCTCAGCTCAAGAAAAATAACAATATTCATCCCTTACCCCAAGACGTATGTGTCACTCTCTTAAAGTGAGCTTACCCATATGGCCATCAAGTAAAATCTCCTCCACAAAAGCTGTTGTGACTTTGAGCCTGTCTAACCCATTTTGGGCTCCCAGTTACCTCTTATCAAACCTGCCTGCATTGGCAGCATTGAAGCCCACACCAACACACCATCACCAAGTCACTTAAAACGGAATATGAACTTTTAGATGAAAACCCCATCTCAGGGGTCTGCTCCTCTCAGGAAAATGCAGGCTATTCAAAACAGACATGCTGTTTAGATGTCCCTGCTTTTGTTTGGCTTTCCCTCCATTTTCTATGGCAGGCCTGTTGAGTTGGATTCTTATTTTTTTTTTTTCATATTCATTTTTAAAACAGATCCTACTTAATTTAAATCGTTGGCCTAATTTAAAACTTGAGCAGCAGTGACTGAGTTTATAAGGAAGTTTGTCCCCTTCATGCACAGATGCCATCCTGGGGGTGAGCAGGTGCCACCCTAAAGGGTCTCCTCTTTCCCCCTCACTGACCAGCATCCTTTTGACTGACAGATGGCCTGTGGTGTCCCAGGCACTGTCAGAGAACATGAAGCATACTCCTGTTTCTCAGAAATGGCTCTGGTTTTCCTCTAACCTGGAAACATGACCAGCACCTTACAGGAACTGGAAAGCAGGAAGCTAGCCATTGAGGACAGTGCTTCTGTGCCCTGTCCCATCTGCAGACAGGCCAAATGGTACCTTTGGTTTCTATTTTGTTTACTAAACTCACTCAGCCATCTGTGGAAATTGCTCTGGGAACATAGCCATTACTTTATTCAGCCTTTTGTTCTCTGTCTTTAATAAACTAATGAGGTATTAACCAAATTCACACATGATAAAGCAGCACTGCCTATCTTATAGCCACTTAGGTGCATCTGTCCCCTACTCCTGCTGCGGCCTGGCGTGCCAAACCACAGCCTATTATACACTCAAGAGAGACTCATTAAGGACCAATAATTTTGTCACTTGTTCATAATATCATGTTTGATTTGCCTTAAGTTTCTAAGAGAAAAGAAAGGAAAACACACTTGAGAAAGTCAGGTTCTGAACAAAGACCTTACATAAGAAGAGAAGTGGGTTTGTTCTGGTTATCCCTATGATAGCCAGAAAGAAAGAAAAGAAAAGAAAAGAAAGAAAAAAAAATCCTTTCCTAATGATCCATGGGGCACAGTTTAAAATAGAAAACATTCTTAGGTTCTAGTTGAGAGAAGATTTCTCAAATTAGCTCAATCAAGTTCTGGTTAGCTGTAAGTGTTCCCACCTTCTTAGAAAATGCTGCTGCATCCCAGGAGACAGATCTTCCTATGATTGGACATAGCTATCCCACTGAATTCTCCCTAAATAACACACAGCCTGTTTGCTTACTCACTTCTGTCCACTGAATCTGATGTATACTCCCTGACATCAAGACACAGTGTTGCTTGAGCTGGGAGATGTGAGCCCATACAGATCGATTTGTGGAGAACTATCCTTATAAAAACTCTAGGTGAGGGTCGAAAGTTAACCTCTCATTTCTAGCAAACTGCTCTTTTACAATCATAAAATAGTCAGTCATAAGATAGATGTCAAGCTTAAAGACAACAAGGAATTATATATTCAGAGGAGCACAGTACACATGAAGATGAAATGTCCTTATCTATCTAAGTCTCACAGTAAGTTCACCATCAGCTGACAAACTAGAAGAGAAACAATCCATCTCCATTTTCATTTGAAATAGCATGCATGCCCGAGAGGCTCTGAACCTCAACACAGAACTGAAGTCTAAGTCCTTGAATCTGAAACTTACTTGCCTTCTGTGGTCCATTTCTCGATCTGAAAAGTAGATAGCTTTAAGTCGGGTATTCAGTTTAATGGGATGGTTCAGTGAGGTCCTAGCAGGATGAAGATGCTCAGAGGTGGTGGTTCACAGCCCCAGCATCCTTTTATTTATTCATCCCACCCTCTGCCCCCAAACCCATTTTTAAGTTGCATTAAAACCTCCTTTCTTGAGAGTAGTCAGGTTTCCCTCAATTGTAAAAACCGTGTAGAGAAAAATCTCTTATAAATCCTGTCAATAATAAAGCCTATGGCCAATGAGTGGAGGCAGGAAATAGGAGGTGGGCCACTGGCAGGAAGAGAGAGGATTCTGGGAAACAATGAGAAGCACAGGAGGTTCTAGCTGGAGACAGACTTAAACCAGCAGGTAGCTGAACTCAGGACTTGGGCACAGGAAGCTGAGGAGAGGTAATTAACCTCACAGCAAACTCCCCATTCCTCTGATTCTGTGGAAGTTTGAATGCTTGGCCTAGGGAGTGGCAATAATAGGAGGTGTGGTCTTGTTGGAGTAGGTGTGTCGTTGTGGGCATGGGCTTTAAGACCCTCCTCTTAGCTGCCTGAAAGCTAGTCTACTCCTAGCAGCCTTCAGATGAAGATATAGAACTCTCAGCTCCTCCTGCACCATGCCTGCCTGGATGCTGCCATGTTCCCACCTTGATGGATAATGGACTGAACCTCTGAACCTGTAAGCCAGCCCCAATTAATTGTTGTCCTTAGAAGAGTTGCCTTGGTCATAGTGTCTGTTCACAGCAGTAAAACCCTAAGTAAGACAGGCTCTTTTAATCAGTCTGCCTCCTCTTTGGAAATGTTCCTGAGCCTTACATGCATAAGTTGTTTTGTGGATGAACTCACGGGGACTAGGCTCTGTAACCCTGCATTTTGATTGCTTGTAGTTTTCTATAATGGCCTCTGGTACAAAGAGAAGTGTCTTTGATAAGATTTGAGAACTATAAATGTTTAGAATGTATTTAGTGATTACACTGGTTTAATAAAGTGTTGGTTGTAGGTTCTCCTTTAAGATCCATGACTTTACTAGCCCTGGGTATTTGGCTAGGTTCTAGTACCAAGCATGGTTTTTCTCTTGTTGAATGGGTCTTAAATCCAACTGGTTGCTGCCAAGGTAGGTATGCATGCCACTACTACACCCTCAGAGTGACTGTGACATATTGGTCATTGTTATGGTTCATAGACATCATAGCTGGCTAGGATTATTGGTTGTTACCTTTCTTTGGAAATGTATATAGTATCTTCTGGTACCATAAAAGCTAGTCCTTAGGGAGAATGCTTTCAGGTCAGATCCCAGTTCGAGTTCTCTGGGCCTTGTGTCCAAAGTACATGATACCTTCAGCAATAGTGACTTACCTTTCACCTACCTCTAGGGGATGACCAAGGGCAACAGCAATAGCTTATAATGTTTTGTGAGTCTCATGGACAAATCCAATTTATACCTATTATTTTCTTGGCTTTCTTTATATTTTCTCTATATCTACGATTATGTTAATAATACATTGGTTATCTTTGTGTTTCAAAATGTTTCATATCACAACATTGTTTTTTTCTACATGATTTGATTTCTCTTCCTTCTATAGAATATTTGGCAGCTGGTGTTTGCTCGTTTTAATTCTAGGCTATGTGCAGCAAGGACAATGAATTCAAAGCTGGCACACAGTTGATGAAATCTCAGGAAAGACTGTCCGCACACACGGGCATACTTGCTGTATGTTCCTGACCAATACCTTTGCTTTCGAAAATCTCTGTGATTCTCCTCAGTAACACAGAGAACCTGTCTGTCTGGATGAAGATAAAAGAGATGATGCATGTGAGGAGCTATCCAGAGTGTCTTCCTCATAGCTGTGCAAAGTAGCTGTTGTCGCTAAGACCTATTTTCTCAGTTGACTATGTAGTACTCTTCCCTGTCTTTTCTCTCCTCCAGGCAGTATATTTAAAACAAAACAAAACAAAACAAACAATCCAAGAAAACAAACAAACAAATAAAAAACTTTCTCAAAGAGCATTTCCCTAAATCTCTCCTGTGGTCTGTATTTTTAAAGCACTTAGGGATTTTTTGCACTTATTGCTTATGTCTTTTATTATTCTAGTACAAATTGCCGGCTTGCTTGCTTTCTCACTAGCCTTTGAGTTATTTGGGGGGAATAATAGAACACAACCCCAAATCCGGGATGTAAGGTAACTCAGTAAGTTTTGGTACATGGCTGGGGGAAAATTGCTATTTATGAGTACATGACTATTACATTTACAAGACATAATATCAGGTCAATGAAGCTCTTACATTTAAAGAATTGTAAGTGGTGGCTTATTGTTATTGTTTGGTGTCTATGAACTGGAATCTGTCCTAGACACTGAAACTGGAGCACACCATGGAATACAGGTCTTGTCTCATCCTAGATGGGAACCCAAATCAGACATGGAACACAAGAGGAAAATATATATTGTTCTTGAGGAATAGCTAAAGGAGAAACAAAGAAAGCAAATCAGAACTCAGTGCCCTCTGGTGAAGACAGCTGCCTACATTATTATAATGCCTGAAAGCTTTAGAATTTATATGACTGGTTTGATTGCAAATCACCAAACAAATTTGAGGAAAATCATTTGCATCTTTGATGAACTGCTTGTTTCACCACAGCTGGAGCTGTGGCCAGGCGGAGAATGCTTAGCAAACTTAAGACCCCTCCTATCAGGAATCTATGCAAAAGGATGGGCAGAAGGACTGTAAGACCCACAGGTCATGGGTGACTTCCAGGAAACAGTGTTTTCTGGGCATAGCTGAGCAGTTGCACATATGAGCTCACAGCACTTGTGACAGCGTGCCCAAGATCCAAGAAAATGCAAACACAGAGGGGAGGAGGTGGGCTTGGAACCCTACTCCTAGCAGAAGAGCTATTGGCATTGATAGCAGCTGGGAGAGGGAGAGTGGGTTTCATAGTGTGACACCTGGCATATTGACCACACTCAGGGCAGGGGCATACCCAAGAGTATTGGGTTTGGACTTGATGGGTTTTTAAAAAAGGGATTTGGAGATCAGATAGATAGATCTACCTATCTGTCTATCTGTCTATCTATCTATCTGTCTATCTATCTATCTATCTATCTATCTATCTATCTATCTATCGAAATATATATATATACATACATATATATATATGTATATATATATACAAAATTGTGTGGGTAGGGACAGAGAACACAAGGTTAGGTGGGGAGAGATGTGGGAGTAGATCTGGGAGGAGTTGGAGGAAGGGAGGTAAATATTATCAAAATACATTGTACAAAATTCTCAAAGAAGTAATAAAATATTCTATTAAAAAGACACCTTGCATATGTTAAACATCAAACTCTGCTCTCCTCACTCAAGATGCACACACCCGGTGTCTCTGTTTTGCAGTTGTGTTATTTTCTAATCCCTACCTTACTGGTGGAGCTTGCTGGACTCACTGTTCAAGAGGACACCCCTACTGTGAGGAGGGCATGGCAGGGAGTGGGAGCCAGGCAGCTTAGCCATTGCTAGGACTCAGCTGGGTCTCCTCATCTGCTCACCTCTCAGTGAAGTGGCAGGCAGGGGCCTCTAGGACGTGGTCCTGTCCGTAAATCTGAAAGCCCACTTCCTAGCAGCCCACTTCCTCCAGATTCCACAGCCTTCTGAAACAGCTACCATTGGGTGAGCCAAGTATCCAAACAGGAGCTCACCGGGGGCATCTTACACTCAAACCGTAGCATCAGTCTTTGATGTTTTAAAGAAAAAAGAATGTAGCCAGTTTTTAAAATGAAGCCAATTATTTTGACATCGGACAGATGGGTCTGGCTGAAATTACCATTCTGAGGGAGATTTATGGGAAACAAATGATTAGTTGGAATATTGACTGCTAACTTCATTTGTTGGCAGAGAAGCTGAAGGAAAGATGTCAAGGGGGCTAAAGGATATATTGGATTTTGAAAGCCTGGAAATAAATTAGCAGAACAAGGAAGGTTTAGTGAGGAAATAAAGAAAGGCAGACAGATTTTTTTTTTTTTTTCATGAGAGTTCAGGGGAGGGGAAATATTTAGTAGCCAAAATCTATTAAAGAGAAAAAGAATCAATCTTATACTATAACAATAGCTGTTTCTGCTTTTTGGACACACCCTGTCTTTTCCTTGCCAAGTTTCTGTCTACAGTCATTTGTTTGTAAAAAAAAAAAAAAAAATTGTTGCAGCCTAGGGTACATAAAATGGAATGAATTCTGATTTTCTGTCTTCAGGTATATCTGGTATATATCAATATTTCTACTTAGTCCTCATGATTCTCTCAAAAATTGCTCTAAACTCTCCGTGGGGTTTCCTCTTATTTTGTGCATTTGGCACTGGCTTACTTCTCTGAGCTGGTTGTCATCACTCAGAGATTGAGCCAGTGGGAAGCGTATGTTTAGGAGCCCTAAAATACTTGCTTGTAGGTGTTCTTGTAGGTTTCCTCTTTGGGTGTCTTCCTGCCTCCCTCAGCTTTAGGGAGACAGAGATGAGAAGAATCAGGACTGTGAGGCCGAGGGGAAGCGGACAGATGTGAAGGCTGGGAAATGCTGTATTGGTGGGCCCTCTCCTTGCCCTTCCTTCATTGACTTTGTTTCCTGCCTGTAGGCAGGCACCCACCAGTACTCACCTGCTTGTTGATTAGGGGTTCTTTCTTTCTTTTTTTTCTTTTTTCTTTTATTTTTTGATACTTTATTTACATTTCCAATGTTTCCCCTTTTCTGGGTCTCCTCTTTGGAAGCCCACTATCCCCTCCCCATCCCTACTTCTATGAGGGAATTCCACCT
>CM052716.1:39132004-39167294 GCA_028551405.1 Uromys caudimaculatus
CTTCCTCCCTCTCTCTCCCTCCCTCTCCCTCCCTCCCTCTCTCCCTCCCTCCCTCCCTCCCTCCCTCCTTTCCTCAGGTTTTGGCTACCTTTTCTCAGCATTTCACCCTTACCACACCCATTAAGCAAGATGGTTGTCAGCATTGGGTTTGGACCACTTGAGTTTAGCATCTTTTTCTCCACAAAGGGAATGATTTCTTTCCAGAGGAGGCAAGAATAGTCCCCAAAAGTTGGTTTTTGTCTTAAAGGTCCACTTAATGTCTTTAATATAAATTTCACATTTGTAAAAATGTTGGGAATTTAAGTACATGTTGTAATTTAAATGCATGCGAGTGCCAAGCCCGGTACCAGGCAGATGTCCAGCATGGGATCGCTTTAAAGAAACAGCCGAGAGGTAGAGTGCTTTGGAGAGGAGAGTGATGGCTTAGTCATGGTCCCGCGGTGTCTATGGTGCCCAGGGAGGGCTGAAGAAGAAATGGCTACCAGGCAAAGCAGAGACAGCTGGGACATGGGAATAATATTTAGGAGAGGCTATGCTTAGAATTATAAGGAGTATTACCTATTTTAAGGCCTCTTCAAGCCAAGGTAGGTCCTGCTCATTGAAGTTACAGATTGAGGACTGAGAGAGATTCTGGGCCTGGCTGTGTTGATGTTGGAACCTTCTCTCTCCTGGGGCTGTGGTACCAAAACAGGGCTGTGTTCTACTGTTCTCTCTGGAATCTCTTGCCTAGGGCTTGGGCTGTTCTTTTCCCCATTGCTATTTTTATCTATTTGGTGGTGTGGGTTTTTCTAAACTCTCACTTCATTTATTTCAGACCAGTGCTTAAAAAATGAGTCCATGACAGGATTATTGTCAAGGGGAATGTGAGGTCAAAAGGATCTTATTATAAAAAGCAACGAGATCTGTGGCTAGAGACCTATACCTAGGCCACCAGGGCTCCATAGCCAAATAGGGCCTGGAGAAAGTTAGCCTCCCAGGAGTGTGGAAAAGCCCGTGAGTGGAGGTAAGACAAGCATCACTGCTCAGCGGGACCTCCCTGGAATCCTCGGGACACAGGGACTGAGGAAAAGCCGGGGACAGGAGCCTTCCAGTTTCCATCTGTGGCTGGAGATCATTGCCTGGGCCACCAGGGCTCAATAGCCAAATAAGAAAGAAAGAAAAAAAACCCTAAAAAAATACAAAATGGACATGGTTACAGGTTATAGATTCAAATGTTTTAAACAACATGAACGTATCATCTCATGGTTCTGTAAATATGCTCATGTGGGCTTGGCTGTTTTTCTCTTTATAGGGTTCACAATATGAAAAAAAAGAAAGGTCTCTTCATAGTAACATTTAGATTCATGTTTGATTGAATAACCAGGGCTGGAAGGCTTTTTTGTTTGTTTGTTTTTTGTTTTTCGAGACAGTGTTTCTCTGTGTAGCCCTGGCTGTCCTGGAACTCACTCTGTAGACCAGGTTGGCCTCGAACTCAGAAATCCGCCTGCTTCTACCTCCCGAGTACTGGGATTAAAGGTGTGTGCCACCACTGCCTGGCAGGGCTGGAAGGCTTAGCGAGACATCTTTGACATTCTTACTGCCAGGCTGGGTCAGGTTGGTCCCTAGAACTTATCATACTCAACTCCACCACTATAGAGGTCTCATGGTTCTTTCAGAAGTGGAGAAAATTCTCCTGTGAGTATGAGGAGTATGAGTCTCTCTCTCTCTCTCTCTCTCTCTCTCTCTCTCTCTCTCTCTCTCTCTCTCTCTCTCTGTGTGTGTGTGTGAGGGGGGGGGGATCAGCACCAGTATGGGTCCTCGTCTGTAGAAGCCGGAGATACAGTGAGATATCTGAACCACCGGAAGTGTGTTGCTTCTTAGACATGTGGGCGATGCATTAGGAACTATATTGTTTTCCTCCCAAATTTATGACTGCTGTTCTTGTTCTCAGCATCTTAGTGTGTAGCTCTATTGGAGATGAAGTCTTTAGAGGCATAATTACAGAAAAATAAGTTTGGAAGGGCTATCAGGGTGTCTCTAGTCCAGTCTGTGGCTTCATAAATGAAATCAAGACAGAGATGTGCAGAGGCAGGTAGAAGATGTCTACACCAAGGAAGAAGGAGGCTTCAGAGAACAGCTGGCTGATGCTCCATCTTGGACTTCCTGCTTCTAGAAACTGGATGAAAAGAAATACGCCTTTAAGTGATCCAGTGTGTGGTACTTTGTTACAGGACCCTAACAGACGACACAGGAGGCTTTGTCTTTACAAGGAAAGTAGAAATTCCTATCCAGAGGAAAACGAGAAGCCCCAGACTTTCTCTGTGGCCCTGGGAAGAAATCAACTGTCTGCCTCAAGCCACTGGGTTTCCCCACAGTGGGTGCTGCCGTTCTTACCTGGACTCAGACAAATGCTCGGGGTGAGGTTATACTCGGAGTAAGGGTTGTTCTCTCTTGGTAATTTCATGGCCTTTCTAGTGCGGATGTGGGGGCAACTTACCCAGGGTATTTGAGTTTCCAGAGGCCTTTCCTGTAGTGCTATCATTTGTCAAGAATATGAACACATTTAGTGGGAACAGAAAGAGCATGGGTGCAGGGTGAGGTGGTCTGGGTTCTTACCTTAAAGTTGCTACTTTTTTTAATCTTTGAAATGAAGTGATTGCATTTTAGAATTCCACCATTTTGTGAATCATTAGTCACTACAGAACAAAATGTGGACCCCAACAAACACCAGCCCAGGCCACCGGTTCTCTTAGTCTTCTCAGGAAGCACAGAGAACTTTCTGCCGGTGCTGTGATGGTTCCGTTGCTGTGCTTAGCGATTCTCCTGTTTTAGCTAAAAAGGAAGATTGCTCAACAACGTTTTGGGCTAGAGTCAAAGTTCATCTCAGGAAATCTCAAAGACAAGTTATTCATTTACTTTCTATTTTTAACCCCTCTTCACGTTGGAGACCAGTGTTTTCTCTGTGCTCGAGTGGGGCTGTAGAAACAGAGCTGAGCAACGAAAACACACTTCTCCCAAGTGCTGCCTCCCTCCACCCCAGCCTGCTCTGCAGAGCATGCCCAGGCTCCCAGCGTGGAACTCGGAGAATGTGCCTAGTACATCTGCTGCTGCTCTTTGTTGCCGCGTGTTCAATTTCCTGAAGTCAGATGGTTTGAGTTAGGATATTGAATTTTCATGTCCAGTAAATATTTGTATGCACAACCCCTGCAAAATGTGGGGTAAACACTGATTTTTCAATTTCCTGTAAATTAAGTGTAGTTTGAATTTAAACCTGCTTGAGGAAGAGGGAAAAACATCAGGGCAAACCACTGAGGGTCAGTTTGAATTTACCTTCCTTGGCGTTTGTTTGAGCAAAACGGAGCATGAAGGACAGAGTCTCCACATTTAACCTCAGTGGCCTACCTCGGGCTCCATTTCCATCGGTGTTATTCCAAATGTGATATCTGTGAGCTCAATTTTACTAGTTTATGAGGCTACTATGTCATAATAAAAAGTAAACTAATTTTGCAATGTTTGATGTCTAAAATATTTTACCCATAGACATCAAATTATGATTTTTTAAAAAAAAATGTAAAATTTCTTTTGCTCTTTAAAAAATTACGGATGTTTTTCCTGCATGTATGGCTGTGCACCATATGAATGCCTGCTGCATAAGAAGGTCAGAAGGAGGAACCAGACCATCTGGGACTGTAACAATAGATGGTTGTGAGCCACACCGTGGATGCTGGTAATTGAATCTGGGTTCTTTGGAAGAGCATTCAGTGCTCTTAATTGCTGAGCCATCTTTGAGACCCTGTACAATTTCTTAGATGATAATCACACCACAAATTTGGGAGCTCTCAACAACTCAAGTGTATAATGTGTGGAGGATCACCTTTTAAAAAATATTATTCCAACTCATCTCGTGTGTCTGACGTCACTTTTAAATTGGGCCTCAGTGATTCAAAGAGAAACTTGAGGGAACGCCATGAATTTTCAGGGAATTAGAAAAGCACTTGAAAAAAAACATTCAAAAATATGGAGCGTTTAGTGTGATTAAGGATGCATTCCCAGAGCAAGCATGATGGAGAACTAGTTATTTACCATAGCAACAGGACAGAACACAGGCTGAGAAACTGCTCCATACCCTCAGGCACCATTGAGAGCCACAGTCAGCAGGAACGCAGCTCCGAACACAGGTTCTGTTTTACCATCAGCTATGATCTGACATGTTCTGTTGGAGTCTCCAAAGACTCTACACAAACAGAGTGTAGCATCCCATTTGCTTGGGAGGTATGGTGGTCTGAATGAAAATGGCCCCCATAGGCTCAGAGGGGAGTGGCACTATTTGAAAGGGTTAGGACATGTTGCCTTATTGCAGGAAGTGTCATGGGGGTGGGCTCTGCAGTCTCAGATGCTCAAGCCAGTGTCACTCTCTCTTCCTGCTGTCCAAGGATTTAGATATAGAAGTTTCTTCTTCATCACCATGTCTGCTGCCATGCTTCCCACCACGATGACAATGGACTAAACCTCTGAACTGAAAGCCAGACCCAATTAAGTGTTTCCTTATAAGAGTTGTCATGGTCATGGTGTCTCTTCGCAGCAATAGAAACCCTAATTTTGACTGAGATGGGAGGGGTAGGTCTGTGGAGGAGGCTTTGAAGGATATACCAGTAAGAAGCTAATTAAAATGAAGAACGTGATAACTTGAAGAGCCAAAGATGGCTCCATTAAGGCAGCTGAGGAAGGTCCATAGGGAAGTGCCATTTGTCAGATTCTTGAAAATTGAGTACAGGATAAAGCTATGGTAAATTAAAAACAGTAACGGCAATAAAGATTAGAATTTGAATGTACTAAGCTGTATAACCTCTAATGTATTCTCTTGTAGACTCCAGAAGACTTTCAGGGAGCATACATAATTTTTGCCTGAATTTTAAAAGGGGCAGAAACAGAGGCAAACATGATCTGGCCAGTATCACACCTATGTATTTATATTCCCTTGCTCTGGTTCAAGCCTGTGTTTCTTCCAAGAAGGAGTGATAATGAACAGGAGCTAGATGAGCAACCGTGGGGAAAAGACAAGGGTTTATGGGGCATTAGTGTAAGGTGTGTGGGGCCGTGAAGTGGGAAAAAGGGCCAAAGAGTTGGGCAGGATGGTGTGGGGTTCTAGCTCATTGTAGTATAAATGCTTAGGCATTGTGAGTCCTTGAGTTCAACCCGCAGTGTGAAGAGGAGGAGGAAGAGGTGGAGGAGGGAGGAAAGGGAGGGGGAGGAGGGGAGGAAGAGGAGGAAGAGGAAGAAGAGGGGGAGGAGGAGGAACCTTGAATTTAATCCTAAGAGATCTTTTCATTTCTCTTTTCCCCCCATTCCATTGTGAGTTTTTGCCCAGGGAGTAAAATGGTAAGGCCTGGTGACCAGGATTTCGTCCCCAGAGAGAACTGACTCTTGACAGTTATCCTCTGAGCTCCACATGGGTGCTGTGACACGCCCTCTCCTCCCTGCAGTGACTAAATGAAAAAAAAAAAAAAAGAAAATAAGTGTTTTTGCAGGTTAGCATACAAAAAATGGGTTTTATTATGGCATCTTCATGCATATGCATCATTAAACATTATTCTAATCCACCCATGTTTTAGGTGTGAAATGAAAGCTCTAGTGTTCTTGTCATAATCTTTATTGATATTGTACTACAGGTTTAGTATCTCTGGGGAGAGTATTTACAGAAACTCGGCAGTGATCACTTTAAAATGTCCTCCCTATTGCTAAGAATCAGACATACTTAGATAAGGAAGCTCCAGCTGATAGTGTAAACAGCTTTTCAGTGCGATGGCTCTGGATCTAATGAGAAATTATGGAGGAGAGATATGATCCAGCAGGCTCTGCCTGCTCCAGACACTGCTGAGAGCTAAGCTAATGGAGAGAATGGAATATTACCTACTTGCAGGGCTGAGGATGAGGGCTCAGTGTTGGGTCTGGGAGACGTTGACGGGAGACCTAGTGGGAGACAACAGGGCCTTTGTTTTCTTCTCTCTGCTGCAGGTGGTTTGGAAACAGCCTGGTTTTCATCCAAATGTGGTAGACTTCAGCTGTTGCTAGCTTTTCATCTCCTTTATAGGGAAAGAGACAATGTTCCTAGTATTAAACTATCTCTATATCTATGTCCCTATGTCTATATTCACAGACAAGCGCAGCTCTCAGACCACATGACTTTCTTCGTGCAGTGGACCGAGGTTAACATAGAATCTTATCACTGGTCAAAATGCATAGAAAAATGTCTGTGGGCTGATATGCATGAGGAATCTCTGTTACCATTGAAACACTAAGGAGGAGGGCTTGGAAAGATGGTGAGAGCCAGAGGTCAGAGGTCAGGCAGGATTGGAGTGAAACAGTATTTTCTGGGCATGACAGGACCTTTGCAGTCTTGAGTGTACAGCAGCTGTGGTTCCCTGCACAAGACCAAGCCAGTCAACATTTCAGAACGGATTAGAGAAGGGCTCATGAGCCCTGTTCCCTAGTTGAGAGACTGGTGACAGTTGGTGGCTTCTCGGAGAGGGAGTCAGTTTTCTTTGAGTATAAGCCCTGGTAAGTGGACCACCTTTCAGAGACCACACACCCAAAGGCACAAACTGGACTTAGGGGGTTACTAAAAACAAAAAAGAGAACGTAATGTTAAGAAGGGGTGAGGGTGGGTGGATACAGCAGGAGCTGGGAAGGAGTGGAGGTGAGCATAATCAAAATACAGTATGTGCACATATGAAATTCTCAATGAAAATTTTATTGAAAAATCATACATGTGTGTGTGCATATATGCTTGTGTGTGTGGTTGCTTGTGTGATGTGCATACGAGTGTGTGGGGTGTGTGTGTGTCTGTGTCTGTGTCTGTGTGATGCTGTTCCCCTTATCAGAAAAAATTTTACTTAGAGTTAACAGATAAAACTCAAGATGCCCAGTTACATTTGAACTAAAATAAATAAATTTTTTAGGATTAATTTTTCCATGTGGTGTTTAGGTCATATACTAAAACAATTATTTTTAATTTACCTACAGCTCAAATCTAAGTGCTATTTGCCAATCTGGCCATTAAGACGGCTTGGATGAAGTATCATGACTGAGGATTTCTATTTCATCTCTAATTTTATCACAAATCCTGAATAGATTGAGAGTGATAGAGCAACTATGCTTTAGGTATTTGGATGGACTCTAGGGGACATCTTGGTGCATGAGCCTTGGGGATGAGACCCTGAGAAAGAGCTGGCAGGTTTGAAGATGCTGATAATGCTCCCTGGCTTGTATAGCCATATTTGGGGTAGAGTGTGTCTAACAAAATTTACCGTATAATTCAGTGACATTAAGTATATACACAATGTTGGCCAACCAGTACCAGCGTCCATTTCCAGAATATTTTCACTTTCCAAAGTGAAGATGCTTATCAGTGAAATAATTCCTCATTTTTCTTTCTTCTGTCTCTAACAACCATATCTGTGATTATTTTATAGGGTATTATATAACCCAGGCTAGTCTCCAATTTGTTCTGTGGCTGAGGCTGCCCTCGGACTCCTGATTCCCTTGCCTCTAACTCACGAGTGCCGGGACTTACAGGTGTGGAACTCTTATCTCCTTCTCCAGCACGGCGCCTGATTACATGCTGCCATGCTTCCTGCTTTGATGACAGTAAACTAAACCTCTGAACTGTAAGCCAGCCCCAATAGAAGAGGAGGGGGAATGGGAAAATGGTGGGGGGAGTGGGAGGGTGGGACTGGGAGAGGGGGCTGTGATCAAGATGTAAAGTGAATAAATAAATTAATGAAAAAAAAAAAGAATTTCAGGGATATATGACTCTTGTTTTCGAGCCCTGAGGATCTTTGAGTTTGCTGTGAGGTGTAAACCTTCTCTCAGGTTGGAGAAACAAAGAGTCCTAAGAGGTGGAGTTAAAAGAGTAATGGGGTGGGCAAATGGCTAATTCAGAAAAGCCACTTGCCATGAAGCCTGGTGACCCCAGCTCAGTCTCCAGGCTCCACATGATGGGATGGAGAGAACATGCTTCCACATGTTGTCCTCTGCGACACACACATGCTATTGCATGCATGTGCCCCCTCCCAATAAATTACTATAAGAGAAAGTTGTTTTTAAGGAGAAAAAGGCCAAAACAGTGATTAAAGTGTTAAAAAAAAGTTTTCCTTTACAAGAGTTGATATGGTCACGGTGTCGCTTTACAGAAGTAGAAACCCTAACTAAGACATTTGTCAGAAGTTCTTGGGGTTTGCATCTTATAATTCATTCCACTACAAGCTTTGGTGTGTAAGTTGTCTGTTCAGGATCCTGCTTTTGATTGTTTGTACTATGTACCTGGAAGTGAAATTGCTGGATGGAATGATAATTCTCTTTAATTTTAAAAATATTTATTTGTGTGTGTATGTATGTAGTCCATGTGTGTGCACACATGGGGCCACAGGCTGACTTAGGATATTTTCCTCTTTTGCTCTCCACAGGGTCTTGCACTGAGCACAGAGCTCATAGGTTGCCTAAACAGGATGGCCAGTGAGCTCTGCAGATCCTCTTGTCATCTGCCTCTCCAGTGCTGTGGTTGCAAATTGCACTGCTATGGCCTGCTTTGATGTGGGTGTAGAGGATCCGAATTCAGGTCACCCTGCTTGTGTGTCAGGCATTTTGTTAAGCCATCTCTCCAGCCAATGGCTCTGTTAAATTTTTTGAGGAAACACAGTTGTGTTTTCTGTAGAGACTGTGTTATTGTATAGTTCCACTAGCCATGTGTGCAGTCATGCTAGTACATACAGAACAGTCATCACCAATGGTGTATTTATATATATATGTTATGAGCCCTTCTGATTTAGTATTATCGTATTTGTAAGGATGGGTTTGTTGCTTCTGCTCCTAGTTTGAATAAGAATGATTCGTTCTTTCTTGTCCTGGAGCCATAGTGGTCTTTGTCATTGACGTAAAATTCTTTGTTGCACTAGAAGTGTCTAGAAGATTAGGCAACTGAATTCTCAATTTTTAGAGAAATTCTAAAAGTACCCATGAAAAGAAGAGTCCTAGGGCTTCGAGAGGGCTCTGTTGGTAAAGGTGAAATCTGTGTAAGCCTGGTCATTCAAGCTTGATCTTCAGAACCCCTGTACGAAGCTGGACGACATGGAATGTATACAACCATCATTCCAGGACTCCTGTTGTGAGATAGGACATAGGACGGAGAGATAGAATTGCCAGCTAGCCTGAAGTTCACAAAGCAGCAGCAGAAATGAAAGAGACTCTGCCCCAAGAAGGTGGAAGGTGAGAGCTGACCCCTAAAAGTTGCCCACTCATCTCCACAGGCATACCAGGGCATGCATACACCCATGCACGCACATTTGCACAGATATGTATACATGCAAAAGATAACATAATAAAATGCACTAAAACTGAGATTTCTATCTTTGTCTTAGGGTTTTACTGCTGTGAACAGACACCATGACCAAGGCAACTCTTATAAAGGACAACATTTTCTTGGGGCAGGCTTACAGGTTCAGAGGTTCAATCCATTATCATCAAGACGAGAGCCATGGCAGCATCCAGGCAGGCATGGTGCAGGAGGAGCTGGGAGTTCTACATCTAGTTCCAAAGGCAAACAGGAGAAGACTGGCTTCCAGGCAGCTAGGACAAATGTCTTAAAGCCAGTGACACACTTCTTCCAACAAGGCCACACCTCCTAATAGTGCCACTCCCTGGGCGGAGCATATTCCAACCACCACACTGTTGTTCTCTCACCAACCCCCAATGTGTCTAAGTATGGCCCCTATGAAAAATCAGTATGGAGGGTCTTCGAACAATTGGACATAGGTGCTGGAGAGGTATCTCAGCAGTTAAAAATCACTTGTTGTTCTTGCAGAATAGGTGAGTGCAGTTCTTAGCACCAATTTCATGAAGCTTTCAACTGTCTGTAGCCCCAGCAGAGGATCTGACAACCTCCTATACTCTCTGCAGGCACTGACTGTGTATCCACATATAGATAAACATAAAATCTTTAAAAAGTTAAAATACAGCTACTATATGACCTAGCTATATTCTCAGTGTATATACTTAAAGGAATGTAAGTCAGCAGTCCACGGATATTCTTGCACATCCGTGTCTATGCGGCAGTGTTGCCTAGCAACAGGTGAATGGATGAAGTGCTATACGTAAACAATAGGCAATGGGATTTTGCTCAGCCGTAAAGAAAAGCATGGTTATGCGGTTTCAAGGACAATGGTTAGAACTGGAGATCCTCCTGTTCAGTAAGATAAACCAGACTCGGGAAGACAGATATCACAGTTCTTTTTCTTTCAAATGTGGGGATTTTTATTTAAAAAAGAAAAGTAAGGCATGAAAGTTGAAGGGAACTATTTAGGGTCAGGAAAAGTACCAGAGGGAGGAAAAGGTGTTGGAAGGATGGTCCGTGGGGAAAATATCGTCAAAATATCGGGGTCCAGGTATGAAGATGCCATCATTTGTGCAAGGAGTATATCCTAAAATCCAAGATCAATAACTTTAAAAATAAAATAGACTTCTAGAAAAATATAAAAAATAAATGATAGCAGTGCTGGGCTAACCATCTATTCCCTCCGACATTACAGGACACATCTTGCTTTTATTATTGTCTCTAGTCAATTCTTCTGTTTTTAAAAGTCTTAAATTTTGATATTATAAAATAATCATCTTATTTCTTCTCCTTTCTAACTTTTCCATTCAAACCCTCTGATATACTTCTCTTTGCTCTTTCAACGTATAGTTTCTTTTAATTGTTGTTATACACACACACACACAGTCACACACACACACAGTCACATATACACACAGTCACACACACACACAGTCACACACATACACACACACACACACGCACACACACACACACACACACACACACACACACACACACACATTTATATGTTTCCATAGGCTGACCATTTGATACTGGCTAAACAATTGGCATGCTTTTCCTTGGGGAAGACTACTTTTTACACTCTCACATTGCCTATAGTTCTTTGTGTAAGGATGGAGCCTCCTGGACTTTGCCCTGTCTGTTAGTGTGTTTATTATAATGATAATTATACCCTCATTCATCTCATGTTTAGGCAGCCATGTTAGTGAGACTATGTTGTAGCTTCCGACATTCCTAAGAGATACAATCTCACAATCAATTTCTGATCCTCTGGCTCTTACAATCTTTCTGCTTTCTCTTTCACAATGCTCTCTGAGCCTTAGGTGCAGGGATTGTGTTGCAGATGTATCAGTTGTGACTGTGCTCCACAACTCTGCATTTTGATTGGTTGTGTTTTTCTGTAAAGGTCTCCATCTGTTGCAAAGAGAAGTTTCCTTAATGAAGAGCGAGGAATACACTTATCTGTGAGTATAATGACAAATATTTAGAGTGTAGTTAGAGATTATGCTGCCTTAGCAAATTGGCAGGTGTAGGTTTTCTCCAAGGTTCTTGACTCGATAGCCCTGGATGATTGACTAGTTTTCTAAAACCAAGCATGATTTTCCTCTTGGCAAGTAGGTGCTAAGCCCAATTAGAGAGCTGTTGGTTGCCACCAAGGTATGTGTGCCACTGTTGCCCCGTAGGGCTATTGTATTATGCTGGTCACTATTGTTCATAGACATCATATCTGGGTAGGACTGTTGGTTGCTTCACTTTTTTGGAAGTCTGCATGATGCCATCTGGTACCATGAAACTATTTCTCAGAGAGGAAATCTTCAAGTCAGTTCCAACTCAGGGTCTCTGGACCTGCTTTTGGGAATACATGGTGTCTTCAGAAATAAGACTTATCTTTCTCTCCTGGGAGGCAGCCAGGAGGAATAGCAATGTCTTGTAATATTCTGGGAGTCTCTTGGACAACCCTGGCTAATAATTCAAATGAGGGCTTCACATGCTTGGTGCTAGGGTTTCTGTTAGATGGTCTTTGGTTAGATTGTCACCCAGGACATTTATTTAAACTGTATATGCATATTTATATACTGACTTATGTATATTTTTAAAATGTCTTAGGTAGATAGTTAATAGTATGATTCCTTTCCAGATATCATCCGTGCTATTTTATTCTCTTCCCTCTGTATTTATCTCCTTCCCTCCTCCCTAATTAAAGCCTCCCTATTTCCTTCCCATTTCATCATCAGATCACTTCTACCTTGCTATTCCCCTCTCTATGACTTCCCCCCCCCCGCTCCAGTAATAGTCCCTATTTACTTTCTTAGTTTCTGTAGGTAGTTCAGGATATGGACTCTTATCTGAAGATTGGAGCTAGGAGCCTTAGATGAGAGAGAACACAGCTACTGCCCCTGGCCAGATGATTGGAGTCTATGCCTTGTCTTCAATAGCAGTTCCAAAGACTCAGGAGGCCTGCTGTCTTTTCCTAGGTATCAGTTCTCAGGAGACTCTGAATTTCCAGTAATAACAACCAAGATGGCAGCATCAGGAGTAGGTTGAAGTCAAGTCTGGGGAAGAATTTGATTTTTTTCCCCTCAGTCTAATTATTAACCACTTTCCAGAAAATAGAGGGTGGTTGTTCCCATGGTAACAAAAGCCTCATGGCCAGAAAGCATTCAGCACCCTGACATTCATAGCTAGCTCTGCACTGTGCCAACTCGCGGATGTAGGAAGCCAAGAATCAGGACTCTAAGTGTCTTCCTGGAAGGAAAATTTTACTCTCCAGTTCTTCTTTCTTCATAGTTCTTCTAAAGGATTCTGTCTGATGCTGTCTTATTTGTCTTCTGGTCCCCCCACCTAGGGCCCGTCCCCTACATCGTGGTGTCTGTACATTTCCAGAGCTATCCACATTCCCCATGCCTCATCCTGTGTGAATCTAGATTCACGTTCCTCATAGCTGTCAATGAATCATTCAAGGTGTACTTTTAGCTCACAGTTGAATAATGCCAGAGGAAGAAAAAAAAGATTCTATAATTATGTCTCTTGAGCAATCCTCTGGATGACTTGTTATCCAGAAGTCACACTTATTTGGCAGTTCTTTATTTTCCTTCATTTAAAAATAGTGAGCACTTCTGAGTCTGTTAGTTCCATTTTGATTGTAGCACTAACGATGCTTTCATTGTTTCAGAGCCCGTGAGTGAGCACTGTGCCTAGCCACTTGCAGATTCCACTCTTTGCAAATGCCATGCTATTATTAGCACCTTTGGCTGTCCTGAATAACCTTTTTTATATTTTATGTGAGCTTGGACTCATAGTTTGCTTTCTCTCTTCAGTGTCACATGAAGAGAATGCTGTGGGTACTGGGATACTCAGCACACACACACACATGAACACATGCACGCATGTCTGCACACATAGACATGCACACACAGGCACATACACATGAATCAAAAAAGACAAATAGGTCTGCTGTGTCAAGGTGGGGAAATGTCATGCATTTCATAAATACCCATAAATAATTGTATGCGGCATGGTTTTATCCAGAAAGATTAACTCCCTAGCACCTGCGGAGGTAAGCATGCCCTTTGTTTAGCTTATGTACACATCAGATTATTACCTATAATCACAGTGCACATGGTCCATCATCTCTCTCTCTCTCCTGCCCTTAACCACACATATCCCAGTAGTACCTTTGCCTGGAAAAGGACAAAGATCCTGAGTTCAGGTCTCTAGTGCCAGGCCTTTTCTATCATAGGAATAAGAAGGAGAGCATGAAACTATGACCTTTAGTGAGTCAAGGAATGAAAACACACTATCTCTCCCCCCCTCCTGGCTCTATCCATAGTGGAGGGGAAGAGGGGGTCTTTCACTAGAAGACACAATTAAAATTTTAGAATTAACTGACTTGAATGGAGATAAATCTATCTTTGTGAGAGTATGTGACTGAAAAATTATAAACCAATCTGGATAATTTCAGGACCCCCTCCAATAGGGCATGGAGGTATGGCCAAACAGTGTTGGTTATACATACTGGAAACAAATTATATCAGGTTTAGATAGGGCACAAAGACTCTTCACTAACCGTCTGCCTTTTCTTACCTGGATGTGCCTTTTCTTACCTGGAAAACTTCCAGGTACATCTTATTCTTGGTCCTCTAGTCCTGAAGGACTAGCTATGGTGCCCGAGGGCCTCCAGGCCATGAGGATGCTGCATTTAACCCAGCTCATGGGATAACAGGTCCCAATTCTGTAAATGAATTTTGTTATACTTGCCAGGCATGTGAGCCCTGTGTTAGGGAACATGGCTCCCCCTCAGCCATGTCTAAATGGAGCTTACACACGTTAGCTGGACGGCACAGATGATTCTGATGACCAGAAGCAGCAACAAGGTTAACCACTGAGTCCTGGACTAGCACAGTCTCTTTTGTACCCCTAGCCTTCCATCCATCTTGGGTTGAAGCTGGTTTATTTTGGCTTCACAGTTCCCAGTGTGGTTTCCAACAGTAACATTTTTTCAGAGTAGATGATTTTAGGGTTTCTTTTACAGTACTATGTCATCAATGCGGACACAGTTTAACAAACCGAGATGTTAGCATCCTTGATGTGTGCTAGGAGATGCATAACCTTTTGCTGCTCCACAGAGGGATGGCTATCCTTGATGGGAGGAGGAGTGTGCAGAGGAGATCAAAGGGAATCAAAATAGGTCCCAGATCATGGATGCATCAAATACTTTTGCAAAAGAACAGGGGAGAGAATATATGTGCTGCCGAGTATAGGAATAGCCATAGCCTGTATTGTACCCATAACCTTCACTGGCCCTTGTCAATGGCTTTCTAAATGGTTTTGAATACATGATAAGAGCAATAAGAGAACACTGTTAGGGGAAAGCCATTCAAGATGGTTAAGGCTCAGCTGCTGATCCTTCATCTATGGCAGGGAGAGATGGTCCTGGCCTCCAGTAATTACCAAGACACACATCCCAGTCTGTAACTCATTCATGCCAAGTAATGGCTGATACCAGGTGACACTTAGCTCTTATGGTAGATAGTGGGGAGTCGTGGGATTTAGTAGAGAAAAAAGATCACAGAAACACCAAGGTCATAGTGGGGAGCACTTTCACAAAACATGCATGAGAACAAGTTCTGTATTTTGCAAACCTATTGTACACTCGTTGTGTCTCAGCCACTATGAAATGCACTTCTCATGCTAACTCTATTCTTTATGGCCAGCCCTTCACAGGCCAGCCCTATTATTGACCTATAAGGGAGTTACATGACACAGATTGGTCATGTGACTTATCTGGACTCATATGAACGCTGAGGTTACATCTAGCTCTGTCTGGCTCTAAAGCCTCTCTGAGTCTACCCTTAGGTGCCCTGCCTCCATCCTCATCTCCTGGATGAGCCCCAGTGCTATTTGTTCTCCTTCCAGAAGCCCTGAGCATTGCACCAGTGAAACAGGAAACCCACAGGTGCTGTGAGATCCAGACAGCAGGCCCTTTGCCTGCCTCCGTGAGCGTGAGTCTGAGCTCTGAGGACCAGGCTGGCCATTCAGGCTCTGGTCTGCTGGGCTCAGAGTCCACCTTTTCAGGGCCAGTGCTCCCATCGGGTGGATCACACACACCCAGGAACCAAATCCCTTTCACTTCTTTCTTGATTCATAAAAAATTTTTTTTAACTGAATTTGGAAACTTGGTTGCATCATCCATTCTGAAAAGTAAGAATAATCTGGGAGGGGTATAGAGACTATTTTGTCTTCCTAGATATTAAAAAATACCATAAAGCTGAAACATGAAGCAGCATCAGCACACCTTCAGAGAGCAATTCTGTAATATTTATCAAAATTGACGATATGTAGAAATTGCATTTTAAAAGCTATTCTACAGAAACCAATGTAATATGTCAGGGCGCATGTACTAGGCTGTGAGTTACAGTGCTGTTTGTGATATCAGAAAAGCATTGTTTTAGACGTCCACTAGATGCAGCCATTCCATGGGATGAATAATGGCATTGGGCCAAGTCAAATGCAGATAAGAAGATTTGAAAAAACATTAAAATTGAAAGAATGAAGAAAGCATGCCTCCGAATAGTGAGCGGCACTGTGAGCTTGGGCTAGAATCAGTGTGACCCTGGGGGGACTGCACAGGCTGCTTCCGCTGAACAGCTTTCCAAACTAGACAAGGTGAATGATAGACTTTTCACTTTCTGCTCAACAGATTTCAGTGTGATTTTACTTTTTTATACTTTTATATGCGTGTTTGTTTATGGTATGTACATGTGTGTTTACATATGTGAATGCAAACATATGCATGTCATATGTTTATGAAAGTCAGAGGGCCACCTTGGGTGTTGGTCTTCACCTGCCACCCTGTTTGAGACAGGGTCTTTGGATGTTTGCTGATGAGTATGTCAGGCTAACTGGGTCACAAGCTTCTGGGGAGTCTCTTGTTTCTGCCTTCCATCTTATAAGAGTGCTGGGTTATACAGACATGCTATCTGGCTTGATGTGGGTTTTGGGTACCCACTAGGTCAGGTGGTACCTCATGAGCCATATACCCAGATTGGTTTACTTTATTAAAAATCTTTTATTTATTTATTTATTTATTTATTTATTTATTTATTTATTTATTTATTTATTTAATGTAAGTACACTGTTGCTGTCTTCAGACACACTAGAAGAGGGCATCGGATCCCATTACAGATGGTTGTGAGCCACCATGTGGTTGCTGGGAATTGAACTCAGAACCTCTGGAAGCGCAGTCAGTGCTCTTAACCACTGAGCCATCTCTCCAGACCAATCTTTTATTTCTTGAAACTACAATATAATTGCCTAATCCTCCCTTCTTTTTCCTCCCTCCAAACCTTCCCATGTAACCCCCAATACCCTCCTTCAAGCCTCTTTTTCTTTAATTGTTTAAACATGTTGTCTGTCACATATTAAATTTTTAAAAGAGCATATTTACATGTTAATTATATATATTAAAAAGCAATAAAATGAAGAAGCCAGAATCTAGTGACTTGGGAAATAAGGGGGTGGGGACAGATGTGTTAATGATGATTTGGGGCTTCACAATACAGGTGAACTGACACAAATTCAATGAGCTAGACAGACCAATTGCTCCTGTTGGTATAGGACACCCGTCTGAGGACACACATCCTTGGGGCCTTATTTAAGTTCTTGTGGTCCAAGAGACTGTAGTGCTCTGAAGTGTTCTAGGAACTGTTCAGCAATAATGTTTACTGTGGTCAATTTAAATGTGGTCCTTGTGGCTATCCTCCAAGAGGTAGAAATACACCAAAGAGCACAGTAGGGAGGACATCAGTAGAAACGGAAATTAGTGCTCCCAGTAGGAGTTTAGCATCCACTGGCAATTAAACCAGGAGATGGTCTCAGCAGTGGAGATGGGGGAGAAGGGGGCTACCTGCCATAGCTACCTTAGAATGTCTCCTTCAGGAAGAAAATGGCCTGGATGACTTTTTTCTAAGTTAAACCATGAACTTAATTGTCATGTAAAAATGAGGAACATTCTAGAGTGCAGTTGTATAAGGCATACCTGCCTCTATCTCTGCTCCTAAGTGTCCCCCTGTGAATCATTCTGTTAGCATTAAGATATGTATATCTAGATGGTTTTCTGAGCTTTTGGGGTTACATATGTGTAGGTGAACACACAAAACCCACAGAGGCATGTGTGCAGCACACACACACACACACAGACACACAGACACACAGACACACACACACAGACACACACAGACACACACAGACACAGACACACACAGACACACACACACACAGACACACACACACACACACACACACACACACACACACACACGTAATATAAATGAAGAAGACTTTCCGTTGTATCATTCCAGTGTTATGGATGTGTCTCATTGGTAGAGTGCCTGTCTCCATTTGTCTCATCCGTATGGACCTTAACAGAGGGCTGCATGTGAGGTATTGATTTATCTTCTCCTTGAAGCTTTTCTCTGCATTTTATCTGTGGAATGTCCTGCAGCTACTATGCAGAACTAAACTTAAACATAGTCTTTTGACATTTTCACCCTGACAGTTTGGGGTGAATGGTTACAATGTCACTAGTAGTTGGCAATGCCACTAAAGAGGCCGTTATTCATACACAGACGGTAGAAATGGCAAAAAGGTTTTGATTTGGATAATTTATGGTCCAGTGAGTTTAAGAATTTGTGCTTCCAAAATATTACTTTGAATACTAGTTTTCATACTATAATGGTTTGGGGGAAATTTCTTCACTATTTAAAACCCAAGTCACCTCTTTTAGAAACAAGAGCCTTGGGGGTCCCTGCCATGTGGGATGGGTTAAGTGAGGTGATGCCATTGCTAGGCACGTGGTGAACACTCAACAAGTCACCTGTCCTCTTATTTTAGACCTTTCTTTCATTTCCATTTCTGTACATTTGAACACCTCTGAGCCCCTTCTAGTCCTTCTGAAAATTGCTTTTCCAAAGGTTTCACTTGCTTGCCTGCATGTCTGATCCAAGTCTTACACACACATTTTCTATTTTCAATCCATCATCTCTGCTTTCCCATGCCAAGCCTCCTACATGACGTTCTGGAAACAAACCAAGAACAACTCAAAATGCCTGACACGTCGATTCTTGGGCTTCCCTATAGTGACCTATGGCTGACCATTCCATTGCTTTTTTCAGAGTGGGTGTGTGTGTGTGAGGGGGTGGGGTGGTGATTACAGTCTCATTTCTTGTTTGATTTCATGGCCTAGTTTTCTGAAGAGACCCTTGATTTTAATGTCAAGGATTGGAAATTTCCTTGATCTTGGACTTGTGCTTGTCGCTATTTGTGCCTGTGTCTCGAGCTTGGATTGTCAGTCCGTGTGTGTCTGCCTTATGTCTATCTGGTGTTAAATCAGATTGTATTTTGTGTACATGAGGTATCCCATATGCCAGGGACCCAAGAGGACCTCCCTGAAGGAAGTGATTGATACTGATATGAGATATGAAAAAGAAAAAAACCCTCAAATATGGATCAGGATAATATTCCAAGCAGAAGCAATAGCATTATTCAAAGAACCGGACATGGGAGAAGTCTTGGGGCTGATTAGCAAAGGAAATCGAGCTAATGCTGAGAGTGGAGAGGGTGAGGTGTTGAGAGCTGGGGTAGGACTGAAGCCATGTGAAGGGTTTATTTCTTCCTGGAGTTTCTCTGGCTGATTTCTAGTGATAAGTGGTTACAGTCTAGACAGTTCAGCTCAGCCATGATGACGATATGTTTGTATCTCATAGAACACAGCCATATTTCATTGCCCTTTTGTGATTAGTGAAATCTTATGTCTGTCCAAACAGACAGATTCTTGTAGACATATTTTAATTAAAGTAAAGAGGATAAAAGAACCGAGACCTCAAGTCTACATGCATATAGAGTGAACTTGGAAGTAGCTCCCTCTGTTCTGAACAACTGTTCTCTTTTCTTTCTTATTCCTCTCCTTTCATAAACTCCCTTTTGACATTTATTTATCTAGGGTCTCATGTGACCCAGACTGGCCTTGAAACTCACTATGTAGTTGAAGATGACTCTCAACTTGTGATCCCCTTGCCTATGCCTCTTTAGGGCTCAGATGGCATCACCAGATTCCGTTGATTATATGCTAGGGATTGAACCCTGGCCTTTCTCCATTGATTATATGCTAGGGATTGAACCCTGGCCTTTCTCGGTGCTAGGAAAGCAGTCTACAAGATCAGCTATATACCCAGCACTTGGCCTTTCAGCTCTGTCTAAATATTGTCAAGTAAAGCAAATAAGCAAAACCAAAAATAAACCTCAAACATATACAGCTCCAAAGCTGTGGGGCTCCTGGCAACCTTCCATGTTTCCTGAGGTAAAATTTGAATTTTAGTAGCCTCACTTGGAAATGTCTGTAGCCCCAGCAAAGGGCTGCTGTATACTCATGCTTCCTAAAGTTCAACTTTCAATGCATGCGGGGGTGAGATGTGAAAAGAAATTCCAGCATTTTGTTGTAGGTAGAATTAAGAAACTTATTTTCATTAACTGAACTCCTGGCAATTCAAATTAGTATAAATTAGGACAATCTATATAACGGATGCAAATTTATTTATAGAAACATAAAACCATATGAAAATGTCTGATAAATAATCTTAACTGAATTCTTAAAAATACCTAAGGCATTTCTCTTATGACTTCACTTTGTGTTACTCAAAAGAAAAATCAGAACAAGTTCCTTCTTTCTAAGGAAGTTACCAGAACTGAGTGTGGAGGCACACTTGTAATCTTGGCACTTGTGAGTGAGGCAAGATGGGTCAGGACTGTGAGTCCAGTCTGGCTACCCTGAGAATCTATGCCTCAAAGAAAAGAGAACAAAACCCATCCTATACCCTCACCAAAAGAATAAGACAAAAGAAAAAGAAAATATACAATTTCTCAATGGCTCTGTCTACTTTCTTTTAGGGAATCATTCATTATTTGTTTTCTTTCATGCCCAGATTTTTTATTAAATTCATTTATACATTAATATATCTCAAGGAATTCATATATACATTCACCTTCCCACTCACATACATATAAAATCCCTGATGGCTTGACATCACAGTTGTGCACCTTCAGGGGGAACTTACCCCATATGAAATCTCTTTTCTTTGCCACGGCAGAGAAAGCTGAATGATGCCCCAATATTGTTGCTAGTGTAACTATTAAAACCCTGTGAACTGAAGTTTTCTCTGTCTGTAGTCTAGAGGGTGCTTATAAAAATCTATTTCCCTCTTCTTTATATGTGTGTGTACAGGTAAGTGTACATGCACATGGGTGCTCATACATGTGAAGGCCCAAGGCTGATACTGAAAATGTTCCTTGATCACTCTTCAGTCTTGTTCTTTGATGCAATCTGTTCTCTTAGTCAAACCCAGAGCCTGTGGGTCAGATTTGGCCACCTTTGTGAAGCAGCTCCATCTAAGTAGTCTCTGACTTGGCCTACCAAAGCGGCATGACAGACAGCTGTAGTGACCAATCAGCGTTCTCATCAATCCAGACTCAGATGTTCCTGTTTGTGCAGCAAGGGCTTCAACGCCGAATTGTTTCCCCGGGCCTTGGTTATCTATTTTCAGATGATATCAGGGAACCAAAGATGCCAGCAGGAGATTTTTTAAATGTTAAAAACTAGCAGTTTCAGTTTCACTTAACAGTAACCACTGGACTGAGAGTGAGGGCCCAGATGGAGGAGTTGGAGGAAGGTCTGAAGGAGCTGAGGGAATTTGCAGTCCCATGGAGGGAGCAAGAGCGTCAATGGGCCTGACACCCCCCCCCCCCCCCCCCCCCCGTCGTCCTGGAGTTTGGACCACCAACCAAAGAATACACATCTATTGACTCATGGTTTGGACCACATATGTGGCAGAGGATGACCTCGATGGCCATCAGGGAGAGAGGAGAGGCCCTTGGGCCTGAGGATGTTAGAGGCCCCAGTAAAGGGGAATGTCAAGGCGGGAATATGGGGATGGGTGGGCAGATGGGTGGGAGGTGGAATTCCCTCATAGAGGCGGGTTGGGGAGGGGATAGGGGGTTTCCAAAGAAGAGACCCAGAAAAGGGGAAACATTGGAAATGTAAATAAAGTATCAAAAATAAAAAAAAATTAAAAAACAAACAAACAAACAAACAAACAAACAAAAAAACCAAACCAGCAGTCTCTGACAAGCTGGTCAATTGCCCTCTTTTTCATAGTTACAGATTTATTTCCCTAACATTTATACTTTATTTATTTATTTTGGTGTGAGGTTAGCTCAGGTATCCATGGCCTTAAGGATTTATGCAATGATAGGAAAAGAAAAGTGAATTGTTTTAAAGGGAAGTGTTCCAAAACAGCATATTGTTGGCGGTACTGAAAAAATGACTCTCCCAGGGACAGAGGGGAATTTAGAGATAAGAATGAAGGAGAATGGGAAAAGAACCAAACAGATGGGATATGGCCACAAAGAGCTGAATTTTCATGTAAGAGCAGCAAGAGAGTTAGAATTAAAGCCAAGAACACACACATGCCCATACATGCACACATTTACACGTGCACATACACACATACACACACACGTGCATATGTGGTAAAGGATATGGAAGATACTGCAAGAGAGTGGTGTCTAGTATGTGCATGTGGGTGAGTTTGTGTGTGTGTGTGTGTGTGTGTGTGTGAGTGTGTTGGCTCATGGCTTGACGGTTCAGTCCATCACTGTGAGCAGTCATGAGAACAGGACCCTGAAGCAGCTGGTCACACTGCACATGGCCAACAAGTGGGCTTCTCACCTGGAGTTCTGAGGTCTTTGTCAAGACCTCAGGTTTTCCCCAGCTCTTTGGAGCAGAGCCTGGTCATAGAGTGGGTCCAGCCCTGGAAGTGGTCCTTCTTGGATGTTCTCCAGCTTGAGCAGGTAAAGTTGAGGTGGTCTTGTTCATCGGGTGTACCTTAGTGCTGGTGGGAACTGGTCAGGTGATTTCCAGCCAAGACCAAGGGTAGAAGGTAATGAGTCCCTTGCCAGGCTGAATTGGTGAATGGAAGGACCATAGGTTTTAAATGCATGATTTGATCCCTGAACAGGGACTTTAGAATTAAGACAGGACAGCCTCTTAGGTATAGCATCAAAATTACAACGCCACCCTCCATGAGTTCTTTCCTCTAAGGTTGCTTCTTTGTGAAGACTGACATTAAAGAGGCTAGAACATTCATTTTTAAAGTGTCAGTGTGTGTGTGTGTGTGTGTGTGTGTGTGTGTGTGTATGTTAATGTAGTCACTTCCCCAGCCAAGAGGACTTTGAAAAATTAGTTTCCTTATAAATTAACAGATCAAAAGGCCACTTCATACCCCAGATATGTCACCTGGATTTCCTAATTATTTTGATTTTCTAGGACATCTTCCACATCCTTTAGCAAATCTACTTCTCTTTGTAGTTGTTTATCTCCAGTGTGTTGTACAGAAGTCAAACTATCTGTCAGTTAAAACTTACTTGTTAAGATTAAGTTCAGCTGTTACAAAAGTTGAAAGAACAGTAGGTTATATGGGGAGACGGTTTCCCTTTCATCTCTGTCATGTTCTTTCTCCTGTTAATGCCTGGATAGGTATTCCCCAGGTCATTTGGTCATTTTAGGCCATAAAGCCTGCAGGCACCCAGTTCCTTTTGCTTATTGGCCTACTATTAGGACTTTTCACGATTCCTTTGCAGGCCCAGATGCCCGTCCCTGCTCATACCACTGTGTCCCCATTCTAGCTAGTAATAAGAAGAAAGGAGCGAAGGAAGGTTTCGAACTTCCTCCAGAATCTTCCTAGGAACCTGTATGTGTCTTGTCTGAAACACTTTCATTCGAAGCTCAGGGATAGGGTCACATACAGTCACAAAGGGAGCTGGGAGTACCATTCTGCTGGGTGGTCATGCACCCAGCCAAAAGCTGATGGTTGTTTAACTAACTGAAGGTGGATGAAGTCTCTATTAGAGCATGCTCGCTAAGTCCATCAGTAACTGGATGGATTCGTCTCTTGACAGCAGTGTGTGACTTGAGACACAGAATATTTTCTCCATCTGGGAAATCACTGATACTATTTACCTCTCTGAGATTTTGTAAGAATACAAAAGGGAAATCAGGCACAGTGTGTGAAAACACTGTGCAAGCCAGAAAGTAGCATACAGGACATCATTAGACAAGTATTTCTTTTTATACTTTATCAAATTCTCCATTGTGGAAGTGGACCATGTGGGTGCTTCGGTCCTTCTTAGAAAGGGGAACAAAATACTCATGGGAGCAAATACAGAGACAAAGTGTGGAGCAGAGACTGAAGGAGAGGCCATCCAGAGACTGCCCCACCTGGAGATCCATCCCATATACAGTCACAAAACCCAGACACCATTGTGGATGCCAAGAAGTGCTTGCTGAAAGGAGCCTGATATAGCTGTCTCCTGAGAGGCTCTGCCAGAGCCTAACAAATACAGAGGCAGATGCTCGCAGCCAACCATTGGACTGAGCAAGGAGTTCCCAATGGAGGAGTTAGAGAAAGGACTGAAGGAGCTGAAGGGGTTTGCAATCTCATAGGAAGAACAACAATATCAACCAACCAGACCCCCCAAAACAAGGAGTACACATGGAGGGATCCATGCCTCCAGCATATGTAGCAGAGGATGGCCTTGTCAGGCATCAATGAGAGGAGAGGTCCTTGGTCCTGTGAAGGCTCGATAGATGCCCCAGTGTAGGGGAATTCGAGAGCAGGGTGGTGGGAGTGGGTGGGGGAGCACCCTCCTGGAAGCAGGGGGAGAAGGCATGGGACAGGGGGTTGGGGGAGTACTGGGAAAGGGGATAACATTTGAAATGTAAATAAAGAAAATGTCCAATTTAAAAAAAAAGAGGCAGAGTAGAAGTTCCCTTTTGGAGACAAGTTGATGGTGGGAAATGTGGAACGTGCCTGTGTGAAATCAGACAGAAGACTTGCCAAGGTGAGTGTTCACATGTCCTGTCATCCGTGGCTGGGAAAGGATGTGCTACAGTAAGAGGAACGTTTTCTTCAGCATTTCAGCAGCCTTGGTCTGGACTCACACTTGTACTGAGAAAGGCTCGCATAACTTATAAGTGGTAAAGAGATCTAAGAATTTTTATGTATTGGATCTGGGGGGGAGGGGTTTTAAAAAGTCCTAATCTGCTTGACTTTTGCCCAGAATGAAGCACGGCATAGCATAGGACACTTTCTCTGGGAAAAGAATTAGTCTTTTTTTCCCCCTCTTGATTTTAATGGCACCTGATGTAATAGGAATGGATCGCAATAAATATTGCATGTAAATGTTTATTAGGTCTGTAAAAGCCTCCTGGTGCTGAGGCTTCTGGGCATAAAGATGAAGGTAGAATTAGGTAGTAAATACAAGCAGACTTAGCAAACACAACTCTGAGGTCATTTTATGAGTAGACCCATGGAAACACTGGCTATACTTGAGTTTGGAAAAAATATAATAAATAACAGCAATAGTAAAAATAACAAGAAGACTGCAAAAACCCAGCAGGAAGAACAAGGACAGGTTGGCAGGTGATGGGCTTTGGCGGACGTGGGTATTGGCCTATCCCTTGTTGTGGTTTACACTCTGTGAGAAGCAGGAGACATCTGTATTACACAGTGATGGGCCTCTAGCATACTGTCCTTGGGATCAAGGTACAGTTCACAGAGGGATTCAAGCCATCTTATCAGACAGAGAATCCCATGGAGCTGTTTCCTTGTACCCATGGAGGGAGAAGGAAGTGGGCACACACTGTCTTGTCATGTTCTTGTCCTACAGAAAGAACCAGACTGAAAGTGAGGGGCTAAGATAATCCTTGGCCTGGGCATTTCTGGATATAAATGCATCCTTTACTAATTAGTCCTAGACAGTCTAGAGTAAATGATCTCCTTTTCTGAACTCTGCAGCAGAGCATAGAGATACATTTGAAAACATGCAGCTGGGGTACCTGCAAGAAGGTCAGACGAAGGCCATTTCCTCTCCCCTTGTGAACCTAATTTGACCGTACACATTTGCATGATCATCTTAAAATATGACAATCTTTTCTATTTGTCTAAAGCATTCCAACTCAAGTGAAAAGGTGTGTTTATGAACCGGAGAATTTTCTATGGGAGGAAGAATATTCTAACCCGATTTCTACATTTTTCCCAACTTGCTTCAATTTCAAGTTTTTCTTGCTGTTTTTAGATAGAGAAGCCATCAACTCTTTAAACTTTAAAGAAGTGTCTATTTTTCTATTTTTTTCTAGTTACCAAATATCTTCATTAAGCAACCACATTTCTGTTATTTTGCTAAATATGTTGACATGCCAAACAGTCTACTTTGAATTTATAACTCAAGTTAAATCAGAAAAGCTTTTTTTTTTTTTTTTTTTCCGGTGAGAGTAGGGGTTAATGCAGAGACTCCTAAATGGCCAAGAAGCTGAAAACAAGCTCATCCATAAATGGGACATCTATGTTACTTATGTCCCCCAAGGCTCAGAGAACATGGCTGGAGAGGGGGCAGAGGCGTGTAAAAGCCAGAGGTTCGGGAAGAGTGCTGAGACATGCTGTGCTCCCACTTACAGCTGTGCACTCAGGGAATCACACTGTGGTTAACTGTACAAGGCGTGTGAAAGATTGAGTGTGTCAATATTTCCTCGTGAACCGGGAAGGGGCTCACTAGGCCTCACCATCACTAAGGATCTATTGGCATTTGGTGGATGCTGGGGGGGGGGAGGGGAGGGGAATCATTTTTTCTTTGGGGACACACTGGGTGGCAGGGTGCCCATCCTCAGGGAATGGTCCCGCACCCATGCACACATGACATGGGAGGATGACGTTTTGGGAGGAGGAATCTTGGTGTCCTGCGTAGGAGTTGAGGATGGGTGAGATGAGGGTACATTGTATATATGTGTGACGTCGTCCATAAATACAAAATATTCTTATAAAAATTAGATTTCTTCCCTCCCCTGTGGAAATGTTAAAAATATTTAAAAAATAATATTTTATTAAATCTTAGAGGATTTCATACAAGATATTTTGAACACATTCACTTCCTCACACTCCTTCCCCAGTTCTTCCTAGAGCCATTCCCACTTCCACCCCGCCCACTTTGAGTCCGATTCTTTCTCTCTCTTTCTTTTTTCATTCCTTCCTTCCTTCCTCCCTCCCTCCCCCTCCCTCCCTCCCTCCCTCCCTCCCTCCCTCCCTCCCTCCCTCCCTCCCTCCCTCCCTTCCTTCCTTCCTTCCTTCCTTCCTTCCTTCCTTCCTTCCTTCCTTCCTTCCTTCCTTCCTTTCTTCCTTATCTTATCTTTTTAACTAGCCTGCCTAGTCCAATTTTGCTGCCCATATATTCATGGTGTGTGGCCATTTACAGGAGCCTGGCAGACCCTCCAGGGGCCATACACTTAAAGAAGTCTGGCTCCCCCTTCCCCAGAAGCCCATCAGCTGTCACTAGCTTCTTAGAGGTGGGGCTCATAAACTTCCCCTTTCTACATGCTAAAATATTGGCTGGTTTGATCTTGTCAGGCAACCAGGCTGTTGAGAGTTCATGAGCACAGAGGTCCTATAATATCTAGAAGACATTGTTTTGCTCTGACCCTTATAATCTTTAGGTTCTTTCTTCCTTGATAGTCCTTGAACTTGGAGGGGAGGGGTGTGATATAGATGTCTTTTTTTTTTTTTTTTTTTTGTGGCTTAGCACTCCGCTGACATTCTCTGTACTTAGACCAGCTGTGAGTTTCTATGCTAACCATTATTCACCACTGGCCCCCACCCCACAATCTCTGATGAAGTCTGAGAGCAACACTAATCTATGAATAGAGGGACATGGATCTAGAAGGCAGTTAGCTGTTATATCCATTTAGAAAAATAATATCAGTGAGCTTACTCCTGGCATTTATGAACTCCCCAACATTGGGTTCTTGTCCAGATTTAAGTACCAGGTATGAATTTCCTTCTGTGGATCAGGCTTTACTTCCAAGCAGAAAGTTGTTGGTTACCTCCACAACATTTGTGCCACTATTATACTCATGGGCATATGTTGCTACATCAGCTGGCATTATAGTTCACAGGTTTCACAATGAGGTAAGGCTGTTGTCTTAGTTAGGGTTTTACTGCTGTGATGAGACACCATGACCAAAGCAACTCTTTTTATTTTTTATTTTTATTTTTGGATATTTGCTTTATATACATTTCAAATGTTTTCTCCTTTGGAAACCCCCTATTCCATTCTCCCTCCCCCTGCCTCTATGAGGGTGCTCCCCTTCCACTCACCCACTCCTGTCTTCCCTCCCTAGTTCCCCTATACTGGGGCATCTAACACCCTCAAGCCCAAGGGCCTCTCCTCCTACTGATGGCCAACAAGACCCTCCTCTGCCACATATGTGGCCAGCACCATGGGTCCCTCGATGTGTATTCTTTGGTTGGTGGTCTAGTCTCTGAGAGCTCCGGCATGTGTCCAAAGCAACTCTTATAAGGACATCATTTAATTGGGACTGGCTTATAGGTTCAGCCCATTATCATCAAGGCAGAAATGTGGCAATATCCAGGCAGGCATGGTGCAGGAAGAAGTGGTTGAGAGTTCTACATCTTCATCTGAAGGCCACTAGGAGAAGACTGTCTTCACGCAGCTAGGAAAAGGATCTTAAAGCCCACGCTCACAATGACACACTTCCTCCAGCAAGACCGCACCTACTCCAACAAGGTCATCCTTCTAACATGCCACTCTCTGGGCTAAGCATATTCAAACCATCACTACTATTGATGACTTTCTAGCCCCAGCAGCCTGCATAGCACCTTTCTAGACTATGAAAGCTAGCCATCAGGGAGGAAACTACCTCCTGGCCAGTGCCAACCTGATTTTCTCATGTCTTGTAATTAGATTTTAAATTTTTTAAAGTTTCCTGCTTAGAGGGAAGATTCTCTCCAGCTTCTATGATTCATCTAATATTTCACTGGTGTTTGCATCATGAGTCTTAAGAGCAGACGCACACAGTAAATTAATCAAATGTAAAGGGCTATGAGGTCCTCCTCCAAAGAGTAGAAGTAGCCGCCCTCCAGCTTGTTATGTGAATCCCTCTCTGTGTTTTAGACAGTAGACTTCCATAAAACTTTAATGCAACATAACAGGCCAGAAGTCTTAAATTAATTAACATTTCACATTCCAAGATCACTGACAACACAATCTTATTTGCCTCAGGCATATAACCAAAGGAATAGATATGTATCGCAGAGACCACTAATTCAAAAAGCAGCTTCAGCTCTAACTGCCTGTACCGTAGGTCACAGAGATTTTGTTTCTTTCTTCAGTTAAGAAAGTGAGCCCTAGAAGCCGAGGGGCTCCCTAAAGAGAATGGCAGAGCTATGTTCACAATCAGGTTTCCTGTGTCTCAGATTCATGTTGATGGTCTATTGTACTTAAGTCTATGAAACATGGACCTCAATAGGTCCATGGGGACGCTTGAGTCATTTCCCATAAAGATCAACCTTTACTTCTGGAACTGTGCTGGCCACCCTTTGTTCTGTATGCATGTGCAGCTTATCACAATGGCTTATGTTTCTGTTACTCTTTTCTTTGAGAAAGTCCAGGCGTGTCCCAGATATGCATGCCTAATCAGCTCTGATAGCAGGTTATTGACACAGAGGACCTTGAGGCTTGTTTGGCACTTGCCTGTGGCTGTGAGGTCACCTGTTCCTTTTGGCATTCCTGGAGTAAGTGTGGGCGTCTGACCTGCCACTGCTGGTATGTGCTGTTGGTTTTCTCTTGTCCTTAAAACTATGCTCACATGTCCCTGGCTGCTGCTGCCTTGGCAGTCACCCCTTTTGTGCTGATTGATCAGAATAATAGTATACATTTGCCTTGACTCTCCAGTTTCTACTGGACAGCATCACTTTGATACCTAGATTTAATTTATTCTTTCCAGGACCTCTCAGATTTCTTCATTTCTGTTGAAATAATCTACCCATTCACTGAAGTTCAGTGTTTTTTTTTTTTTTTTTTTTGTCTCCTCTCACCCCTAAATATAGCAAGAAAGCTCTTCTTTTTCACACCCCCATCCTGCTGTTTTACTTCATCAACTTTCCTACTTCAGTGGTCAGTCTGGTTTTGTTTGTTTGTTAGTTTTTTTTGTTTTGATTAGCCTGACCACTTTTCTACTGTACATGCCGCCTGACTTCAGTAGCTTCATGTGCGTATTTGTTTCATATGACTTATATCTGCTTGGGGTTGCTCTTTCTTTATATTGGTCTATGTGTTTCTTATAACTTAAAGACAAGAGATTATACAGCTCAACTAGGATCAAGTTTATTTTTTTTACAGAAGTCATAGACTTTCACAAATGGGACTGGGTCTTAGCTTCCTGATGGCTTCCCTAGTTGTGATGGAAGCAGAAGGCAAGGAACACAAAATCCATTCCCAGCCTTAGCTTCCTACTGTGCTGCCTTTCTGATCTAGTTCCTCGTGTTGGGACAACTGGCTTCTCCATGAAGTCTGATGGAAGCTGTCCCAGGGCTGTGCTCCTTTTGTGTCACCTCTAGCCTCCCAGCCATGGCTTACAACCTTCTTATTGTTTTTCCTTTCTGGGATGAGATAAGGTATTAACAATTCATATTGATTCTGGAACTAGTTTCTATAATGTAAATAACGCCTATCTGAGAAGCTGTGTGCTAATCACAGAAAAATGTGGTCATGTGAGCTCTGGAGTGTAAAAATTTCCCTAATCAGATGTCTGTGGATGCTTTTGTTTTTTGTTTTTATTTTTTTTAAATCCAGGGCTTTTTGAAAAAATACTTTTTCTTTTTAAATAATAAAAAAATATACTGTGTTTATTCCCCCAATGTGTCTGTGTGTATGTGTGGGTGCTTGTGTGTACATGTGTGAGTGTACATGTGTATAGGTGTACTCACGCTATGGCAGGTATATGGGAGTCAGAGAACGTCTTGTACAAATGGTCTTCCCTTCATACCAAGTAAGTCCTAGAGATAGAACTTAGGCTTGTTGGCAAGTATCTTTACCTGCTGAGTCATCTTGCTGGCTTATAGTGAGAAAGTCTGATTCAAAGGACAATGGGGTTCCTTCTGCTTTAATTCCTATGTAACACTGGCAAAACCCTTCTCTGCTGTCTCCCTGTTGGTGAACCAAGATCCTGATTCTCTTGTTTACCAAGTGTTATATTGAATGCAACTTCTAACACAACAGACAGGCTTTACAAGGTTTCAGAAGCCCAAAGAGTGAGTCCACATGGCTGGTGTCAGGGTCCCAGGTCACTCCTGACAGAACATAGATGTTCAGCCTGTCCTTACTTCTTAAACTTTCTAGCTACTTGAATGAACATGAAACCCAGTGGCTCACTCTCTGTCTTAGAGTTTTATTGATGTGAAAAGACCCCACGACCAATGCAACTTTTATATAAGGGACAACATTTAATTGGGGCTAGCTTACAGTTTCAGAGGTTCAGTCCATTATCATCATGGCAGGAAACATGGCAGCATGCTGGAGAAGGATCTGAGAGTTTTGCATCTTATTCTAAAGGCAGCCAGGAGAGACTGACTATTGTGCACTGGGCAGAGCTTGAGCACATGGAGTCCTCAAAACCCACCTATACTTCCTCTAAAAAGCCACACCTACTCCAACAAGGCCACACCTCCTAATAGTGCCACTCCCTGGGCCGAGGATATTCAAACCACCACACTCTCTAACTCCTGGGATCCAAAACACTCATAGGGATAGTCACACCCTCTGTGACTGACTACCGTAAGTCACACTGCACAGTGTTGGATAGGGAACCTTCTACCTTTCCTTTTTGAGATACATATTCTAATAATGAGTTGGAAGACTGGCTTTATGTGTGGAATTCTCAAATCTTCATAGCGTTCATACAGCAGTGTTGTTGTGTGAGAGTGGGTCCATCAGTCCTTCCAAGCATGAACTCTATCCAGCATCAAAAGGGATCATGTATCCTCACAAACAAGTCATGTTTGTGCCTTCCAAAGCTACCACTTGGGTTGAAGGCAACCACACTAGCCATTGGTAGATCCTTATGAGAAAACACCTAGAAGAAAGCACACAAAGAAGTGAGCTCTTCTTAGTCAGGCAAACTTCTCGCTCCTCTGAAAGTAGCCATCATCATGGTTGGGTATCCAAGGCAGAACCCCTGTCACTGGTCTAAGGGCATCACTGAGATTAGGAGGGGCCTCAGTACAGTTTCTGAAGTTCCTCTGACATCATGCCATCTTTCAGAACTGGTTCTCCCCTGATTGTCCCTCTGACAAACTCCCAGTCTAGTCAGCAAGAACCTAACCTACCTGTTATCACTATGCAATGGACCTGAAGTGACTTCCTCTACTCCTTTTGTTTAGTTTGCTCTCCAGTCTCTACTTTACAGAGCCTCTGGTACACATACAACCTCATCAAAGTTGCAGTGCTGTGTTGGGTGGAGGGGTGCTATGTCAGGGCAGACACAGAGCCTAGGTTTTGCCAGTTCTTTCCTCCTCAACAGAGGCTTCTTACTTGTTTTTAAAGTGTGTGTGTGTGTGTGTGTGTGTGTGTGTGTGTGTGTGTACATGGATGTGAGTGTGTGCCTATGAAGGTCAGAGAGGACACTTAGATTCTGTGGAGCTGGGGTCACAGGCTGTTGTAAGTCACTGGAGCATGATTCCTCTGCAAGACCATCAAGCACCCTTCACCACTGAGCCACCTCTCCGGTCTCCAGAGGGTTCTTTCTCTCAATGGCAGATATCTGTTCTCTCGTGCCTCTTTTGCCTCCTTCACCCCACCACCCTCATGCACTCTGTGCTTTGAGATTGCCCCACCGACCCCTTTCTTAAGCCATTAAACTGCCCTTCAGAGGAGCCAAGTGAAGTGTATTAAAGACAGCTAGAATCCAATAACTGTGTATAAGATGAAAGTGGCATTGTCCAGCCATCCTGGTGCTGTCTCCATTCCCTCTACCTGTTGAAATCAGCTCTTAGGAATGAGTACTAACAGCTTATGTGTGACGTCTGTGAAGTGGGATGAAAGACTGGGTCCTCCTCCCCCTCCCCCTCCTCCTCCCCCTCCTCCTTCTCCTCCCCTCCTCCCCTCCCCTCCCCCTCCCCCTCCCCCTCCCTCTTCCCCCTCTCGTCCTCCTTGTTTTGGGTTTTTGGTTTCTCTGTGTAATGAGCCCTGGCTGTCCTGAACTCACCGTGTAGACCAGGCTGGCCTCGAACTCACAGAGATCTGCCTGCCTCTGCTTCCTGAGTACTGGGATTAAAGGTGTGCACTGCTCTGACCCAGCAGGCTTGGTCTGTTAAGGAAAACGATGCTGTCAGGAGCAAGTGTGCTGGGACACTTCACCAACCTGGAGGGGCCACTGTATTCCAGCAGATACCTATAAACAACGCGGGGATCTGCAGCATGGAGAAGCCCTACAGGGCTGTGTCTGTGTGCCTTATAATGGGTCACACTGTAGAAAGACAGTGCTACAATAGCCATTTATGCCTTGTTGATGCAAATCAGAACTGGCTTCTCCCCGGGGCAGGGAAGCAAATTGCAAAGGGTCTTCAGCAGAGTTGAAGAGCTTGTTTGCAGTTGATGGGATATTTTGGTTTCCTTCCTAGCTTTGCACCTCGTCCAGACTTCCAACACTTAGGTTTCTGGAGTGGAGCCAGGATGCCAGTGAAGCTTTTGGATTCGGACAAGGCTCCTTTGTGCTTGTGGCCACATTATCCTTTCAGAAATGAAGCAAGAGAGGAAACAGGAAGAACACTTTTTTTTTTTAAACTAACATCAACGATCAATGATGATGGCTGCAGGGCAGGGACTGGAGCTTGCTGGCTGGAGTTCAGCCAGGAACAGCTTTCTGCAGAAGTGACCTTTTTTTTTTTTTGGTTTTTTCGAAACAGGGTTTCTCTGTGTAGCCCTGGCTGTCCCGGAACTCACTTTGTAGACCAGGCTGACCTCAAACTCAGAAATCCACCTGCCTCTGCCTCCCAAGTGCTGGGATTAAAGGCGTGCGCCACCACTGTCCGGCCAGAAGTGACCTTTGGTGTCTGTTTATCTTAACTGCTGAGGAGAGGGGCCAGGAAATGCTTTCCAAACACAGACATGCCTGTCATGGGGATCTCTGTGTGGACTCAGTGGTTGCTCCTGAAATGACCTGTAGGTTTTAATGTTGCAGACTTCACACAATAACCAAAGTCAGTCCCATTTTCTCTCTAGAGAAATTATTGAAGCACCATAACACAGCAGGAGTTTTAAAGGCATACACAGTGCTGGAAACTGTCGTCGCAAAGTGTTTTTCCTTAGAGGAAACAGTATGGCGGAGAGACTTCAACTTCTAACTCAGCTCTGGCTTAAATCTGCTCCATATGAGGGGTGGCACTCATATGCTCTTGATCCCATTTCCTTATCTGTAAGTGTAATGATTACTTTGAAACCTTTCTGGTTTATTATTAGGATTAAGTGAGAAATTTATGAGAAGTATCTGGCAGGGAGCTGGTATATAATAAAATTTAGTTCTTTTCCATGGTCAGATTGCTGGTTGTCTAACCAATATCCGGGACTTCTTTTGATTTGCTTCTGGAACTCTGATTTCATCTGAATGTCAATGTGCTCTGTAATGAGATCACTTCCTAATGGCTTTGCTGCTGGAAGTTGTCGTGTGATCTAGTTCTAGCCGGTGAAACGTTGAGAAGCTGTTGGGTGGGAATTCTGGGAAAGCATTTTAAAAGGAAGTAAAGTCAGAGAATGCAGATTTCCCCGTTCCTCAATGGCATCCTTCTACTTTGCTGGGAAAGTAGGCATAATGGCTGGTGTTGTGGAAGCCATCTTAGATTATAGCGCATGCTTCAGGGCACTAGTGGGATGGAGGGGACTATCCAGCTATCTCTATAGTAACAGAGGTGGGCAAATATAATTAAAGTATATTGTAAACCCGTCATCATGAAGCATCATCAGGACACTCATTATTCTGTGTACTTAATGGATGCTAATAAAATTATGAACTGAAATGAAAGAATCTTGAAGGAGCCTTGTGCTGAGGATCATAGAGAAAGGTAGCCGTGTGGATCCTGGTGACAGTATCAAGGCATAGCTGCCTGTAGGGCTGTGGGTTCTGTGTCCGCTCTGCCACAGGGCATGGCCACCAGGCAGGTATTGGGCTGTAGGGAAGCCCTGGGACACTGCTTGGGGGTCGGAATGTGCAGTCTGAGGAGCAGGACAGCTGGAGCTGGCTCCTGTGTCCCCGGGCCTGCGAAGAGGCCAGGAACATGGGGTTTCCAGGCTCTTGGACACCCAGGTTCTGCTGGAAGTCGAGAAAGAGCTGAAAACAGAATCTGGGCCCATGGGCTGGATCTAGCCTGGGAGTGGGGAAAAGGGGAGCTCTGGCTGGTCCTGCTGGGAGAGTCCTTGGCTTGGTTGTGGCAGATTTGGGCTTGATCATGGCTGGGAGCACAGAGAGGCCTTTTACAGGAGATTAGACAACAGCTCTTATAGGTTAAGGCCTTCTCCATGGTTCTCCAGAGTCGATCCCGATGAAAAGAGACAGTCCTGGCTCAGTGGTTAAGAGCACTGACTGCTCTTCTGGAGGTCCTGAGTTCAAATCCCAGCAATCACATGGTGGCTCACAACCATCTGTAATGAGATCTGATGCCCTCTTCTGGTGTGTCTGAAGACAGCTACAAAGTACTTATAATATATGGATGAATCTTTGGGCCAGAGTGAGCGGGGCCGGAGTGAGAAGGGGAAAAAAGAAAAGAGGCTACACAAAACAAAGAAAAAATATTAAAAGCAGTAAGGGAAAAAGGTCATGTAACATATAAAGGCAGACCAATCAGAATTACACCTGACTTCTCACCAGAGACTATGAAAGCTAGAAGATCCTGGGCAGATCTCATACAGACTCTAAGAGAACACAACTGCCAACCCAGGCTGCTATACCCAGCTAAACTCTCAATTAAC
>CM052716.1:39167794-39199936 GCA_028551405.1 Uromys caudimaculatus
AGCATCTGCTGTCACCTGAGTTTTTGATCTTAGCCATTCTGACTGGTGTGAGGTGGAATCTCAGACTTGTTTTGATTTGCATTTCCCTGATGACTAAGGATGTTGAGCATTTCTTTAGGTGCTTCTCAGCCCTGCGAATTTTCTCAGTTGAGAATTCTCTGTTTAGCTCTGTTCCCCATTTTTTGATGGGGTTATTTGGTTTTTTGGAGTATAACTTCTTGAGTTCTTTGTATATATTGGATATTAGCCCTCTATCAGACATAGGATTGGTTAAGATCTTTTCCCAATCTGTTGGTTGCCGTTTTGTCCTATTGACAGTCTCCTTTGCCTTACAAAAGTTTTGTAATTTCATGAGGTCCCATTTGTCGATTCTTGATCTTAGAGCATAAGCCATTGGTGTTCTGATCAGGAACTTTCCCCCTGTACCCATGTGTTCGAGACTTTTCCCCACTTTATCTTCTATTAGATTCAGTGTATCTGGTTTTATGTGGAAGTCTTTGATCCACTTGGACTTGAGCTTTGTTCAGGGAGATAGGAATGGATCACTTTGCATTCTTCTAAATGTTGACTGCCAGTTGAGCCAGCACCATTTGTTGAAAATGATGTCTTGTTTTCACTGGATGGTTTTAGCTCCTTTGTCAAAGATCAAGTGACCGTAGGTGTGTGGGTTCATTTCTGGGTCTTCAATTCTATTCCATTGATCTACCTGCCTGTCACTGTACCAATACCATGCAGTTTTTTTTTTTTTTTTTTTTTTTTTTTATCACTACTGCTCTGTAGAACAGCTTGAGGTCAGGGATGCTGATTCCCCCAGAAGTTCTTTTATTGTTGAGGATAGTTTTTGCTATCCTGGGTTTTTTGTTATTCCAAATGAATTTGAGAATTGCTCTTTCTAAGACTATGAAGAATTGAGTTGGAATTTTGAAGGAGATTGCATTGAATCTGTAGATTGCTTTTGGCAAGATGGCCATTTTTACTACATTAATCCTACCAATCCATGAGCATGGGAGGTCTTTCCATCCTCTGCGGTCTTCTTCAATTTCTTTCTGCAGAGACTTGAAGTTCTTGTCATACAGACCTTTCACTTGTTTGGTTAGAGTCACACCAAGATACTTTGTATTGTTTGACTATTTGCACATACTTCTTAAGAATGAATGCACAGGGAAATGGGGCATGGAGGGAGTCTGCTGACATCTGTCTACTCATTCATTATGTGCTTGCTGAGTCCCTACTACAGGGCATAGTGAGTGGAGCTCTCCTGGCACGTCCATTCCTGGGTCTGCCCAGCCTACTGAGCTAGGAGAGGGATCTCCATGTGGAGCTTTCTGGGCAGAAGCATGCTTCCAATGACAATTCCACAGGCAGTGCAGTGGCATCATTGAAGAGATCCTTCTGTCTTCCTGAGTTACACATTTGAACCTGAAGTTCAAATTCTACTCTGGCTTTAGAATGTGTGTGTGTGTGTGTGTGTGTGTTTTCAAAGTAAATTTTATTTATTTTTATTTAGTATTTTTATTAATCAATGCATTTATTCTGATGGTATTTTTATTTATTAATTAATTAATTATGATCATAGTTTCCTCTTCCTCCTCTCCTCCCAGTCCCTCCTTCTCATTTCACCTCCCCATCATCCTTTTGGTAGTTCAGTCTCTGTGGGCCTCAATGGGCCCAGGTTAGTTGATTCTGTATGTTTTCTTGTGGTGTCCTTGACCCACAATTTCTCCTGCTAATAAGATGTGCAGGGGTAAAGATGGAGCAGACACTGAAAGAAGGGCCAAGCAATGAATGGCTCAGCTTGAGACTCATGCCATGAGAGAGAAACCACACTGACATTAATTATATTCTGCCCTAAAGGAGCCTAGCATACCTGCCATCTGAGAGGCTTCGCCTAGCCACTGATAGAAACAGATGCCGAGACCCACAGTCAAGTATTAGGCAGAGCTTAGGAGTGAGTTCCGTGGAAGAGGGGGTGAAGGGAAGAGTGTGTTTTTATGGCCCCTAGCATTTCCAGGGCAGTGCTTATTGAGCTGGCCTGGATTATTCTTTCTACCCTGTGGTTAAAATTCACCCACAAGTTCCAAACAAAACATTTTTCTTCTTCTCTTCCATAAGACTCTTCAGGGGCTTCAGTCTTGTCTGTGACTGCAGGAGCAGAGACTCCGGGCCGGGCCACCGCCCAAGTGGCTTGGGAAGTGATTTTCTCAGAGGAGCCTGGGCTTTATATAAAGGCCTTTTATGCTTCACCACACTGAGGTGCATTTGGAGGAAGCTGGCAGCTGCAGAGAAAGAGCTTTATTCTTTATACATATTATCTTTGCTATATTCTATTTCAGTGAACATGGAAAACAAACGTGACTGGAGAGCCAGCTTAATGTTATTTTTAGCTTATGAAACCCTCATTCATGGTCTTTATTCTTCCTTCCTTCCTTTTTTTTTTTTTTTTTTTTTTTTTTTTTTTTTTTTTGAGGTTTCTTTGCTCAGTTGAGTTCAGGTCCTTTCTGAGGCCTAACATCTAGGCTACTCTTTGGGAAAAGATGATGGCCCTGTGGCTGATGTCATATGACAAGGGCAAAAACGTCTCCCTTCATATTCTTCCCACAGGCACAGCTGGCTTCTATGTCTGGGACTCTGTCTTCCTCTCCATGGGTATCTTCCTTTCCTGCAGAGACTGTCATATTTATTGCTCTGAGAGGAGGGAAGGCAGAATCACAGGCTCCTGTGAGGAGATGGTCACGCTGTCTCAGAATATCTGTTGTTCTGTTTAAGACCCAGGGTACCCTTAGTTCTCAGGTTTCCATGCTGCTTTTCTTATGAGGGACTTCATTCTAACACTGAGTCAACAATAAGGCCCCAGGTTCAGCCCTGACTCTTCTGGTCATTAGCAACCTTAGATAAGCCTCTTACCTTTTTAAATTTTAAATTTTCACTTATGACAAAGGAAATCTGTGATATCCCATGAGAGATACCTTGAAGACCAGGTATGACACTGGATGTGAAATGTGTGTCTTCTGTGCATAGTCCATGAATATTTGAGCACACCCTGGTTTGCTCTGATCCAGGGTTCAGATAATCCAAATATCTCAGGGTTTCTCATGACTCAGTGGTTCGGCTGGTAGTACTGTGAAGAGGAGGTCAGAGGAGAATGGTCATGAATGCATGTGACAAGCATCTGAGAGGCAGAGGACCACAGGCAGATGCTGAGTTGTGTGAAGGTTCCATTGGTATTGCTGTACACTGAACACCTAGAGTCAAGAGATGCTGCCTGCTCTTCCTCTGCACGGGTCGAAGCACAGGTCCCGGGGAGGCTGCTGTCTTTATTTGCTCAGGTTGCTGTAACAGGATGCAATAATCCTGGTAGCTTCTGTAACAAGAGGAACTTATCTCTCCTCATAGTTCTAGAGCCTGAGAAGTGCACAACCAGGCTGCTAGTGGATCCACTGTGGGGCATCATGAAATTTTCAGGCAAATGGATAGAACTAGAAAACACCCTGAGTGAGGTAACCCAGACCGGAAAGGACACGCATGGTGTGTGCTCACTGATAAGTGGGTATTAACCACTAAGTACAGGATACCCAGGATACACCCTGCAGACCTAAAGAAGGTAAACAAGAAGGAAGGCCCAAGTGAGGATGCTTGAATCTTACTTGAAAGGGGGAACAAAATAGACATAGGAGACAGAGGGAGAGAGGGAAGTGGAAGGAGAGGGGAGAGGGAGGGGGTGGGGGGCAGGATCAGGTGTGGGGAGAGATAGGAGAGAGGCCCCCAGGAGAATGAATGGAAATCTGCAGCTGCTAGGGCTGTTGGAGGATGGGGGAATTTCTAGGAAGTCCCAAAGACCTGGGATGGGGGAGGCTCCCAGGAGTCAAGGCATGTGACCTTAGCCAAGATGGTTACTGTGGCTGCTTGTATTATGTTAATTTGGGTCCCCAAAATTGCTTGCACAGGAGTCCACATGTCCACAATAAGACACTGAGGGACCATGCCTCTAGTTGGTTCTGATTGGTTAATAAAGATGCTGGTAGCCAATGGCTTGGCAGGGCAGACAGAGGCAGGACCTTAGGATTTTCCTGGGCTTGGGATGGGGGAGAGGAGGGAACTCTGCCATGCTACCAGAGGTGGAGGGGAGGAGACACCATGCCTGAGAAGGTGCAGGACAGAGAGGATAGCTGCCATGTAGGAGCAGTGGTAGAGTGGCCCCAAGAGGGCTGCCTGACTGGTCCAGGGCGGCAAAGATGGAATATAGATTTTAGTAAGCATTAAGTTGGGAATATTGGAGGGAGGTGGATTAGCCACGTGGAAATTAAGCAGTGGCCCAGCCATTGAGCTGTTTTAGGTGCGTCAAAATATAAAAGCTATGTATGTGTGCCTTTCATTCGGGAACCCAGAACATTGGGGTGGGTAGCAAGGAATGTACCTCCACTGGATCAAGTATTTAATCTCTGGAGCGCTCAGAGACTGAGCCAACAGCTAAAGAGGATACACAGGCTGAACCGAGGCCCCTAGCGCAAAAGTAGCAGATAAGCAGTTCAGTCTCCATGTGGGTCTGCCAACAACTGGAACACAGGCTCTCCCTAAAGCTGCAGCCTGACTGGTATTGTTTCAATAGGGCTGCCTTATCTGGCCTCAGTGGGAGAGGACGTTCCTAATCCTCCAGAGACTTGAATGCACCAGGATGGGGGCCACCTTCTCAAAGGAGAAGGGGAGGAGAGATGGGAGAGGGACTCTGTGACGGGAGACCAGGAGGGGGGCAGCATTTGGGGGTGTAAATCAACCAATAATTAATTAAAAAAATTTTTAGGTCCTTCTGAAACATCAGTGGTACACAGAGAAAAGAACCAATTTTAGCATTAGATAACACAGGCCTATCACCTATGTGGCTATGATGGTTGACATTGATTTTCAACCTGATAGGATCTAGAATCACCTAGGAGAAAGACCTCTAAGCATCACTGTTAGAGGTCCTCTTGATTAGGTTAGCCTCTGGCCTATGAGATATCTTGACTAGGTTAACTGATATGGGAAAACTCACCTATATGCTCTGGTTTTATGTTAACTTGACCTAAGCTAGAGTCACGAAATGAGAAGTGTTTCTTAGTTGAGAAAACATCTCCATTAAGATTGGGCTGTGGGCAAGTCTGTAGGGCATTTTCTTAATTGGTGATTGATGTGGCGACATTTCTATTTGTCTTATATGGTAATTGGAGAAATTAGGCCTGGCATTATGGTGTACCTAATAGAAACCTACCAAATGACAGCTCTTCATTATGGACATGCTGTGGCCAGACCTTACATCCATGATGGCACTGTGGGTCCTGGCATGTACCCTTCCTGTCATAGGGGACCTATCCTTACTCCATAGAGCTTAGACTAGATTGGGAGACCCTACAGATTCCCTCGTTGTTAGCTCTAATCCTAACACAGCTGAAGGCTGATCCTTAGTTGTGTAGGTTGGAAACATAGTCTTGCCAGTTACAGTCAATGTCTGTCCACTGGAAAATATGTATCAGTTTTCTGTTGCTGCTATAACAAGTTATCTCAAGCATGAAGCCTCAAACAAACTTATTACTTATGTGTCTGTGAGTCAGAGTGCCCCTGGAACAGCAGGGCTGCCCTTTGCTGGAAGATCCAGATTGATCTGATTCCCTGTTTTGTTCTCCTTCTGGAAGGCTCCTGTCCTCCGTGGCTTTCCCTTTCTGGGTATTTAAGAGCAGCATTGACTGTGGCGTCTCCATAGCTCTTTCTCTGATGGCTTCCATCACCACAGCTCCTTTGTAGATCTTCTACTTTTCTCTTTGCTGAATAAATAAAATAAGTAATTAGGGCTCATCTAGATGATGAACAATACCACTCCTGGCCCCAGCACCTCACTTAATTATACCTTTAAAGTCTGTCTCACCATGTAAAGTAATATTCATAAGTGTGGGGGGTAAGGAAAATGAACATCTTTTGCTGGCATTTCTTTTCTCTATCATATTTGAAGTTGAAACTTGAAAACCGTTCTTCACACTGGGATCCACTTTTGGACCAGAGAACTTTTTTTCACTAGCATTTCCTCCACATCCCTTATGGTATTTGGACATCTCTGTCTGACCTATTCATCACAAGAAAATTCACACATAGCAGTGACTATATCCATTTCAGGCTTCCTGCATTTTCCTCTGAGTATCTGGCAAAATGTTTTGTATTGCACATTCAGTGCATATGATTAATGAACAAATAAAGAATCCAGAAACATTTGGTTTGTTTTTTAGTGGTCTTGGCTACTACTGGTGCTTGGAAAAGATAGATGAGGCTCCAGTGTGTACCAGGTAGTTTAGAACGATCCAGGACGCACTGTGGATTGGTTCATTGAGTCTGGAGATTACCAATCCTCCAGAAATCCCTCCGGAGTTACACTACAAACACAGGTGCAGGTGACGGGTGTGATGTGCTATAGTCTGAAGAGGTGATTTAGAATAAAAGGGGTGACCTTCTCACTTAGGGGAACTAAAGGTATCAGAATTAAGGTGCAAAGGCAAGAATGAGGTATTTCCCTTAAAAACATTGATAGCATCCCATGGAGGAGATGCTTTCAAAATGTACATTCATATTGTAAAGATAGAGTAGACCTAGTGTAAGGGTGTAAAGTCTGTGAGGGACCCAGCTGCTGGGATAGAAGGATCAAAAGAGAACCAGAGGAAAGGAAACCTTAAGGTGGAGAGGAGGCACTGAGAATCAGAGGCCGAGGAAGAGAACACAGTGGACCTGGTATGTATTCTGTTTCCTGAGCCTGCTATAATGAATAGCCCAAAACAGGCCTATCTCACAGGTCTGTGGGGGCAGAAGTCTGAAGTCAAGGTGTAAACACTCTCCACAGGCACTGCATTCTATCCAGCCTGACAGAATGAGAGCAGAGGTGAAGAAGTTTAATCACAAATGGGAAGAGTTTTACTGGACAGGAGGAAGTTAGATATAGAGGTTGCAAGTGGGCAGGAATGCGTGAGAGATGCTGAGACTTCAGATTTGGGTGGTGGCGGTGGGGTGGACTCGAAGACAAGAGTAGGATTCTGTGTTGCATTGAGCCTGCGAAGGTGACAGGGCAGACGGTTGAGACGACGCGGTCTCATTAGACACTGGAGGCAACCCAAGAGAGGACAAATGATTTCTGCGTGTGTCAGGGGGAGAGTCTGATTGACTACAGAGGTAAGGGGAGATTAAGGTAAGGGACTGGGAAACGGAATCAATGATCTACGTGCTGGAAGTAAGCCAAGAAGCTGGGCAATGCTTCCCAGCAGCGCTCCCTGTGACACTGAGTCCAAAGAGTTCACGGTTTAAGAGACTTCCTGGGGAATGTTAAGACTTCAGACCTTGGATCCAAAATAATCAGCCATCTCTGCAAGCACTCACCCTTACTATGATGTCGGTGTATTTATTTTTCACAGAGGAACAGATTCCCTTCCCCAATTTGTGTTGTACTGAAGTTTTGCTTTATTTTCATTGGTCTCTGTGCAGGGTACACTAGATGAAGTGACCATTGCTATCCAAAATAAGCAAGTCTTTGAGTTGGAGTAGGGAGTCTTCCAAGATTCATTACCAAATCACCTTTGTCTGTTGTTTGAACTCCACACTCTTTCTCATGTCCTTTTTGGTGTGTTTTCAGAGGTGAGTCTGATTCCACAGGACTTTAGCACGGTGCAAAAGGTGGCAGGCTTGCTCTTGATCTCCTGTTCTTGAGCCTGAGAAGTTTTTTGGCATACTGACCTCTCCAGCTCTGCCAGAGGAAGCCAGCACTGGGGTACACACTGAGAACACAGGGTTTGGAAGCATCTATCTTTGGTTTTGATGCTTCTCAAGTCATGATGATGGCCTTCTCCAAAGCCTCCCTTCCCCTTTGATTAATCACTGGCACAGAAAGACAGGAAAACATTGTTTTTTAACGAGAGGCCCTGGCATAGCATGTCACTCATTTCTGCTCTCAGGCATAGGACAAGTCACAATAACTTGAATTTAACAGGTACTTGGCAGCATCTTCTTAATTTGTAGAGCCTCAAGATGTACATCTGTAATGGTTGGTGTGTTGTGCTTGTGAGCAGCAAACCTTTAGAAGATGAGACCATGTTGTCCCATGGCTTTTACTGGAGTGATGGAGCCATTTACCCAGACTTGATTTGAAAGGATTTTCAACATGAACAGCGCTGGCTCTGTACAAACGTCATAGCAGGAAGATCTTGCGACACACAGAGGACCTAGCTTTAGGAGTTTGGTTCTATTTTGTTTTCTACAGAGAAAATCTTATCCCTCAGCGCTTGCTGCCCAGATCTTCTGTCTGGGTGTGTTTCACACCGATGAGAGAGCCAAGAAGGAACAAAGAAGGTAACTCTAGGGACACAGTATGAGCAGTCCCCAAAACCTAGGACAACAGCATCTGTGTGGGTTAGGGTTTGCAGCTCCAGGCTTACTGCAAAGCAGCATGCCACAGCAGCATGCTGCAGCTTTTGCTCTGGTCACAAGTCAAGGTTGACTTTGATTTTTAACCCACTTCTTGCCAAATGGCCTATTTTTTGGTTTTTAAGATTTTTTTTCTATAAAGAAAGAAAAAACTGTGTTATTGGAGAGTATTCCACTTAATAACATTCTTCTAGAAGCATTTGTTTTCTGTTGCTTTTCCTGTGAGGCATGTCCTGTCAAATGGAGGTGTTGTGAAATAATTTTAAAGACGATAAATCTAATGGAGCAGAGAAATAGACTCATCTGCTTGTCCATGCCCATAAATGTTCTGGAGAATGAGGAAGGCAGGAACCAGGTCTTCCTGGCCTCTTGCTGAGCCCCTCACTTTGTTCCAGCTCTAGGTCTCTAAGCACCAGAGCCAGCAGCTTTTGTTTTTTTTTTTTATTTTATATTTTTGTTTTTATTTCTGGATACTTTATTTACATTTCCAATGCTTCCCCCTTTCCAGGTCTCCTCCTCAGAAACCCCCCTCCCTCCCTCCCCGCCTCTATGAGGGAATTCTACCTCCCACCCACCCGCCCACCCGCTCCTGTATTCCCACTTTGACATTCCCCTTTAATGGGGCCTCTAACACCCTCAGGCCTAAGGGCCTCTTCTCCCCCTGATGGCCAACAAGGTCCCCCTCTGCCACATATGTGGTCTGAACCATGGGTCCCTCCATGTGTATTCTTTGGTTGGTGGTCCAGCCTCCAGAAGCACCAGGGGCCAGGCCCGTTGATGCTGTTGCTCCCTCCATGAGGCTGCAAACTCCCTCAGCTCCTTCAGTCCTTTCTCCAACTCCTCCATCTGGGACCTCATTCTCAGTCCAGCGGTTACTGTAAAGTGCAACTTGGGTATTCCGAACTTTTGGGCTAATATCCACTCATCAGTGACAAATTCATGCCGTCATCAGGCTCTGAGAGGGCAAATTCAGAGAAAGGAAATGGAACCTGTGGTGGGGAGAGAAGGGAGGATTGAAGGAAGAGATTGATGGAGAGAAACACACAGGAAGCAGAAGACGAGACTCGCCACCTGTCCGTGCTTCGTTTCCTGGTTTAAAGAAGGAAATGATTGTTGTGATCTCCCTGAGTCTGTCGGGACCAGGGCCTGTGTTACAGAAAGGAAACCCCCGAGGACTGAATTAGAGTTTCCTTGTTGTGTTGGCTGAGTGCTTTTCCTTCATGCGCCGACCCAGGCACTGTATAAACAAAGCGAAACTGGATTTGGGTTGCAGCCCTCTCGGCACACGTGATAGCCACTTAAGTTAGGTTGATTTCAGAGGAAGGATAAATAGGAAAAAGAAACACACCAGCGATTGTACAAATATAAACAGATCCATAACATAAGCAAACTGGTCAAAAACAAAATGTTCTTGTGGCAAGAGGAACAAAATTATCGTGTGAAACCCTGAAATAGAAAGTAGATTCTTTACTTCAAGCGAGTGCCAGTGGAGGGACCATAGATTATCTCCTGGTAGGGTTTTCTTGTGGCTCAGTGTCAAGACTGGTTTAAAGGCTGGGTAAGGAGCAGACAGAGTGCATTCTAGGTGTGAAGGTGGAAGCAGCTGACAGGATGGTGTCCAACCACGAGAACACCGTAGTCACTCTCATTGTGTTGGTGTATCTATGATGATTATGTAGAGCCCAGCCCTGGAATGTAGAATTTTAGCCACATTTTGTTACTGAGGAACTTTGAGCTGAGTGGTGAAAGGCTACATTGCCAGTATGTGGCAGGTCCTAGCCTGAGTTTCTAACTTCCAAGTTCATGTTCTATTTTAGGGAGTATTTTGCCTTGAGAAGCTTAGAAACAGGAATGAGAAGGAAGGAGGGAGGAAGGGAGGTGGGAGGGAGGAGGGAGGGAGGGAGGAGGGGGGAGGGAGGAGGGAGGAAGAAAGCATCAGGAAAGGTAGGGAAGATGAGAAAGACCCGAGAGGGTTGGAGTCTGGAGATGTCTTGAGATATATGCTTTATAAAATTTTGTGTGTTTATTTTTTTAAAGAACAAGTCAGAGAAGGCTCTGAAGTGAGGCATATTAAAATCTAAACACAAGAGGCCTTGTTGGATCTGGGCTGGCAGAGGAAGTGGGGGCGGCCACTACGAGGTAGAGAGAATTATTTGAGTGTGTTTCAGGCTGGCCTCCCCGCGCTCAACATCACCTTGAATGCCATTTTCCCATTCTAGCCTTTTGCTGCTTTGTCTTACCCTCTGGAGGGCCATGGTCCTTTCATCCTCCTTCTAGGACTGGACATGGTGAGTCTGATTTCCCCGTTTCTTTTGTATGTGCCTCATCTTATCTAATTAGTGACCCCTTCAGGGAAAGAAGCATTTTGCTCTCTTTGAGGGTGTCTATGGCACATCATTATGAGAAGTGCTAAATGATGGAAGAAGAAGCCAAGAGTAGCCTGAAGTCAACACAGCGACCGAGTCAATAGTTGGAGCCTGAGAAAGGTCATGTGTTGGCTTCTAGTAAGACTTTAAACACTCGAGGCCACTTCAGCCTTCGAGCCCTCCCTTTTTCCTTGGAGCCCTCTTGAATTGGGGAGATAATATTATTCATTTCAAATATGGGACATGGCTTTGGGGTGGAATGGTAGGTAGGTGGTAGGTGCAGCCTAGTCTACACGAGGCATTTTGTTTGATCCAAAGCACTGAAAAAAAAACTAAGCTGCTCATTGTCTTCCCCATTTTCCCTACCCTGTCTTCCATGTCTCCTGCCCCCCCCCCCCCCCGCTCTTCCCCTCTCCTCCTCTGTGGCAGTCTCAGATAGACTAAGATGAATTTTTTCATTAAACATTTCATTGTATTTTACACAAACACACCACTACCCCCAACCACGGAGTAACGAACAGTATTTGGGGTGTAGTTCAGTGGTAGAGTGCTGCCTAGCATGTTCATGGACCCAAGGCCTTGGGTCCATCCCCAGAGCCATGCAGGGCTAGTGAAATCTCTCCAGAAATGCATATGGAATTTTGTTGTTGTTGTTCTCTATGGTTTTTTTTTTTTTTTTTTTTTTATTAAAACACAAACACCACCACTCACCAAACCAAACCAAACCAAACCAAACCAAACCAAACCAAACCAAACCAAACCAAACCAAACCAACCAAATATAACTTCTTATATCTCTATAATACTTACTCTGAAGTAGATAGTGTTGTTTCCACTTCCAGGTTCAGAAACAAATATTGAAAAGGCTATTTTGAAGTTAAGGTCCGAGCCAGGGTCTGGATTCTAGTTAGTAAGATTCTGGGGCTACTCCTAACATTCACCTCTGATCAGGCAGCCCACTACACGGAGACCACCATTTCCGAGGAAGTGAGGGTTCCCTGTAGGGTCAGAGGACAAACACAGGACCAGAAAGGCCCTGGACTGAGGAAAACATGTATGGGGATAGAGGAGCAGGTGAATGGTTTTCCTTTGAAGGTAAATCTCAGCAAAAAGGAAAATATCTTTTTCTTTTTCTTTTCTTTTCTTTTTTTGTGTGAGAAAACTGCGAACACAATTTATTATCCACAGCAGTAACTACAGGGGTATAGCAGGAGGGGACTTGTAGCCTCAGGAAGCTCTTAGAGAAGAAAGTTAAGGCATCAGAAACGCGAAGTGTCTAATGGGTAATGACCCCTTGTCACCCTTGCTCACATCCTGCTGAAGGAGAGGCTTGGTGGTCAAGAGACCACTCTTTGCATTCCAAAAATGTATCTTTGAGTTTCATAAGGCTGCACTCAAAAGCCAGTGGGGAGACACGGGTATTACAAAACTCCCAGAAAGCCCAATCCCAACCGGACAAAGATTCTATTGTTTAGGAAAGGTAACGGTTTGCTTCAAACTACCTTGCCTGTGTCTCCCCGACCTTTCCTTTGGGCCCGAGGGCTTTGAGGGGAAGTGAAGAATGCTGTGTCTTGATTGTTCCAAAACCAGTTCCTGTATCAGAGATTGAAATTTTTAAAAATGCTCTAGACTTTGGCTTGCTATTTATTTATTTATTTATTTATTTATTTATTTATTTATTTATTGTTTCTGTGATATGCCACATGTACCATTTATATATCTAGTCATAGCCAAAATGTCAAAATATTTACACTGTAGATTTGAGAGTAAAGTTGAAGAGGGAGACAGAAAGAGACTTGATCATCGGAGACAAAAGACTGGGGGGAGGGGGAAGGGAGGGAGAAAAAAGTGAGTCCCAGGCCTCCCAGGATGACTGAGGTAGGGCTCAGATCCTCTACTGTCCCCTTGATTGCAGCTGCCAGACAGATGACTTTAATCCAGACATAGGCCTGTGTAGAGTGCCCACCCCCCTGCTTCTCTCCCCACTCCTCTTTACCACATGTGCTCCTTCATTTTTTGGCTGAGCATTTGGGATTTTCCTATTGTCATGGTTCTTTTAGACTGGCTTTGCTCCCCTTGATTGTTAGGGTTCTTTGCCTTAAAAGACCATCTAATCCGTGCCGCAGATTTTCTGAAATGAGACTCTTATACTAGAAATGTGGGAGATACGAGGGACAGGGAATCGTGGGTGGCCACCCTCCCTGTGGAAGGTAAGATCTCAAGGCACAGACATTGAGAGACGCTTGAGGCAGCAGCATATGAGAGGTCCCAAGGTCACACTAGCCCAGGGCTTTATCAGACATGCTTGTTCCAAAATGCCCAATGCAACTACGCAGGCCATCACACCCTTTGGAGAGGAAGACCGACCATGTAGCACAGAAGAGCACTGCATTGAAGGGTTATGGGTAGTATCTGCTGATGTCCTTCCATTTCCTTTATCACAGAGGACTGGTTGGAATTCTGAATCTGTTTTCCTTACCTTCAGACAACAGTCACAAAATTGATTCCCAAGGCAAGTAACTCCATTCCATTTAGGGCCAAAGGCACCTTGCGTTACTTGGGAGATGTTTAGTCTCTGGAAGGGCTGGTGGCTAGGTCTCTCTCTTTCTCTCTCTCTCTCTCTCTCTCTCTCTCTCTCTCTCTCTCTCTCACACACACACACACACACATACACACACACACACACACACACAGCTTGGAAAAAGATTGTTACTTTCCACCCGTCCTGGTTCATTTCTATCCCTTCAGGAATGAATCTGGAGATGACAGGAAGACCCAATGCCTTCGGATCTGGTCAAGGACAGCTGGAGGTGTGTATCATGTATGTCTAAATATTTCAAGCCCATAGCCAAATGATGTCTAGAGTCTAGTAGGCTGCCTACTGAGGACCCTGAAGCCTGTTTCCTGGGGCTAGAAGCTGGTTCTCTGGAAGCCGAGGAACTAGGCTCCAGAGGAGATGTCTGTGACTTAAACGTATCTTTGCTGGGTGAGATGGGCACTAGGTTCGTGCCTAGAATGTCTGATGGGGCACAGGATCCATCTGAACTCAGGACAGGAACCTTGGAACCAAGACAAGCTCCAACTAATACACATCTCATGCAAAATCTGGATTTGTAAGTGGTTTGAGGACCTTCCAAACTGGCATGTGACAAGGCAGAAAAGGAGGGGCAATGTGTGGGCACTTGGAAAACCACCTTGCTGAGGCATACATAACAGATCTTTTCCTTTTCCTCAGCTTCAAGCAAAGGCCAGGGCAGAGGCTGTGACCTTCTTTCTTCCTTTCCTGCCACTTAATCCGCCCACATCAGAGGTTTCCCCCAGAGGCCCTTTGCCTGCCCCCTTCTATTTCCTTTCCCTTTCCTTTTTGCTATTTAATCAATCAGTTACCAAACTTTCTGGAAATATCCTTTTGAAACCCCACAAAACACAACAACAATAACAGCAGCAGCAGCAGCAATGACACTCCTTGTTTTGGTGTTTGTAGGTCAAGCAGTTGAGCAGGAGTTTTTTTTTTTTTTTTTTAAATTTGCCTTTTATTATTATTATTATTATTATTGTTATTGCTATTGTGGCTCTTCGTTCGGAGTCTTTTTTTTTTTTTAAATTGTATGATGTGTGTTATCAGTGAAGGCATTTTTTTTTTTATAGATTTATTTATTTATTATATGTAAGTACACTGTAGCTGTTTTCAGACACACCAGAAGAGGGCATCAGATCTCATTACAGATGGTTGTGAGCCACCATGTGGTTGCTGGGATTTGAACTCAGGACCTTTGGAAGAGCAGTCAGTGCTCTTAACCACTGAGCCATCTCTCCAGCCCGAGCAGGAGTTTTTTAAAATCAAGGTTCTGACTGGGGTCCTGGGCCTGCACCTTCACACTCCTCAGCAAGCCTGGCTCAGACCTAGGGAATTATCCATGTGTGACCCAGTGCAATCACAGGCTTTTAAGTTAAAGAGAGAGTAGGGGAGCAAGAAAGACAGAGAGAGAGAGAGGAGCCATGAGGACAGAGCCTAGCTTGATTGACAATTGGCTTAAAGGTTAGGGAAGGCCAGAAGCCAGGAAGGCAGTTTCTGAAAGCAGGAAAAACAAACTAAGGAATTCTCATTGAGCTCCAGAAAGTACCCAGCCCTGCCACACCACTGTCTTCTCTCTTTCTTCTCTTTTCATTTCAGACAGGACATGGGGCATCTGGGTATAGGGGTATGTATTAGCTAGGGGCAGAGACAAATGTACCCCACTCAGATTTCCAGGAAAGTATTTAAGAAGTATAAGAAGTCAGAAGATTCATCTTGAACATAGTAACAAAGACTGTATTTTCAAAGCACAAAAAATAACATTTTTAAAGAACAAAGGTAATGTTGAGCTGTTTTCTGGATTTCCATTTCATATAGTGCCAGCCTACTTCATGTAATTTTCTGAAAGTTAGTTTTCCTTTTATTTGAAAGAACTTTCTGTTTTACTAGAATTAAAGCTCAACCGTGCAGGGTTAATGTTAGAAAATGTTTTTAATTGTGCTATCCCGATCGGATTTTCTAGAAACATTGTACATAAGAGTGCTCCTTGATATATTTTTCTTTTCTAAAAATAGAGCTAAACTAAATCACTATGGTTGATTAGTTCTAAAGAGTAGAGGGCACCAATATTAAAAGAATCGGTGGAAATGCTTCAGATTTCCCTTTGGTAGATGAATTATGTGAGTTCTCCACACCCTACAGTCCTGGTAGACCCACACCGAGTTACTGAATTGTACTCCTTGGAGAGGTCTGTTATTTCAGCATGTTTTAAGGCACATGTTTCCTTTCTAAATCTGCAAGCCTTAATATTACTGGATATGGAAATAAAACTTTTAAATGTCAAAAATTTCTCACATTGTATTTTCAAAGAGAACAGACTCCAGCAATGTGTATGGTTGAGGCTTTAAAAGTTCCCAAGCAAATGTTTGCTTCTAACTGAAATTCTGTTCCATATGCCCAGTTGGAATCACTAGAAACATATGTCTCTCAGCCAGGGACAGGGACAGGTCCTTGTGGGGACTGAAGGACCCTGAGTGATAGAGGTTCAGAGTGAATGCGGGTTGTTGACATGGATGCAGCCATGCCAAGGACCCCCAAAACCTCAGACCCGGAAGTAAACTGCCCAGATTCCCTTCTACCCCCTGGGGTGATACTCCAAGAGGGATGTTAAAGCCATCCCTGATGTCTGAGTATGAGTTGACAGTGTGTGCAGAAAATGTCCACCATTGCTTTCTCGCTCTGGATGCTTATGGCCTGAAGACTATGTCCCTACAGACACTTCTACAGAGATAAGCTAAATCTGCCTCCTTGTTTATCTGTCTATAATAATCCTGCCTCCTTGTTCAGCTGTGTGCTGGACCTTGCCTCTATTCAGTGAGCTTCTGCACACTGAGGCTTCTCCAGCAGAGCTCAGTCTACTTCATCTTGGCTTTTGTTTTTGTGTGTTCCTCTGTGCTTTCCCTTTCTTCATTCCCTCAGTGTCTTAGTCAGATCCATTTGTGGAGCCATGATGGCCCTAGCAAGCCCTCATCTCAAAGTCTGGCATCTGGATTCACTGAACAATACACCTACTATAAATTATTTGATGCTGTGGGATCTTATGGAGATGCATAAGGCCTATTACTCAATTATTGTGAGAATCCCAAAGATAAGATGGTCAGTGTACACTGTCCACACAGACCTTAACTCTTTGTGCAAGTAGATAAGTGAAATGCTTCTCTAGGTCACATTCATTAACCCTTGAAGTGCTGCCCCTGTCCCACCCTCAGTCTTTCCCTTCACCCTCTCTCTGTCTCTGTCTCTCATCAGTGAGAATGTCTTTTTCCTATCCTTGTGGCATCTGTTCCTTCCAATCACGTTGGGTTTGAACAGAAAGAATCTTGGATGTCATTTTCCATCTCACCTGGGCTGACTTTGTCTAGGAACCTCACTTTCACACCCTGCTGATACCCCCCCCCCCCCAAGTCTATGGATCCTAAACAACCCATGGTTTACACCTGGTCAATACATCTGGTCAATTTTAGGAATGTTAAATGTTGGTTGGTACATCTAGAATAGGGACCAACCATTGTGATATATCCTACAGAGGTGCATCTTGGCTCTTTCTAGAAGCCTTCTAATGATCCAGGACTTTTAACTCAGGGACTCTATGGGTTGCTTACAGTTTTCTGCATCTCTACATTCTATTTGGAACAAGGTGACCAGTCTTCTAGCAAAACCTATACATTAGTGCTTCAGGAGTGTTAGGAACATCTGGATAGATCATCTTTGGGAGATTCAGAGGTGGCTTTGGAATATGAAGTGCATAGACAATAGAGAAACTCCACCCCAGCTCCTGTTCCAATATTCACCAGCAAAACTACACATTGCTTGGCTGATTTTTCTCAGAGCTGTTTCCTATAACGTCATTCTTAATTGTTGTCATTTTTAATTTAGTTTCTATGTATTTCTGTCTTGTAGTCTCCTTCAGAGTGCTTGACAAGAATATTTCCTGCATCTCATTGGCATCCTTAGTCTTAGCACAGAGTCTAGTAATCACAATAATTGGAGCTATGGTCAAGACAAAGAAACACATTGCTTCCTACTCCCACCCCAGCTCCTTTATCTATGACTTAGAAGACTGTACCCCACATACATGAATTCTAGGTTTCCTTTCCGACAAATTTGAGCTCTCTACTTCTCTGCCATGGCCTCATAGTCCCAACTGTCTACTGTACAACTGACTTTTTGAGTTGTACCAGAGAGGACTATGGCCTACTCTATCTTGCAGTATCACGTCTATTCCAGCTGTTGCCATTTTGAATCTTAAAATATTTCAAGATGTAGTTCAAAGCTGTTCCTTCCAAGTGTAGTTGGCTGTTTTGTTTTACCTGGGGTATATGTGTGTTGGGGGTATGGTGTGTTTACCTGGTATGTGTGTGTATGTGTGTTGTGGTGGAGGTGGTATATAGGTGGAGTGTGTATGTTTATGCTGTGTGTTATGGTGATTGTGGTGTGTGTGTGTATAAGTGTGTGTTGGGTGGTTTGGTAGTGATAGCATATGAGTGTGTGTGTCTGTTGTGTGCTGTGATGGAGGTGGTATGTGTGTATGTGAGTGTATATGTACGTGTTGTTTGATATGTCCGTGTGTGTAAGCTGTGTGTGTGTGTGTTGTGTGTAGTCTGGTGGTGGTAATGTGTATGTTGTGTGGTATGATGGTATGTATGTGTGTGTGTATGTGTATGAGTGTATGTGTATTGTGTTTTGTGTGTTGTGGTGAAGGTGGTATGTTTGAGTGTGTGTGTGTTGGGAGTCATAGTGGAGGTGGTATGTATGCATGTATGAGTGTGTGCGTTGTGTGGTATGATAGTGGTGGTATGTATATGTGTATGTGTGTATGAGTGTGTGTATGTCTCTGTGTGTGTGTGTATGTGTCTGTGTATATGAGTGTGTGTATCTCTCTGTGTGTGCATGTATGTGTGCGTGTGTTGTGTGGAATGGTGGTGATATGTTTGGGATACTTCATCAAGGAAGAACTGAGCCTTAGTGTTCCATCCACATGGAAGTATAATATCGTTGGATACTTTTACTTCTGTATGTAGTTGTTCCAGAAATATTTCAAAGCATCCTCTAGGCCTTGTCCTTACTCTTTGTTCCTGTGAAAACTAGCAAACTTAGTTTCCCTTGGTTGTCAGCTTCAATTATTTAACCAATAGCATTTCCTCTGTGTCAGTTTCTCCTTTGTAAGGAGAGCTAACATGGCTTATGATGGTTAATCTTTACTGTTAACTTGATGGGTTTGGAACCACCTGCAGACACACCTCTGAGTGTCTGTGTGAGGTTGGACCCAGCAAGGGAACAGTCACTCTGAATGGTACCACCAGGATGTGGCCTGGGGTCCTGCCCTGAAGAAAAAGAGGAAATGAAGAAGCCAGCTGAACACTGCCATTCACCTCCTCTCACTTCCTGGTTCTTGTGACATATTCCTGTCTCCATGGATTTTATGATGCCTTCTCCACCATATGGACACTACCAAAATAAACCCTTCTACCTATAAGTTGTACCCCCCACTCAAGTATTCACTCACAATGGTAAGAACAGTAAGTAATAAGCAGGTTCTGAATTAAATGAATTAAAATTTTCACATGTCAAATTTTTCTTTCTTTAAACTATTGCCGATTGGCCAAATTCAGCTCATCACCATTTTAGTAAATAAAAGAAAATTGTGACAACATATTCCCATTTGTTTATTTGTGAGTAGTCCATGTTTTTTCCACTCTGCAGTGGAAGAGTTGACGTGTGGTCCTTTCCCTGAGGGGCTCCCAGGGAACATGACAAGTGGAGGACTGGACTAGGAAGTTAAGATCCAGTATTGAAGCCCCACCTTCCTTGCTTTACCCCCAAGCCATAAGACAGCCAAGAAGAACTTTTCTTGACCCCACATGACCACGAAGGGTATCTCAGTGGGAACTCTAGTCTTTCTCATTCTGCTTGTCTATTTTCTTTCTCACCAGCTACAGTGTCACAAGGGTTGCACATGGTCATTGCCCCGCAGTATTCCCAATGTGCGTGAGAGAGCGTGGTGTTTACTTGCATGCTTTCCGTTTCCTTTAAAGAAGAGTGTCAAGTGTTCATGTTCTCAGTACCCAAAGAAGAGATGAATGGTGATGGGCTGATGTGCAACATGTCCGAGGGCTGTTGTCCAGACCAAACATCTGACCGTCACACTTACCGACACCCCACTTATAAGTTAAAAACACCAGCTACTTAGGAAGGCAGATTTTTTAATAGGCATAAAAACAAGGTAGGCAACTCAAGAAAGCTGTAGAATTTTTAACATTTAGCTTTAAAAAAAATGATGATTATAGTTTAGACAGTTTCTTTCATTTTTAAAAAGGAAGTGTTAAGGTGTCAGTTGACTTTGACGGTTCCGCATGTGTGCATGCACGTGCGTCCTTAAAGTCATTCCTGCTGTACTTAGCAACATCTGCACATCTGCAAGCAGCATTGGGAGAGCCGCATGTTTAGTTCTTAGCTTCAAACATCTTAGAAAGGAATGTTTTGTAAACCAGAAGGAGGCTACAAATAGTCACCCCAAAAGCACACTTTTCAAGGCTTTACAGTGTTTTGAGTTACTACGGTCAGATACCTGAAGCTCTCACTCTGGGAAAATTGGGGCGGGGGGGGGGAAACCCAATGGAAAACCAAAACAGAAACAACAACAACAAAACCAAAGGAAACTGTCAGCAAGTAAACAAATGCATTAAAAGAGCTCCCTGTTTCACTTCACTCAGTGACATGCATGCCCTTTCTCCCTCCCCTTCTCTCTCCAGTCGCTCCATTCTTCTGCCTTCCTTTTCCTTAGTCTCCTTCTTCCCCCTCACTTCCTCCCTTGCCCTTCTCCCGATTCGATCCTTCCTTCCTTCCTTTGTTCCCCTTCTATCTTGGCAGCCATGTGACTAGCACATAGTTTTGAAGAGAATGCTGATTCATTGTTTGGTCAGTCAAAATGGTGAACTTACCAGCAAGCAAACATTTAGCTTCTCATGCTGAAGACCAGTGAGGGGGGAAGGAAAGAGAAGAGAGGAAGAAAAGACAGAGAATGGGCCTCAGAGGGAGCACAGAGGGAGCTGGGCTGGGGTGGTGCGGATCCAGCAATGTATACCATGAAGTATGTGGGGTTTGGCACAATTCACGAGTCATTCATTTGAGCCAAGTGTGTGGTCAGCACTAGGAAAAGTCAAAGGTGGGTAGATACGGTCTGTGTTTCTGTACTCCAGGTGCTTTTTGGTGGTGTGTGGGGGAGTGTGGACATATGCCTGGGAAGTGTTTATCACGTTGTGTTGTGTGCATATAAACAGTGTGTTAGGAACAGAACAGAGGAACTTCTTTGTCACATTTACTTTGTCTACAAAAGGTTCCTCAGAAGGGGTGACACTTGAACTTAACCTTAAAGACCCCATGCTTCTTTCCTGTTTCTACCCCATCCAGTGGGGGTATTTTTTTTAAAACGAGCACATCTACATGTCAAAGGAGCTTTGGATCAGGCCTGTTGTTAGGAAAGCACCCCTATGACTGGGGGAATTGCTGTCTGGGAAAACCAAGATCTTGATCATTAAGGGTGCAGCATGGGGTAAGGTAAAAGCCTTACACTGTGCTGTGTCACTAGGTCACCAGAGGACACTGCTTTGCTGCTTCCAATCTTACCAGGAAGATGGGCAGTTCAGGTGTCCACAGTTCTTCCTCATCTTTGCATCTGTAATGTGCTTTAGGTTTCAGGTTCTTTAGAGAGGCAATTCTCTTCGGTTACACATTGGGACCCCAAGTCTTCACCCTAGACCTACTGAGTCAGAATTTCTGAGTCTAGGGCTCGGAAATCTATATTTGTAAAAGGTTCTCTGAGTAATTTGGCTGATGAGCCAGGCTGGTGAACCACTGGTGAGTAACAGTCCAATTGTGTTAGTTAAGCACACGACATTGATTCCAAATTGTAAAGCTCTGAGGTGGGCTGAGCCCCGATTAAACTCATCAATCAAGTAATCGGTGTGCATGAAATGCCTGTTCAATGACTTGAGGTTTACACTGCTGTTTGCCTTACAGGGTTAACACGTCCATGTTAGAGTTCTGTGGCTTTAATCCCTCGAGAGTTCACCTCATCTTGCCCACCAACTTTCCGTGGCTGGAGACACAGGTTTTGTTTTTTTCCTTATTTCCTAGGAATTCAGAATATAGGTCAGAATACTTGTGAGAACTGCTCACCCTGTAAATGAGAAGTGTCATAGCAACGAATCCAGGATGTCATTATGCTGCCATTCCCTCTAACTTAATTACTGAATACTGGGTCATCCACTAAACCTTAATATTATGAGGAATTTATAAAGTTAGCTGACTAGCTATTTAAAAGCTGACTTTTAACTTTACAGGACCGAATGTAGGAGGTACAGGCTGAGTATGAATAACATGAAGATGAGCAGGGCATACACACTCTCTGAATCACTCTCTCGTGGGAAGGAGTGAGGGAAATAACAGGAAATTCAAAACACAAGCATGTTGTCATTGTACTTTAATGAAATTAAATGAAATGCAAGCTTTGTAAAAGAAAGTGCCTTTGCAGATTAAACAATTACACCAGCTGATAAAGGAAATAAGGAATAATCAAATTATTTGGAAAGTTCTATCTTAATCAAAATTGGTTAAAGATTCCAAATGCACATGTTTAAATACAAGAAGTTTCCAAGCTAATATGAAAGAGAAGAGATTCCCCCCTCCCATGCGCCTAACAGCAGCTTCATAAGCAAACAAGCAGATAAATATATTAACCTCTTAGATAAAAACATGAAAAATACAGATTACCCTGAGAACCAAATAATCAGAAATCACAGCATCAATGGAAACAGATATCGTCATACTAAAAATTTGTTGTTTAATCACCACTGGGTTCATTAAATCCTCTCAAAAATTGTAGGAAGAAACACTGATATGATTTTTGAGACACTATCATCTCAGAGCCATATGTGTAAACAAGTGCTGCCAGTCATTGGATGTAATAAAATAAAGAACAAAATCTTTCCAAGAACACGCTTGAGGTTACTGAGCTTCTACTACAGTTTATTGCTTGCAAAGAGGCTGCTGCTGTATTTCCCATAGCGACAACCTTGCGTATGAGAGGAATATCCAGAATCAAGGCCAACAGATAGCACTCAAGACACATTATGATGCTGAGAGATACTAATAAAATTATTCTCATCACCCTGTGGCAGAACAAAGTTAACTCGCTGTAACGATATCTTTCGATGTAAACAGTTGGGTACCATCTGTAGGTTTGCTGTTTCGTGAGTCTGATGAAGTCCAGTAACTAAGTCATTAAGAGGCCCTTGACCAACAGAACACCTTGCCTTGAAGATTTATTTGATTTACATACACTAATTGAATGGTAACTAGTCATGCTTATGTGGCAAAGCAATCCCTGGAAATACAGAGCTGCTAACACATTGACTAGAGAGCAGAAACATTCACATAAGCTGCTCAGTCAGCCAAGTGCATTATTATGGTTTAAAAATGTAATATTTTTACTTTCCTGATGCATATGTGGATATAGATGATTGACCTGTATAATTCGTTGTATCCGTAGAAAGAAGTAAATAAATAGAGAGAATTAGTAAGACATATTTGCTAAACTTTTGTATTGCAGATTTGTAAAGCATTGTTGGCCATTTTAGTAAGAACTAGAGTTAAAGCTTGCATATTGCAGTTATTCAGCCTTAAATTATATCCTCGTGATCTTACTCCTTGTCACATTTTTTCATGTAAGCAAACCTACATTTCTTTGAGTCCTACAGGCATGGAAAACAGAATATCATATCAGAATTCCCTCAGCTGATAAAAATCATAGTGTGGTTAGCTGTGACACAGCCCTGGGTACTTGGATGGAGACGGAGATTTACTGGCTTGTACACTCAATAAGAAGTAAAGGATTTACCTTAATTTTCCTGGGTGAGGTAGGGACCGTCATTATGACCTAGGAAAAGGGACACGGTCGCTCATTTAGAAACATTTTCTATGAACAACGGGAGGACCAGCTTCGTCATATTCTTGCTTACTGATCCACATCTGCTGGAACGTGGATAGGCTGGCCAGAATGGAGCCCCCAATCCAAACCGAGTACTTGCGCTCTGGGGGAGCTATGATTTTAATTTTCATGGTGCTTGGCGCCAGGGTTACAATTTCCTTCTGCATCCTGTCGGCAATGCCTGGGTACATGGTACTGCCTCCAGACAGCACAGTGTTGGCATATAAATCCTTCCGGATGTCCACGTCACACTTCATGATGGAGTTGAAGGTGGTCTCGTGGATCCCTCTAGACTCAATGCCTAAAAAGGAAGGCTGGAAAATGGCTTCTGGGCATCGAAAGCGTTCATTCCCAATGGTGATCACCTGCCCGTCAGGGAGCTCGTAACTTCTCTCAAGTGAGGATGAAGCAGCCGCAGTGACCATCTCCTGATCAAAGTCCAGGGCCACATAGCACAGCTTCTCCTTGACATCCCGCACGATCTCCCGCTCGGCTGTGGTGATGAAGTTATAGCCTCGTTCTGTCAGGATCTTCATGAGGTAATCAGTCAGGTCTCTGCCTGCTAGATCTAGTCGTAGAATGGCATGGGGCAGAGCATAACCTTCATAGATAGGCACAGTGTGAGTGACCCCATCCCCAGAATCCATCACGATACCTGTAGTCCTTCCCGAAGCATAGAGGGACAGCACGGCTTGGATAGCCACATACATGGCAGGTGTGTTGAAAGCCTCGAACATTATCTGAGTCATCTTTTCCCGGTTGATTTTGGGGTTGAGGGGTGCCTCGGTGAGGAGAATAGGATGCTCATCCGGTGCTACACGGAGCTCATTGTAGAAAGTGTGGTACCAGATCTTCTCCATATCCTCCCAGTTGGTGACGACTCCATGTTCAATAGGATACTTCAGGGTCAAGATGCCTCGCTTGCTCTGGGCCTCATCTCCCACATAACAGTCCTTCTGGCCCATGCCCACCATGACCCCCTGGTGTCGTGGACGCCCTACCATGGAGGGGAACACAGCACGGGGAGCATCATCACCCCCAAAACCTGCCTTGCACATTCCTGACCCATTATCTACCACCAAGGCAGTCAGCTCATCATCGACCATGGTTGCTGGTTAGGATCTTCCAGATGGGTGAACAGAAGTTTAAAAGAGGTGAGTTCTAGACTATGATGCCCGAGACAGAGAATGGATACTCAGAACACTTCAGAACTGCCCTTAGAGAAGAGAGCCTGGACCTGAGCACAGGTATTTAAAAGAACATACTGACTCCACCCATGTCTTATCCCACCAGTTCCCAGCATTTCTGGGTGGGGCTACCTTTGAGGTACTAATAATGATGATAATTACAGAAATCATTAGTAGGCCTTCTTTCATAAATAGGAAACTGGCTACCAAGTGGCTAAAACTTGGGGTGCTATAATTAGGCATCCCACACAGTGTTGATCTGCTTGGTGAGGTCTCTAGATTGCTATGTGATGCAGAGGGAATGTAACCACAAGGTGAGAGAGAGAGAGTCAGAGATGGAATTCGTGCCCCTGCTCGGAGGACTGCTCCCCTTTAGCACACACTCTGACTCCACTTAGCTTTGACTTTTCAGTTTTGATGTATTATTCATATGAAGGGTCTGATTCTGTCTTTCCTTTTTTAAGTTTTTCTTTCCCATTATTATATGATGTCATCATGATAGCAGCTGTTTTAATGAAAGAAAATAATGAGTGGCCTCAGGTGGCCTAAGGGCTTTACTCAGAATGTACTTTGCGCCGTGAAAAATGTACAGCTATTTAATTAACTTCGAATCCACCGGGCACAAGTAAAAGCAAGAGGGTGATCAATAAAGAAAACCACTATATGTTTTTCTGACATACTATCTAATAACCACATTATATTATTTATATTTTCTAAGAACCAAATTTATTATTATGCATTGACATTGTTGGTAGGTTTACCCAGCCAATGTCGATGGCCCAAAGGCAAAATACCAATGGTTTTGAGTGATTTTTAAAATACAAATTATGAGAATCTTATTCACCATAAATTTTTATAAAATAATTGAGTTATACAACCATCAACAAATTAAATGATAAGATAAAATTTTAAATTATATATTTGTGTACATATTGATCTTTTAAACAACCGGATCTTCAAGATGCCTATATTTCATTATGACATCAAGCCCATTTGTAGTTGTTAACTTTACACAGTTGGTACAGTACTGCTTTCCTCTCATTTAAAGATATACTGACCACTTTGGGGAAAGTTTATTTGAATTTAATGTTTAATGTAGAAATACAGACAACTTGGTAAATGTGTCATGATGGATCATAGGACGGGAGGAACTGGGAAGCCATCAGTTACCAAAATTCATGACTTCTTGTCTCAGTTGTGTCAGGTAAGTAGGATAATAACGTCTTTGTCTCTCTACCGCCTTGCCCCTCGCTACCTAAGGTAGTTGGGAGAGATGACCCAGGGGTCATGAGAGCTGGCTGATCCTCTCGCTGGCTGCAGCCCTTGGGAGAAAGGACCCCACTCTTTGACTGGGCAGGACACTGGAGCTGGCTCTAGAGGCATGAGTGTGGGTGAGCCCGCTCTGAAGAGTCCCAGGGAGGAGCCAATACTGATGGTGTCACAGAAGTCAGAAACCTTGAACCAGATCAATGGCTCATTGCAATGAACGTTCACCAGTGAAGATGTGGGGTCAAAGGGTACATTGTGGGACACTCTACAGCTTCCATGACAAGATGTTTTCTGTGCTTTGTTTTGTTTTGTTCATTTTGTTTGGGTGTATGGTTTTTTGGGGGGGGATTGCAAGAGTAAGGGTGGATATGAGGGACATGGAGAAGAGTGGGGCTGGGGTGCATGATGTGAAACTCACAAAGAATCAGTAAAAAGTTAAAAAGTAACTTCTTTGTCAGTTCTTCTAAAGCAATGTAATTTTTTTAATGTACACATTTGAGTTCTCCAAAGTCATCTTTAATTTGGTTCGTTTATTCTTTTACCCACCTCAAAATCTCACTTCATAAGTGAAGGCAACGACCCCTTTTATCGAGTAGAAACACACCTTCAGTTTCAAAGCTGGCAAGAGCAAGCCTGTGTTTTTTCCCAGCCAGCCTCTCGGATAGTCACGACAACAGCATGTGGTGAGTGTCTGGCCCTCTTCTCTTGTTGTTCAATTTGAAGTAGAATTCCTTTCTCTGGGTCTCTAATGTATCTTTAAAACCTTTCTGCTGAAAATCAGACAAGGAAGGAAGTGTGTTTGAATACAAGACTTAAAGTCTTGCTTTGGACCCCACCAGGACCAACCTTCCATTTAATCTTTTGTATAACTGAAAAATTTCCTCCTTTGAGTACTGAAGAACAGAGTCCCTAAACCTGAATGGCTTTATGAACTTCCTTTTTGAGCAGTATACCAAAGCCTTCCATTATTGTAATTTTATGGCTATAGAATATTGAATGTTGCTTCTGGGAATGTCTTTTTCTTTTTTTAATCTCCACAACACACCATATGCGAATCCTAAAAATGAGCAAAATATACATTGTATTTTTCACAGGCTCTATTCTTGAATTATGGATTCCAGTCTAGAGTATAATACAAACCCATGCTAGTAGAATGCCAGCAGAGTCCTATATGGTACCAGGCGCATCCTTGCACCCTAGATTTATTTCAGAGCTGTCTTCAGAATTGTCTTTTGATGAAGGTTACTGTTACAGAGCTAGCATGGCCCAGCATTGAGAGTGAGTCTGTGGTGTGATTTGGTAGATAGCTTCTATTTTAGTGTTTGGCGTCCTCAGAGAAAATTTCATTAATTATGTGTCCTTAAAACAAGCTTTTGACATTTTAATTAACTCTCAGTAACACAAGAGGGCACGTTCTAATTCAGCAGCTATGCGAGCCAGGTGAGGCTATGTGTACCTTGTAATCTAGCACTCAGGAGGCTGAGACAGGAGGACTGAGAATCCCAGGCCAGCCAGGGCTATATGGAGGGTTCCTGATTCAACAGAGGAAACAAAACCACAGCATTCTCACAAAACAACAGCTATTTTAAGATGTCACCTCTTGGGCTGGTTAAATTTGGAAAAGGTAGCTCAAATTCGCGTGAGTGAAATATGGGAAGATGGGTTTCTAAGGGTGGGCCTGGAAAATGCTATTCCCAATGGAACTAGGTTTACAATTAACTAGAGTATATAGATTTTTGATTGCCTAAACCTATAAGGACCTTTATTATTAAAATCATATATATCTGTGTCTATCTATCTATCTATCTATCTATCTATCTATCTATCTATCTATCTATCTATCTATCTACATGCTACATTTTGGTATACAAACCAAGACAAGACTATGGGACAGGTATGGCCATTGTATTTAAGGACTATGAGCTGTGTCAATGGGAAAACAATACCACTGTAAACAGAAAGCAATTCCCTTTGCAGAATCACTTAAGACAATTTATTCTATCAATAAATATTGATTAGGCTTCTCCCATGCACTTGGCATTGCCAATAGTTTGATAGATTTATACCTTCCCTCAGGCTGACATGTGACCACTCTACACTTTCATGGAGTGGTGGCTTGTGCTCTGACAAGGCCTTGCTATTGCTGACCAGTTGTCAAAGATTTTGACTGTCACTCTTAGATACACAGGAGTGCGATATGGCAGATAGCTATAGACAAGGGACATGGAGACACAGAGATGGAGCGAACCTGTGGTTAAGCCCAAGGAGTGTGACGTCTGGGGTGTCTCACACACAGGACAGGCAGCTGCCAGTGGCAAATGAAGACAATTCCACAGGCGTGAGAACAATTTAGAACTAGGTCATTCTACAAGGCTCAGAGGAGGTTGTGCTGAGCTTTAATAAGCAGGAAGAAGCATTCGAGACTCTGGCTGTCATGTTGTATTCCCTGTGTTGCATGAGCTCTACTGGGGAGCGCTAGGAGGCCATATCTAATGACTATCTCCTGTGTCGACTCACCTCTTTAACTGGACTACTGAGGCCTGGAGTTTTAATGAAGTACCTGTTGGCCACCACCAACTTAGAATATTGAGGTCAGCTGCCTTCCTCTCTGGTGCTCACTCCATCCTTTCTTTTGCCCTGTACTCTTTCCTTGGTCAGTTTTATATGTGTGTTAGCCTGGATAGTTTCCCTCCACAGTACTTGCTCTTGGTAAAGATGTATTAGGGGTCTAACAGAAACGGGGAAGGGAAGCCAGTACGAATTTTTATTACATTCTCATCTGTTCATTAATTGACTTATATGGGTGACCCACTTTTACAAGTTAAAGGTCTCATTATTTGTGGATAAACACTTGTTCATGTTTACATTTCATGTTGACCAAATGCATTTATCATGACATCATTTGAACTATAAACATTCATTCTGGAGAAGCCTTTAATATATGACTTTGATATATTTTTTAAGATGATAAGCCCATCAGTAATAATTAAAGTTTATAGTGATACCCTGATTGTTCGCTTTAATATATAGATTTTTGTCTAAAAAAGGTCAAATGGAAATGACTTAAATACAACAAACCTTTCACAAAATGAAGCCAAGTTTTCTTCTCTACTGACTGGCATGGCCAGGTGGGAGTAGAGTGGTTCTGCTTGGAAGGGAAATGACGTAAGCATCCGTTTCATAGCACAGGCAACCGGAGCTCCCAACCCTCATCCCGAACTAGCCCACCCTCTGTGAACAGTGCCATTTCTCACTCTGCTGGGCAGTGGGACATCCCTGTGGTTTTAAAGGGCCGAACATGGGGTTTACGTTGCTATTTCTTATTTTAAAAGCATGTCATTTTGCATTTGACCTGTAAATAAGGGTGTGAAGAAGGAGAATAGATTTGCTTGCGCAGAACCTTTGAAGATGTTTTGGTTTTAAGGACAAGGGAGAACAGTTGTGGGGGAAGATTGTGCAAGGGGAAGTATCCATAACTGCAAAAGGCCACCTATTACTTACTGATGGGCCCTGCGTGCTACTGAAGACAGAGGTTAGCCCTGAGCTGTAAGGGGGAGGGAGACTCAGGACAGCAAGAGTGTACTAATCTTCAAACTAAATGCTCCGTGTGCACACATTGTTTCTTTAGTTGTCATGGCAACTTGTATGGAGGATGTGTGTTGCCATCCATCTTGCGATGGAATGAATGCTAGTTGAAAGATTGAATTGACCAGAAGGATAGTGTCACCCTTAGGCTTTGAGCCCAACTAGGCCAGTCCCACAGCTCAGTATAAGGTTAAAAGAAATGGCACAGGACATCTGGATATTCTCTAGTCTACAGAAGTAGTTACCAGTACCTGCTCGTATAAAGGTTTTGCATTTTCTGTTGGGAAGGATCACCTCAAAGTGTCCAAATGCCATTTCAGTATTTTTATAATACAATGGTACCCTCCTTTTAAAATGGAAGGGGAAAGGCGGTGTGCTGATGCCTGAATTGAGAAAGCTGTTTACAAGAGACAAACCTCCCATCTAAAATAAAAAAACAAAACAAAACAAAACAACAAAAAAAACAAAACGGGGTGAGAATGAGTTCCCAAGAAAGCAGTGATGTAGGCAATAGGCCATTAGGTATCGAAACCTAAATCAGGAAGACAAATGCATCCCTTTTCATCATAGCCACACGGGAAGTAGAGCCTGCCAGGGGTCACCAGTCACAGCCCGAATGACAATGTTTTAGGACATCCACATTGGCCATGATTAGTCAGTGAGGAGGGTAGAAGTGGGCAGAGGCTCTGATTTAGGAAATGTCGTGAGCCGCCGAGCTGCTGGGATAACTGAATAAGTGGAACAGTCTCTAAAGCACATCAAATGTAGAAGCCAACCAAGATAGATAAGAACCACCAAAGTCTAGAGGTGGTTCAAACAGGAAGAGAAGGAATCCTGATGAGGAGAAAAGTTCCAATAATCACACCCCTGGAGAAGGTGGACTCAGGGATAACTGGACGGAGAGCTGGGAACACACACAGTGTACTCTGAGTCATATCCTGGAGGGCTGGGAGATCTGCAGTTCTGTGCATGCATGTAGATAGATGAGCAGGGTTCATGGGCCTTTAAAGGTGAATTTAATCCATATAGTCTGTCATAAGACACCAAACCCAAAAATGGTATGTCTGTAGCTTCTAATGGCCTGTACTTATTTTTCATTCTGGTGAATGTGGCTGGCTTGGTGACTGAAGAAGTGTCACACACAATTTCTTGCACATTTTCATGTACGCCACCCAGTCGCTCAAAGATTGACAAAACAGGACTGGGGTTGTCACATACTGGCACACACAGCCTTTCTTCTTGTACAGTGTTCTGATGCTATGGACATGTGCTGTCCTGGGTAAGAGACTCAGAAGGCAGACAGTACAGGATGAGAAGCTAATTCAGTTTTGGAAGCTGTCTATTTTACTTTACTTCCAAGGGAAAACCATGGTTGACATGGTATGAGCCGATGTCCTGTCTTGGGACTTTCTTTCTCTGTTGTTGTTTTCCTAAGGATGCGATTTCCCTGGGACTTTAGGAGACACAGGCAGCAGACTGTTTCAGGTATCTGGAACTGTTAACCCCCCTAATGGCTTTCTTAGCTCCCATTTGCTTATATCAAGGTAGCATGTAATCTGTTGACAGGGAGAGATGAGTGGACAGGTGGCTCTCTGGTGGAGGGTTCAGAGAAAAGGCGACCAGAACTCAAAGAGGAAGTGGACCTACTTGCCAAAGGCATCCTTTCCTTATGTCACCAAGGCCAGGAGACAGTAAAAAGGCAGTTTAAAAAACCAATAACAGCATGTGGTGTGGATTCTGGATCGCTCTCTGCAGTCAGGTCATGGCCGAGTGCTCAGCCTGCAGACTGGGGTTCCTACATGACTCCTTGGGCCTAGATGATGTTCTAAAAACATTTTGAATTTTTAATTTTGCATATGTAGGAAATCCATGAAGCTTTCGATTTCCTACTTATCTTAAACATTAGGACATCAAGTAACCACGGGAGTGAGTGTCCTTCCTTTCTCGTTCCCCACTCCCTGCTGCATCGCTCCCAGCTCCTGTTCTTGTCCTTTATGAATGTGTTCTGAGAAGCTAAAGAGAAATGTGTGGTCAAAGGAAGGGTAGGGATGGGAGAGATGAGTGGGGAGGGCTGTTGGGGGGATACTTTGATGTTTAAAAGAGCGAGATATAAAATATTAAATAGTTGAGCTTTTTAATTATGTGAAAAATGCCCAGATATAACATTTAGTCTCTAAGAGTTAAAGAGAAATATAATATAAATCAAATGACAGTCACACAGGAAGGAGAGGTCTATTTTCTTTGTTTTATTGAGGATGAGGCGTTGAAGATGGGTTCATGATCACCAAAAGGAATTTTAACTCACAACTAAAGTAAAATTCCTAAGATTATAATTAAATTTGACTGGTTTTGGTGAACTATTTCTATTGCCGGTTTGGGGACAAACATCAGGGATCTGACTCCTTGAATTCTTTCTCTCTCTCTCTCTCTCTCTCTCTCTCTCTCTCTCTCTCTGTGTGTGTGTGTGTGTCTCTGTCTCTGTCTGTCTCTCTCTCATTGGATGGACCGGACTGAAAAAGACCAGAGCAGGCTCTTTTTTTTTTTTTTTTTATTTTTTTTATTTATTTATTTTTTCCTCCTTTTTTATTTTTGATACTTTATATACATTTCCAATGTTTCCCCTTTTCTGAGTCTCCTCTTTGTATACCCCCCATCCCCTCCCCAACCCGCCTCTAGGAGGGAATTCCACCTCCCCCCCCCCCCCCCCGTCCACCCATCCCCATTTTCCCGCCTTGATATTCCCCTT
>CM052716.1:39200436-39227216 GCA_028551405.1 Uromys caudimaculatus
TTTCCACTGAGTGGTTTTAGCTTCTTTGTTGAAAATCAAGTGACCATATGTGTGTGGGTTCATTTCTGGGTCCTCAATTCTATTCCATTGATCTACCTGCCTGTCACTGTACCAATACCATGCAGTTTTTATCACAACTGCAGAGCAGGCTCTTAACTAACTAACTTTCTTACCTTCGGGCCCCTTTCAGGTCTAAAGTAGGAAGGCTTTCCCTAGGGTACACATTTTCACTTCTTCAGATCCATTTACTGTGAAGCTGAGCCCTTTGAAGGAAAACACCCGAAGATGGTATAAAGGAGACATCTCCAAAGGAAAACCGGGGTAAAGCATTCAGACAGACTCTTCCTTTTGTTATTGCAATGGGATCTGGGTCAAATGAGTAGTAGCAGAAATAGACTTTAGGATTAAAATCAAAGAGGAAGAATTCTTTTGTTGACATCTCTGTGTGATGTTGATAAAACTTTCAGCTATGAGTCTAGGAACGAGAGAAAAAGGAGCTTTGGGTTAGATATAGGCTTAATCAGAAATACTGAATAGAGCATGTAAACTGCAAGGGGCGTTAGGAACAATAGCCCAAGGACAGGCCACCAAACAAAGTAGAGGACTGGGAAGAGATAAAGGCAAAACTTCATAAAAAATCATAACTTTTGTATACGGAAAGAAATAAAAGATTGGCCTATGAGTCACATATGATCAAACTTCGGATGACCTCAAATTATCTACGGCACAAAGCCCAAGCTCCCTGTGCACACTCCAAGGCCTTCCATTATCTGGCTCCAGCCCACTTCGCTGCCTGGCATTTACTATGCTTTATCTCCCTACCCCAGAGCCTTCTATTTCTGCCTCATGGACTAACTGCATTCCTAAGCCAGCCTGCTCCGGAGAGCTGCACGCTCTGCTTACTCTACTGGGAACCTCCCTTCCTCTTCCTCTACCCTTTGATGTTTGATGTATCACTGAAATCCCACCTCAGATACTCCCCAGTTTCCCCATAAAGCCCTCTATAGTTTTGCTAGGAGGAATACATCTTGGAAGTCTCTGAGCACCCAGTTTATATCGTTATTATAGTTCCTTCCTCCGTTCTGTATCATTTATGCACACAGTCATCTCCATCACTACAATCTGTCTATTGCCCTTACATATTATTTCTGACATTGCCTATAACAACGTCTCAAAACTCTAGTGGTTCAAGCATTTGTTGTTGACTTATACCTTCAATATTTATTTTGAAACAAATAATTGTTTGGATTATGCTAACATTCCAATATAGGCTCTATTTCCATGTCAGCTCTAATTTAACACACTGAAAGCAAAATCCATTGGCTTCTCTTACTGTTGTTTATGTAAGTGGTCTCAATATTGTCAAAATCACTCAATTTCTGATTTGAGTATCACCTTGGATCTAATTTACTTAAAATATAACACCAAATGTTATTGGATCATTTTGGAGAGATTTCTTATAAGCTTTGCTGTTTTCCCCCCTGTTTGGCCTTAATTGAGACCCTGGTCTCCTTACAGCTATATTCTACTGTACTTTGACAAGTATTTCTTTTTTTAGTCTTAAACTCTGAAGACCACTGCCATTTGACTTTTAAATCACACATCTTAAAATATCTTGGGCTCCTAATTTTCTGTTACACAAATCGAAGCTTCTCCACTTTGGTTTGGTTTGATAGTAATCACAGTGGTTAGGAACACAACTTTTGAATTTGGAAAAATTGGGTCCATCTCCTACTTGTTATACTTGCAAGTTGAGTCATTCAGAACTTTCCAAAGTCTCAGCTTCTGATTCCATAAAGGGAAGATAATAGTTATTTCTGCCTCATAAAGTTGTCCTGGGTTGACATGAGATGCCTATAAAGTGTCTGTCAGAGTGTAAGAACAAGAGTTTATTAAATATTAACACTCTTAATTTTTCCCATTATTCACTAAGGGGCCTGTTCAGTGTGCTAATTAAGCCTTCTCAAAGTGCCAGGCAAAATTCGGTGAGCACACACCCTTGTGAGGGACTGATGGGGACTGAGAAGACTCTGTGCATGAGGTAAGAGTCTCTGATTAGCAATAAGAAGTGGAATGATGAAAAAGGGATTGAAACTGATGAAAGGCCCTGAAGCAAATGTGTCTTCACTTCACTTGAGGGTTTGAATTCTATAAGCTAGGCAGAGGTGCTCATACTATTGTGTTACAGGTGGCTACACTCTGCAGAATTCAATTGTCTTGAGAAAATACATAGATACAGACAGGTCTATGTGAAGAAACAAGACAAGGAGTATCATTTATTTAGAAGCAATGCTTTTTTTTTACTCAGAGGTGTGGGACATTCTGTCAGTGTCTTCAGGCCCTACGCCAACCCCCATGCAGATTTGATTCTTCCTGAACTTGTGTCGTGATGCTAAATAAGTATAGTCTGTGAAAAGGACCTGAGAGAAAATGTGGCAACCTGTGACAGTTTCATGTAAGTGACCGGAATAAAGCGTTTGGCATTGTCACTGATGGTTACTGGCAGACACTAGGTATTGTAACTGAGCTGTGCAATATTCTACACCAAGCCATGAAACACCTAGTTCTAGTCATTTCCGACTAGCTTGAGGGCCATTTACCTGAGTGTCATGGCCACACCCTGTAGCTTTGACATTTGCCTATGTAGTTAATATTCTAAATACTCACTGGTTTGCATATGAGAGTTGACAAAATTCATGATTCTGTGTGAATGATGGTATACAGTTAGACATTAGCTGGGAAATATAAAATGCTCTGTTGTTGACTTTACAGTGCTCACCACATAAGCTGACATATTAGTACTGGTCAAGGCTAGAACAAATCTTGTGACTGCAGACTCATCAGCTGAACCCTAACCCTAACCCTAACCCTAACCCTAACCCTAACCCTAACCCTAACCCTAACCCTAACCCTAACCCTAACCCTAACCCTAACCCTAACCCTAACCCTAACCCTAACCCTAACTGGGGTTAAGACTTGGCCTATCACATGGGCTGCCTGACCTAACCATGAACATGGCATGAAGTAGAGGAAGGAACACTGGACTGTAGAGGGTTCTTTCTCTCTTTTAATTCCCCCACTAACCACTATCAAGTAGCTTTGGGCAAGTTATTTATATTCTATAGTCTTCTGTTTCTTCATGTATAAAATGAAGTGAGGAGACTTGTTAACTCTGGCTGTACATCTGTCTAGTCTAGCACATCTGTTGGCCTGACATTCTCTCAAAACACCATTAAACTTTGCAGTTAGGAAATAAAAGGCCATTAAAAAACAGAACAAGGAGAGCAGAGGGAGACATCATAGCTCCAACACCTTTAAAGCAGGAAAGACATGAACAGACAGTAACTAAGAGAACTCTAGGAGCCAGGACCCCAGCTGGGGTTAGGGAGGCCCAACAGCAAATGTTCTTACTGCAGAGGCCCAGAAAGGCTCAGGATTAGAGAGAGAGAAAGACAATAGGAACACAGTGTATCAGAAACAGGAACATGAAATGAATGCAAGTATGAAAAGCGGACACATCAAAGATGCCTTCCCCTGTGCCTTCCTATATCTCTGGGGCTTCTGTCTGGGAAGTCTGAGCTGACTGGCTTCTGGACCACAGTACAGACTGTCATTATCTAACACACTGAGCAGGGCTTACTTTACACATTGTGGTTGGACAGAGTTGCAAGAGAGTATGCAGAGGCATGCAGGGATCCTGACGTCTATACTCAAAACCTACAAAGTATGTCTTCTATGGATCTGGTTGAGCAAAGCCAGGCACCAGGCTATTTCAAACTGAAGGTGCAGTGAGGGATAGAGTCTATCTCTTGATGACTAGAATTATGTAATCACACCCCAGTCAGGTACAGATGCAGGGAGAGAGCTAGGGGCCAGTTTGGGCAACAACTATAGGAAGCAATTGTGACAGGAGTCCAGAGAAAGCTTATAGTTTTTATGTCTGTGCAATGAAAGTAAAAGGGATATGTCAAAAAAGTAAGGAAGTGGGAAATGGATTTAAACCCATGCCAAAGCATTCGTAATGACAGCAGCTTATACACAGGGAGTCAGTTTGGACTGTAGAAGCTGGAAGCTCATTGTTTCTGGGGTCTATTAGAGATGACAACTAGTCAGAGAACACATCAGGTGAGGATGTTGGTGGTTTACATGCAATAGAGTGGTTGGAATTGAGGTGGTGCGGCTTCCACAGCATGACTTGCCTGGAGCCAAAGGCTCAGGGATCTCTGGGGTTGAAGTCAAGATATAGGTGATTGTTTCAAACTTTCAAAACCCAGGCAAAGTTGCTCTTGTTGCCAACACAATAACTGGATTGATGGCTTAGGGTTTCTGCATTAAGTGTCCTCTATTGTTTTCCCATGCTCAGGAAATCTTACACATGAATTCATGTGGCATCTGCATTATATAGTCATTGATTTTGTTTTAAAAAAAGATTTATTTTATTTATTTTATGTAAGTACATTGTAGCTGTCTGCAGACACCGTTTTTCTTCTTGCTCTGGCCCCGCTAGCTCTAGCCCTGCTCGCTGTAGCTGTCTTCAGACACCCCAGAAGAGGGCATCAGATCTCATTACGGATGGTTGTGAGCCATCATGTGGTTGCTGGGATTTGAACTTGGGACCTTTGGAAGAGCAGTTAGTGCTCTTAACCACCGAGCCATCTCTCCAGCCCTGGTCATTAATTTTTTTATTACCAGTTTCACTGTATGATAGACCTTCCTCTCTCTGGTAGAACAGACTCAGTGAAGATGAAATGAAAGCTTATACAGTGCAGAAAGAGAAATCTGTTAAAGGAGGTCCACGGCCTGGCCCCCATCACTGTGGCAAAAGAATGGAGGGGATAAGAAGTTGAGGAGATCTAGGAATACTGAATTTTAGGGATTCCTCAATCCATAGCCTGCCAAATGTCTTCACAGTGAAGTCCGTCACTTCAAGCACAAAGAACTCTGAGGTGCTTTTTTTTTTTTATTACCTTTTTATTGCCCGTTATTCAGGTATCAGTGATGATTGAAAATAAGCTTTTAATTAAATGGATGTAGTGAGTAGAAATATTTGGAACAACAGGAACACAAAAGAAAGCGGAGACAACAAAAGAAAAGAAGTGAAAACTCGTTGAAAAGGTAAAGCTATAAATAATATCTTCCAGGAATAAAAGATAATATTGCCTGAGAAACAAGAGCAGAATGTTACTAAAAATAACCCAACATCTTCACAAAACAGAGAGAGCTCTTGGAACTTAAAGACAAATGAAAATTTCAGTAACATTTTTTTTTAGAAGACAGAGTTTGTCAAACATCACAAAATGATAAGTGGAAAGTCATCATTTCTTAAAAATTAAGGGATTAATCCATCAAACGAAGCATCCAATGAATAGAAGTTATAGAACAGAGACAAATGGAAAGGGTACTGTGGAAGGAGGGAATTAAGAAAATCTTCCAGGCGTGAGTGAAGCTTCTGGATTGAGTTAGTTACCTCAGAGATGGGTGGAACAGTCCGTCACACAACCTACATTGTTGTGAGGGTTTAGAACTGGAGAGAATAAAAGGGAGAGAGGAAGAGAGGGAAGAGAGGGGGAGGGAAAAGGACAGGAAAGAGGTGAGGGATACATCTCCTGCTTTTCAGCAGAACCCCAAACAGTTACAAGAAGAACTGAATGGAATGTCCTTAATCTTCTCAATGACAGTGTTAATGAGGACAAGTGACATCAGGCCTACACCCCTCACAATGAGGATGAGGGAGTAAGAAAGGCTTTCCAGACAAATGCTAAGGCTTCAAGCTTTATCTCATACCTCATTCTTTATCAGAATTAGCCTCTTTGTTTCAGGAAAACCAAAGTTATGTCAAGAAGTGAGACCATGAGATCTGGAAAACAAAATAAAACAGAACCAAAAAACTAACTCAGGAGATAAGACAGGGGAATTTCTAAAGATGGTGAATGGAAAGGATCCATCGATAGGCTTAATAAATATGTTCAGAAAGAAGCAGGAAAGAGAAATCCCCATAACAATGTTACAGAGGACATTTTTGCTCAAAGAACACCTCCCTGTTTAAAAAATGGAGAAAGGCTCCATTCTTAGATTAGTTGTACAGAAAAAGATTGGTTGCTGTGGACTTGATAGGAGACTAAATTGACATAAGTGGAAGTTGGTAGGCAATTCAATGGGCATTTAATGTCAACTTGTCAACAGCAGCAGTAGTCTCCCACTAGGGTCTATGACCTCTTGGCCATTGGCTCTTGAGTCTACAATACTGTAGTTGAATTCTATCTCACGGAGCAAGCCTCAAATATAATCTGAAAGTGGTTGGATGTCTCTATAACAGATGTGCCACTATTGTACTCATGGGCTCATCTTGTATATCTAGGTGGTATTATTGAACATAAAGCCCACATGTAATCAAGATTGTTGATAGAGTTCTCTTCCAGAACTGTGTGGCAGCCCGAGGACTCGCCAGCAAGGAGAGAGAGCTTCCAACTCGGCTCTAGCTTGACTTCTCTATGAAGGACCACATATTGAGATGGCGGGCAGGCAATGGTTACAATTTTAAAAAATTCTTTCCCCCCTTTTTTAATTTTTGGAGAGTGCCCAGAATATGTGATCTTTGAAGAATAGGCATCTTTGCTCAAAGAAGAAATATAATATTTCTTTAAAGAAATTTCTGTGATTGATTTTATTGCATTTAACAATAACAGTGATAGTGACAGTTTATTGCATGTATAGGGCCATTTTAAGAGCTATCTCTTGCTTATGTCTCTTGACCCTCAAACAACTCAGAGGGATGTGAAGACAAGGCTTGTATCTCATCACATTAATATTTAATATAATATAAACATTAATAACAGTATATGTTCCAAAAAGTATCATGCATTTTCTTAAGAAAGGGCTTTACCTGGTAATATTTAATGCTGCCTAAGTTTCTGTACTTGGGGGAATTGGTGTGTAGCAAACTTATGTGCTTGAATTCCAATGAAAATTTTGTTTCTTGCTTTACATCAATGGTTCTCAACTTTCCTAATGTTGTGACCTTTTAGTACAGTTAGTGGAGACCCTCGACCATAAGGTTATTACTGTAATTTTGCTACTGTTATGAATTGCGATGTAAATATTGGATTTACAGGATATCAAATATGCAACCCCCTGAAGCACAAATGAGTTTAGACTTATTTCAAAGTGAGTTATGAGGCTAAGTTAAGTTTTATATTACTTTAGGATGTCTAGGAGACCCCAGGATGGAGGTAGAAGCTTTTCAGCTCTGGTGGTGGGAAATAATCAATCCTGGTCAGTCTTTTTGGCCATGGTGAAGCTGAGGAAGACCGTATACAGGATGGAAAGTGAGCCTCTGTGGTACATCTCACCTGTAGTCTGTGTGCAGCTTCTCCAGAGACTGCAGAGGAAACGGAAAACAAACAAACAAACAAACAAGCAAACAAGCAAACCCAAGCAGACCTTTTCACACGTCTCAGGTTCTTAGAGAAGCTGTCCCTATAATTATCCTTGTAGGCTGCATGTGTATCTTTATGTATGTGTGTTTGTCTCTGATGTGTATTTTGTGTCTCTGTGTGTTCGTTTATAATGTGTGTGTCAGTGTGTTTGTGTCTATCTACCTGTATGCATGTGTGTGTGTGGGTCACATTATATTTGTTTAGAGAAAAAACTTGTCTTTCAAGACATGGTTGTTATTTTCTTCCCTGTTTCTTTAGTCTATCTGTCTATCTGTTTCTATCTATCTATCTATGTATCTATCTATCTATCTATCTATCTATCTATCTATCTATCTATCATCTATCAACCTATCTATCTATAATGTATCTCTCTATATCTGTCTATCTATCCATCTTTCTTTCTATCAACCTATCTATTTATAATGTATCTATCTATCTATCTATCTATCTATCTATCTATCTATCTATCTATCTAGTGTGTAGGAGTTTTTGTTCCACATGCAGGCCTGATGTTCAAGGGGTTAGAAGTTCAGATTGATCGCCTAAAACCACCAGTAGAGAAGGTTGTGAACCACCCGGTGGGTTCTGGGAACTGAGCCTGACCCTGCAAGATCAACTGTTTTTAACCACTGAGCCATATCTCCAGCCCCAACTTGGTTCTTCTTTGTACTCATTTTATTTCAGCTAATTTAACTTTTAAAATTTCATAATTTGGTAAAAGTGAATGAACCATCATGATTTATGAGTGGCCTACAACTTACTGCTGTCTGGCTAGGATCTGGAGAAAATGATGTGTGTAGAAAGGAGGGTCTTACTAGAGAATTCCGGGGCCAGTAGTCGACCCTTTGCACTGCAATTAAGCATGAGAATAAAGTCAAACACTTGGTGTCCTTATCAGAAACACAGGCTCTGAGACTCATACCATACACTCAGACTGGAGATAAGCGATTTTTTCCTTTCTCTCTTTAGTGTTATGAAAGAAAAACATGTGGCCAGAGATCCTGCAGCTTGAGCTCTTGGAACAAGTAGTGTGGTATTTGGAGGAAATTTTCTTCTCGCCCTCTAGATGGCAGCAACATTCTTTAGCACCTAACTAGTCATTTCTGTTGCCAGGCAAACCTGCGTAAAGGGAAAATCCTGGCTCCTTGGTCTTTGCTCTCAAGCGTATATAGTGCCTTTAATGACTATTTATACGACCACTGGTACAGCGACTCTATTATTTATTAATGATTTTGTATATCCAGAATAGCTTTGTGTATCCAGGACCATTTTTGTTTATAGACCAGGGTTTCTCAGCACTGTTATTGTTGATGTTTGGGGCTGGATATTTCCTTGTGCTACTAGTAGTAAAGGCATGTAGCACCACACCTGGCAAACACACACACACACACACACACACACACACACACACACACACACACACACACACACACACACACTCTTTGTGTGTATGTGTTTTGCCTGCATGCATGCGCACCTCTTGTGTGTAGTGCCCTAGGAGTCCAGAAGAGGGCATCAGATGCTTTGGAACTAGAGTTGTAGACAGTTGCTAGTTGCTATGTGGGTGCTAGGAATTGAACTGGTTTTTCAGCAAGAGCATCAAAGTGCTCGTAACTGCCAAGCTAGCTCCCCAGCCTCTTTTTGAAATATTTTTAGTGGAGGAAGAAAAAAAAAAAAAAACACCCCAAACTAATGACTTTGAAAAGATAAAGATGTGGCAATATCATCCTGAAACAAGATAGATAATTTTGAATATAGCTTTTTATTAATAATAAGCACAGATGTATGGTTCATTTACTTTTGATTTTTTTTTTTTTTTGATGTTAGCAAGTAAGGAGGAGAAAAACTATACTTAAAAAAAAAAAAGCTCAGTAGATAGGAAAAATCCAGAAGTTTAAAACTACAGGTTTAGCAAAATTTTAGGATCACTCTATTCTACTTCCTAGTCTATAAATTGAGGTTCCCTAGTTCAGATGTGAACAGAGTATACCAAAAGTGCCTGTAGCTTCTTGGCTTGTGTCTCCTCTTGCTGAGCAAGGGGAAAAACCAGCTTAAAAGTACAGCCACAGAAACAAACTACAAAAGGCATCTCCTCTCAGCTCCCCTTCCATTGTGCATTCCTTGAAGGACCCCCCCCCCCCGGCGGAATGAACTATTAAAAGAGACGAAATGAACCCAAGAACATGAGAACATCACGAAAAGCCCTCTTACTATCAAGGCAGGAAGTTGCTTTTGATCTGTCCCACATGCTCACAGTGCATTTCAGGGAAATAGCTTGGAGCAGGAAAAAGATGTGAGATCTGATCCCAAATCTGATCCTGGACAAGTGGCCTAGGTGTGTCCCACATCTGCTCCCATTTAGGAACACCTCTGGTTCTAGAGCAAACAGATACTTCTCTCAACAACCAACCAAATCAGGCTTCACCATGCGCTCAGAATACCTGGCTAAGTGTATTTCTGGTGAAAAGAACCTTCTTTCCCTGAACCTAAACAATAGCAACAGAGTCACATGAAGACACCCAGCTTATGAAATGGCTCAATACTGAGCCTGAAGAAGGGATGGGATTGGGAGTGTAGAGATGGCAGTTCAGATGGGTAGAGCTGGTCTGACCTTTGAAGACAGCAAGCCACTGCTAGAGTTTCTAATACTGTTGGATCAAGCTGTCAACAACAGTAGTACCACTGGAGAGAGAGGCTATTTTCTACAGCCTGTGTCTTCTCCCAAGATTCCTGTGACATCAAAGGTTGACAATGGAACAATGGTTCACCACTCCAGAGAGATCCTTTGGAGAGCTACACCCTCCCTAGGAGAGGCAAGTTGCAGGAGCCCTCCCAGCAGCCTTGGCTTAGCTGAAGCCCTCCCACTTGGCCTAATAGGCTCTGTCTTTATGCTGCAATGCAGGTCACAAAGCCCTGTGTGTGCTCTGGGAAGCCACAGATGTGAAGGCAAGTGAAGATCAATAGTGAGCTGGGTTCAGTGCCAGGGATGGAACTTGACGCCCCATTCTTGTTCCAGAGCTCAAGCAGTTTGGCTCAGCTAGGGCCAGCCTGCTTCTGTTCATGGAACTGTCATTTGGTTTTGGTCATTTAGACACTATTTGCTAACTGTTCATAATTCCTGTGTAATTTCACTCTGTACATGGGAAACAAAGACAGCAACACAAGGGGGCTGTTGTGTTCTGCTTTGCTTTCGTCAGTGAATGAAATTGGCTGGACAGAGTACAGGCTTTTTTTCCACATTGATTAATATTTCTTTTTCTGTATGACATAAACAATTTTAGGAAGAAAGTATGTGCTTGTGAGATAAGTACAGAATATCCTGTCTAGTTTATAAGTATAACATTTATCCATCTATTCTGGCAGGGAGATAGGTTAGAGTCTGAAAATTCACCATTCAGTCAGCCAATCTGTGAAGAGATACAAATCAACCGTTGCTATTCAAGAGATACTGCTATCCCACCTTGGCTCTGTGTAAATAAAGAAATTGGGGGTCCCTTTGGCAGAAAGAGCCCCATGCCTGAGGACATGACTTGTGCCTCCACAACCCTCAACTGGATTTCTTTCTGTAGTGTGTCAATCCTATCTGTTTAGAGGGGAAAGATCAGGTCATACATTCTGTCATTAAGTTAGAAGCTTTCCTGAAAACATAGGTCTTGGGCAGACTTTAAAGGAGAGAGCTCCTTCTAGGAACGCAGCAAATGCAAAGATGTCACTGTTTATTCTGAGGGAGCACTACCAAAACATGCTGGGTTCTTGTCCCAGAGGTTCCCCCATGCAGCTGGGCCAATCAAGCCTGCTCTACAGGAAAGCTTGCAAACTATAGGAAGAGAGTAAAGGAAGGTCTCTGCACCCAGTGTGCTGGCTAGAATTAGGAACCTACACAGGTTATTCCAGGGGCAGGCCTGGCTGCAGCCTGCTTTACACATGCACCCCACAGCTGTCTGCTGAGGAATCAGGCTTTCTAGTGTCTCCAGGTGGACACCCATGGTCTCTCTGTAGCTTTCTGAGTCTGATTGCAGCCCTGGTCTCATTTTTTTCTTGAGCTGGCCTGGCTCACCCCCAGACAAGCTCAGATTGCGATTATATTTTGGAGCCAGAAGGCTGGGAAGGCTATCTGGAGACTTGGAGTCAGCTTTTTGAGGTTTCTTTATCCTGTAATTCTAATAAACACAATCCATCAGCCTGTCTTATACAGGAAAGGGCATCATTTTTTAGACAGTTCTCAATTTATGAATAGCTTGTATTCCAAAATTTGTTTGTGGTCAGTTATAGAGGCAGATCCCCATAATAACAAATTTATAGGAGAAAGTGGTAGTTACGACAGTCCATCTGATCGGTTGCTCCTTTCCTTCCCTGGCCCCTCTCTGTGTTGGGGATCTAACCTAGGGCCTTGAACATTCTAGATGTATCAGTTTTTTGCTCAGTCACTGCGATAAAATAGCCTGACCAAAACAGCTTAAGAGAGAAAGGGTTTATTTTGGCTTATAGTTCCAGAAGTTTAGAATTCAGCATGGTGGGGAAGGAGAGACAAGAATAGGTGAGGCCAGGATATAAAACCTCAAAGCCGGTTCCCAATGACATACTCCACCCTGCAATGTTCCATCTCTCAAAGGTTCCATTACATCCCCAAAGGGCACTATTGGCTGGGGACCAAATGCTCAAACATAAGTGTCTATGGGGGACACTTTACATCCAAACAGTGACCCCAAGCAAGCACACCGCCACCGAGTCTCACCCCAAGTGCTTGCCTTTTGCTTTTTTTCTCTCTGAGACAGGGTCTTTCAGGGTTGTGCAAGAAGGCCTCATAGTCTTCATCCCCCTATCTCTCTCTGTCCTCTGAGAGTTGGAGTTACAGTCATGTGCCATCACCCATAGTTTCCTTACCTGACTTTAGAAAAAAATCAAGCCACTTTCTGTTTTTAGATTGAATTATATGAAACTAGCAAAATAGTTGAGTCATGATATTTTTCTACAGATGCAACCTGCAGTCTATTCTGTTTATCTTTCCACCTTCCTTCCCCACCCTTCAGTCTCCTATAGTCTCTTCCATTTTTGTTAGGTAAAATGTAAGCAAAGAGTACAGACTGCAAAGAAGCAGGCATGCAAATGAGGAGAGCGTTAGCAGGTATGGATTTGCATGGCTTCTGAAGTTGCATAGGGGTGCAGCAAGGAGGTGCCAGCAGACTCCAGACAGCAGATATTCCGACAAAAATCTTCAAGGTAATTTGGAAGAACTCTAGTCTGCCCTTTGTTGGGACTTGTCTCTGGGGCCAGGAGAGAGACAGCTGGGGTGCTGTCATGAGCAGGGCAGACAGATGTGGGCCACTGTAGTCATATGCATGGACTTGAGACAATGGGGTGTGTGTGGGTGTGGTCAGTGAAAGTGACTGCATGGACAAATGATGTGTGTGTCCCATTATGAGTCAACGGATAGGAGCGTTGCTTCGTGTGCAGTGTGCTGCAATAGAAACAGAGGTGCAGTGTGTCCTTTCCCTTCTGAAGGAAAGTAGACTATCTGGTTTCAGAGCTCAGGGTAAATGCTTGGCACACAGTAGGTACGTGGGAAGAGTTGCCTGGGAACCAAACCGTGCCCGTCATTTCTCATCTGTTTGCTGTGGAAAGATCAAAGTTCATTTTTATGATTTTTCTGAAGGGAAGGGTAGTCAAACTCAGAAAAAAAAAATCACTCATTTGTGTTGCCTTGGACACTGACTGCTTTAGGAGAAAGGTATATGTTTATTTAGATAATAGTTTTCTTCATTATTTTAATGTTTATCTTCTATTTGATGTAGGAACACACTATTTTCATTGGCCTATGACCTCCCTCCAACAAAGCATGTTCTTATCCTGATAGCACACGACTTAAAAGACTTTTGCATTCCGCATTCATTCGTGACAAACTAGCTGTGAGTTGGACTACTCCACCTGAATTCTAGGTCAATTAGAAGTACCTCTGTATCATACAGAACATACTGTCAGAGGACAACCACTCATTAACAGAACAGATTAGAGTGGGAACAGGAGGTAAGGAATACAGAGGGTTCAGAGATTATAGAAATGTTCCTTTTCCTCCTTGGTAAAGTCTAGGTTAATAAAACCACCGAAGGACACCGTTAGGAGCCTTCATGCAGTCCTGGTCACATCTTTCAAAAGGAGCAAATGTAGCAGTTAATGAATGCGTCCAGTCTAGTGAGCCTGCCTGCAAAGGGGTCTGGTGGCTCTGCTGTGCAAGTGATTTTCATTCTCCTTCTCCCTGCAGCAGAGCGTCCTGATGCCATCTGTTGCCTGTTTTCAGTAGTGAGGTCAATTCTGAGTCATTTTATGCAATTATGTAAATGTAGCTTCTGTAAATCGCAGGAAAGTACTGTTGCTGTCAACCATTTGTGAAAGCCATCTACTGGTAGGGCCTCCGCCTCCACTGTTCTTTCTATTGTTTAATGGATTTTTGGAAGGAAAGACTTGTAAGCATCTTTGTAAGATCATTTCTAAAACTTCCAAAGTTTTATGTAGTTTAAGAATAGTCTGGCATGATCTTTAAGTTTCTAATTTTGATTTGTTTCAAGTAAAGGTCTGTGAGCATGGTTCATCGGCTATTTCCAGACAAAGCCAATCTGGCTTTGATTCTCTTTCTGTATACTGGCCCTAGCAAAGTGCAGACACGCAGTCCTGTCTACACCGTGACAGTGTTGGAGCCTTCCACTCCACCTCTAGACTAGGAGAAATGTTATGCTTGCTTCTCCATGTAGGACCATGTCACTTACACTGTGCTAGACACAAACTGATCCACAACACGTGACAGGATGCTGTGTTGCTGTCCTGTATTGAAATGGGTCCTGGGTTGGGTTGGGCAGGGGCTGAGAGGAGACAGAGGTGAGAAAAAGCCTTCTCCCTAAAGCTGAATCAGACTGTGTTGTTAGGAGGTGCATCATGTCGTGACTTTTCCCACTATGAGTGGATAGGTTGTGTTTGGGAGAAATAAAGGCTTATACTAAATGGTAGCAAAATAGCAATTAACTAACATTGAAGTGGTAGCTGGAATGGAAGGGATAAGAATAAGCAGATAAGAACTATAGACCCTGTGAACTTTAGAGAAGTTCATAGGCAGATACCAAAGATAAATGCAGAGTTAAAAGAACATTCAGGCATCACAGAGGATTTAGTTATGCAGTTCACACAATTCCAAGTGCCTGCTGTGCACCAGGTTCTTTGGTAAATTCTGGAACACACTAGAAAACAATGGGCAAGGACCCCTAAAGGTCACATATGGAGGATGAGGCCCAGAATCACACGTGTCAGCAGACAAACAAACTGATTTATGGATAAGCAAATAACAGCACATGTAGCAAGAATTAAAATGATAACCTGTGAGACAGGAGCAGAGAGGTCTGCAGTTATGGGGACCAGAGAGTGAAATTGGATAGTTCTTGCAGACATCCTCTCTGAAGAGGTTCCATGCCAAAAGACCCATGGTATCTGGAGGGATGGCTCTGTGAGCATCTCAGGTCGTCATGCTGCAAGAGCAACAAGAGACAGTAGAAAGTTCCAAGGCAGGAGCAAGCTTGAAGTGTGCCCAGAAGTTAGAAGCATGCAGTGGATGGATGAGAATAGGCTAGAGGAGGAAGAGGAGAAGAAGAACGAGGAAGAGGGGGAGGGGGAGGAAGAGGAGAAGAAGAACGAGGAAGAGGGGGAGGGGAGGGGGAGGAGGCAGATGTTAAGTGACTTTTGGGGCTTTGCATGAGATAATGATAATGGTATGAAATGATACGAAAAGAGATTTGGTTTGTTGGGAACAATCTTTCAGATGTGCTGAGTTTGAAATGCCTCCTGGATCTCTTCTTAAATCCAAGAGTTGATGTTAAGAAGTCAATTAGATGTCCAAACCAGGAGGTTAGAGGGGAGGGTGAACTGGAGTCACACGAATTGGGACCTAATGTATAAATGTCTTATAAAACTATGACTTCTGAGACGAACCAGATAACGTAGATAATGTAGACAGGAGACTGTTTGGTGCACTCCTCCCTATAGAAGTCCAGAAGCAACAGGAGGAGCTTGTAAGGGAGTCTTGGAAGTAGGTACCAGTAGTGAGAATGCAGAATCCAGGCATAGAAGCAGGAATCCTGTTTACAGAACAAAAGATTTAAGGCTGGTGTGGTAGTGTACACCTGCCATCCTAGTACCTGCAAGGTAGAGGCAGGAGGATCAGGAGTTCCAGGTCGTTCTTGGCTACATAGCAACTTCAATGCTAGCTTGAGATACATAAAATATTGTTGCTTTCCTCTACCCACCATAGAAAGAGAGACTTATGAATCTTGCCAAATGCAGTGGATAGAAAAAGCAAGATGATCCCAAAGGCTGAGTAGAAATTCATATCTATCTGTCTATCTATCTATCTATCTATCTATCTATCTATCTATCTATCTATCTATCTATCTACATACCTATATCATCTGCTATTTTACATGCATGTAACATATATGAACATATACACTATATACATACATATGCAAACATTTGTGACATTATCAGAGCACCTACTAATATGCCTCTGCTTCTTTAAAATAATTTTTGTAGATTTTTAAAAATCACATTGTTTTGTAGGTCAACAATGTCCTAGCTGCTGGAAAATAATTCAAACAATCATACAGTCACAGGCCTCCTTCTACCTCCTACTTGTTGAAATGTCAAAGAGATTTGGGAAAACCACCTATTTTAATCAAGATTTTATTCCAATGCCTAGCATATTAAGCTTTCACTCTCTATTAGCCTCTCTGCCTAGATTCATAGAACATATGGATTCTTTTTTCCTGCTAGGAGCCAAGTATGATAACTATCCAGAATGAGAATCATCTTAGAATTTTGGAGAGTACATGGTTGAAAGGGTCTGAGTCTCTGAAACAGAAACGCAATCTGGTATAATAAAAAAATAATCCCATGGTTTCAAACTTCGAAAATCACTGGTACCAATCCCAGCTCTGCAGCTTGCTACTTGATCCCACATGAGTCTGTGGGATGTTTTCTTGCCTATAGAGTGGAATAAATATTATTTCTTTATTCCTCCCTTCTGGAGGGGAACAGAGCCCCCACCTGAAATCATGTGGATTGAGGGCATCTCAGCCAGAGAGTCAGAATCAGAACTCCTGACTTGATTTCCTATCTTGCTCTTTTCCATCTCTCTTCAGGGAGCCACCCTGGTCATTCGTAGTTTGTTTCTGCATTTTCTTTTACACCACAAGTATGTTCTTGTGAGGTCTTTGCTAGGATTAGCCCAAGACACATATCCTATCTATGCATTGTTTCATATTTGCCTGCCTTATTTTCCATTCCAACAACTTGTAGGATTACAGAGTCATATCACCACATCTGGCCGTTCCTGCTCTTATGATACTTCTCTCTCTCTCTCTCTCTCTCTCTCTCTCTCTCTCTCTCTCTCTCTCTCTCTCTGCATGTGAGAGGTTTGGCACTCTTGTACCTCTTTTATTTTCTAGCCCCCACTCTGGATCCCTAGGGTGGTCTCTGATGGCGTGGCGGCAGCACGGGTATGGAGGGGAGGCATGCCTGCTGTGGGTCCAGCCGGTCCCCCATGTGCTCTGACTCCCTTTGAGGTAAGTGGAGACACATTTCTTTCCTGGCAGCTGCAGAGACCAAGCGTCAGAAAAGGGCTTTGAAGTTTCCCAAGGAGGAAAGACATTGTATAAAGAGAAGGGCTCATGATTGCTTCCTGACTTCAGTGCATTAGCAATGATCTGCTGAATTTTGGAAAACAGCAGTGGACTTCACATTTAATTGTTTTGATTCCTTTTTAATAATAAAAAACTGCTCTTAGATAAATATGATTGGAAAACAAGCTAAAAACAATAGGAATAAATCCCAGAGCTGCTCAGATATCTGTTTATAAATCAGATGGTGAATAAAGGCACCTAAACAAAAAATCCCCAAACTTGATATCATTAACTTTGCTATAACATGCAATAGAGGTTTAAGACTATTAAATTTACTGAAATACATTTTCAATATATGCTTAGAATTTGTTTTCATCTCCTGTTCTATTTTCAAATAGGCCCAAGGGCAGGAACTGCTTATTTTAAATTCACCTCAAATTCAGTCCTCCAACGTTCACCCCAACTATCACAGCCTCTCCCTTGATCCTGCATCTTCCTCCCAGTCTTCCTCTCCCCCATATTCTTCTTTGTGTGTCTCTTTGTGAGGAATAGCTCTCTTCTCCCAATCGCACAAATAATATAGTTGTTTTTACTCTTATTGACAATAGTCACAGTCAGGAACAGATATAAGTGCATGCTGCATGTGTGAGTGCATGGGTGTACTTATGTGTGAGCATGTCCATGGACTCCAGAGGTCATTGTCAAGCGTCTTTCTCAGTTTTTGTCCATTTTGTTTACTTGAGATTGAGTTTTTCAGTAGACCAGGAGCTCACTGATCCAGCTACACTGGCTGGCCAGTGAGCTTCTGGGACCCTCCTGTCTCTGCCTCCCCAGTGCTGAGATTATAAGTAAGTACTGATGCACCCACTCTTTGATGTGGATTTTGGGGATTGAACTCAGGTTCTCAGGCTGTATGGTAAGGACTTTACAAACTGAGCCATCTCCCTAGACCCGTAGGTTGTGTCAATTTTATAGTTTGTCTTTAATCAACTCAAAGGAGATTGAGTAGTCATAGCCGAGATTGCTGGAATGCTTGGCAGAAGACCAAATTAATGTAGTAAGCATTTAGTTAAGTTTATCAGGCTCTGAGTGTGTACCCTGCATTGTGTTATGTGAGTTGGGGCACTACACAAAGGAGAAGTTACTTAATGGATGCTTGAAGAAGGCATGTCATGATGGGAGACACATCTTTGCTGACATAATGAGAAGAGAAGATTATAGAGGAGAGGAAGCAAGCAATATATTGAAGAACTGCAGGCTTTGCGTGGCACAGGGAGGGGCGATGCTGCAGAGGGCATTGGGAAGGTCTGAAGCCCAGCAGTGTAACTGGCAGGAACAAACAGATCTATTGAACTAGAGTGGAAGTAAGGGATACAGACTTGGAACGGAGTCTAGAATAGTGATCTAGGAGAAGCAAGGGTAGAGGGATGTGGGCCTGGGAGAAGGTGGGCCGGTGGGTGGTTTATTGGGGAAGGGGACTTACCATCAAGCTTGACTACCTGAGTTTGATCTCTGTAGCCTGCATGTAGAAGGCAAAAATTGACTCCTCTCAGCCCTGCACATGCACAGTGGCTTCTGTGCATTCACATACACATGGATGTGAGCAACCATCCAAATAAACATAGACATGTATTTTAAAAGGGAAACAGACAACATGGAATGTAATTGATAGTGAGGCGTGAAACCCTCCTTGGAGCCGCATGACTTCTAACTATATAACCACAAAGTGCACTGAGACACATAAGGTTTGGGACTATGCTTTGAGTGTTTGAATGTCTTCCTTAGACAAGGTGTGTGATAGCTGGGCAGTGGTGGCACATGCCTTTAATCCCAGCACTTGGGAAGCAGAGGCAGGCAGATCTATGAGTTTGAGGCCAGCCTGGACTACAGAGTGAGTTCCAGGACAGCCAGGGCTACATTGTATTTTGAGAAAACAAACCAAAACAAATCAACCAACTAAACAACAAAATGACAACAAAAACAAGCTGTGTGATGTTTTAATATGTGAGTTCATTACAATAAGATGGGGGGGGGGTAGGCAATGGAGACCCAAGTCAAACATCCAAAAATAAAGTTCTCACCAGAGTTAAGGAAGCAAAGATTCATAGACTAGACAGAGATAGAGAGCTGGGATGAAAGCCTTGTGTTAGAGGTAGAGTTGAGACGAGGGATAAAGGAAGGATGCTTCCTTCCTGGCTTCAAACACTGCCTCCTCCTCCTCCTGCCTCAGGCTGCAGTGGTCAGGTCTCTGGAGGACAGTTTAGTTTAGTGATTAAACACATGGCTTCTGTTAGTTCCCGGGCTGCCATCTGGGCTCTATGACCGGGACCAGATCAACCTGGCTGGTCTTCAACTTTAGCATTAGTCAGCTGGGGGAAAGTTAAAGCACCTACCCTAAAGTTACTAAGAAAGTTCAAACTAGTCAAAGGAGAGGCAGGCTGCGATGCTGCTTGTGTGCTGGCTGGTGCTATTCAGGGTGTTCTTTGCTCTGACTTTTTTGTTTTGAAACTGAAGATTGAGGATCTAGTTTACTTTGGAAAGAAAGGACAAGTAGGAATTTTCAAAAATTTGAAGTCAAACCTCTTTTGTAGTCTGCCTACCTGCTCCCTCAATGTGAAAAATTGGGCCAGCATCAGAACCTCTTTCCTCTTCTGCTCTTCTCCCACTTCCTGATTCTGCTGACACACACGGCCCAGAGTTATTATCTTTCCTGCTGCTTTCTGTGGAATATTCAAAGAAAGCATGAGCACAGTTCAGTTGATATAATGAGATAGCATGAGACCCTTGCTTGTAGGGCTAGTTTGAATTCAGGCTTACCAACTTCCTGTATGTAGAGAACCTTCAAGCATTGACACTTCCGCATGGAGACAGGAAGTAGAATTCCCCAGAGAAGAGGAAGTAATTCAAGTTATGAGGTACCTTTCTGTATATTTTCTCAAGTTGTCCCTCTCACCACCCAAAGAGAGGGCAGTCATTGTTCTTATTTTATGGGTGAAGAAGCAAATTGGCAGCCATTAGACTACATGTCTAGGGATGACTAGCAATCGACTTCCAGGCAATGTATCCTATGATGAGACTGTTTGAATGTGAAATGTCCACCACAGTCTCATGTGATTGTACTCCCTGTCTCCTGCTGGTGGCAATGTTTTTAGGTTGTATAGGGCATAGATAGAGGAAGTAAGTTGTTAGGGTGAGCAGGCCTTGTGGGTTATAGCTTGCCACCTGATCTGGCGACCTGTCTGCTTCCCAGTGGGCACCTTGTAAGGAGTCTAGTCATACTCTTGATGTCACAGAAGAGCTGGTCTTGTTGTCTTGCCTTCTTTGCTATGGTGGACTCCCACTTCTCAAACTGTGAGCTGAAATAAATCTCCACTCCTTTAAGCTGCTTCTGTTGTGCATTTTGTCATAGCTTTGAGAAAAGCAAGTAATAAAGAAAAGACTGAAAAACAATTCTTCACTTTTCTCTCTCCAAGAAAATCCAGGAGTTTCTCTCTTGAAATAATAGAGGACCAAATGAATGATCTGTGTATATTTCACCTTTGCGATAAAATCTCCAAATCTCTGCTGAACCCATGACAACCGGATACAGACATGGCATGTCTGTATGACTTGTCTTACCTTATAACAACATGAGGTGACATGACAACAGATAAGGAGCATCCATGGTACAATGATGAATCACTCTGAACAACGAGAGTGGATACTGAGGGCACAGATGTCACAACTGTGTATGTATTTAGGCTCTCAAGAATCAACACCACTGGTGTGTGTGTGTGTGTGTGTGTGTGTGTGTGTGTGTGTGTGTGTGTGTGTGTGTGTGTGTGTTTAAGCAACTGGCTTATGCAATTATTGAAGGTGAAAAGTCCTCCTGTCTGTAAATGGCAAGCTAGGGAACTAAAGATCGGAAAAGAGATAGAACTGACAGGGAGGAATTAGTATTTCAGTCTGAGGCCAGAGAAGACACAAGATCTCTGATTATGCATTCAGGCAAGAGCCCTGCCATGCATAGATGAGACTTACCCACAGTCAAATATTAATCTCACCCAGAAATATTCTTGTGAATATAAGCAGACTAATGTTTGGCCAAATATCAGGACACCCCACAGTCTAGTCAAACTGACATATACAATTAGCTACCAACCCCTCCCTGCTTTTTGAGGCAGGATCTAACTATATAACATTGGCTGGCCTCTATCTCGTGACATTATTATTTCTGCCTCCTGAGCATTGACACTACAGATGTATGCTGCTATGCCTACCTTATTTTCTGAAATACTTTATTTTTATGAGTAGCTCACTCTACTGTCAGCATTGGGTTTCTTGTATCAGTGGAACCATGTGAACACATAACTGTCACTAAAATGCTCTCGTTATATGAGGTATGTGTGGTGACCTTCTTGGTGTGTACCTCCTGGGGGATTGGCAAACACAAGATAGCATGTATCTGTCATTGAAGTATCATATAGAATATTTTCTCTAGATATCCTCCATGTTCAATGCATTTCACTTCATCCCCTCAACCCCTGGCAACAACTGATCATTTTATTGCCTCCATAGTTTTGCCTTTTTTTTTTTTTTTTTTTTTTTAAAAGAATGACTTATAGCTGCAATTATATAGCATGTAGCCTTTTCAGATTGGCATCTCTTCCTTAGTCGTGTGCATGTAAACTTCCTCTGTTCTCATGACCCGGTAGCTCATTTCTTTTTGCTGCTGGGAATCTTTCATTATCTTGGTATTCCAGTTTGTTTATCCATTTATTTATCAACGGAGATCTTGGTAGCTTTCAAGATTTGGAAATCATGAATGACTTATTCATGGTTATTCATTTCTGGCAAACATTTTTGTGTAAGATTTTGTGTGCACAGGTTTTTCAACACATCTGGACAAAAGCCAGAAGAGTGCAATTTCCTGGTCTGTAAGGGAAGAATATGGTTAATTTTGTTAAGAACTGACCAAGTATCTTTTCAAGGGTCTGTACTCATGCATATTCTCTGTAGAAGGAACTGTGTGGCTGCCTCTGCATAAATGGGGGTGGGGTGGGGTGCCCCGAGGAGCCACATCTCCTACAGGAAGACCTAATTGAGGACTGCCTGAGAGACCAAGGATTGCTGATGCAGACAATATCAGCCAATTGGGAACTGCTGTTTAGAAGGGATGCTTTCTTGGGACCAATGGGGCCTGGGTGGAGAGTATTAAAGGAGCTTGCTGCAGTGTTCAGATGAGCTTGCTGCAGTGTTTCTCACCTGCTCCTAGAGTCTGTGCCCGTTGATTCTGTGACACCTCATCTCCAATCCCCAAGGGCAAGTAGGGTCAGGACACAGGCAGCAATTCTCCACAGAAATAAATGAGTTCCTGTGACAGTTCCCTGTCAGAATTTGACGTCAGATCTTGGAATTTGGTGGTTGTGATAGGTTTATCATGGATCTCATTGTCTTAGCTTTCAGGGTCCTAATGACAAATAAGGAATATCTTTTTGTCTGCTCATTTCTGCATATCTTCTTTAGTGAAGTGTCCTTTAAGGTCTTGCTCAGTTTTTAATCAGGTTCCTCCCACTCCCACCCCCTTGTTGATATATATGAGTTCTTTGGATAGTATTCCTTCAACAGTTGTGTATTTTGTAAATATTTTCTCCTACTCGTTGATCTTCTCATACACTTGATATGTCTTCTATGACGGATACGTTTTTAATTTCAATGCATCCCAGCTGGATATCTCTTCTCTGGATTGTGCCTCTGGATTTGTCTCTAAAAAGCAGTCATCAGATCCAAGTTTAATGTGATGCTTTAATATGTTATTTCCTAGAAGCTTTGCACCTTACATTTGGCTCTATTATATCCATTTTGGAGACTGCTCAGCAGGGAGAAGTGCTTGTGCCCAGGTTCGAATGACCCAGTTCCATCGCCAGATCCCGTGGGTAACGGGAGAGAAGTGACAGCTGACTGTTGTTTCTTACCTTCACTCATGTGCTGTGGTACGTGTGCACCAGCAGGCACACACATACACACAAAACAAATACAGCAGAATTACTCTCTATTTTGAGTTAATTTTGTGATGGGTTTAGGTAAAGCCTTTGTCTGGATTCAGATATTTGCATGCCTGTCCAGTTGTTCCAGCAGTGAGATGGTTGAAGCAACCATCTTCTCTCTGCTTTATTGTGTTCCCCCGTTTACACAGATGAGCTGATTATCTTTATATAAATCTATTTCTGCTCTCCCTATTCTGTTGCATTGATTTATTTGTCTAAACTTTTGCCAAAACCACAGTGTCTTGATTACTGGAATTTATAATAAGATTTGAGGTCAGGGAGTGTCAGTCCTAGAAATTGATTCTTTAATATTCTATAACTCTTCTGGGTTTGGGGGTCTGTTTTAAAAATTATTGCATAGTTCTATATTCTCCTACTTATATTTATTTTGGATTTAACTATTTCCTCTAATAGTTATGTTCCAATGAAAAATGGTATTTTTTGGTGTGCCTCTGCAAGTGTATCTATAGGGTGTTAATAGTTATTATTAAACTGCAGTAATTAGCTATGATTCCAGGTTATATTCCCCACACCTTAATGACATAGGACATCTGAAAGCTTTTATACATTTGCCAATCTAAACCATGGAACATGATGATTAGTGCTTGTTGTTTCAGCTTGTATTTCTCTTATTATGAATGAGGCCAGCCATCTGCTTATGTTAAAAAAAACCAGTGCTCCCTAGTCTGTGAAGGGCTAGCTTTTGCCCACTTTTCAGATGGGTTGTTGACCTTGTAAATAAGTAAGAGGTAGAATTTCCTCTATGCTATGAGATTAGTTAGATCTTTGTCTGCATTATGAAATCCATTTCTCTCTCAACTGCCTCTCAATATTTTGGCCTCAGAATATTTTTTTCCTTATTGGAGTTACTTTTAAGTCATCAAGAAGGATCTGTGTGTGTGTGTGTGTGTGTGTGTGTGTGTGTGTGTGTGTTATAACTGGAGTAGTTTGTGTTTTATAATTAGTGTGGGGTGGGAAGCATAGCATAGAGGACAAGATGATGCTTAAAAACCAATAGAATGACTATTCAGTAAACGAACAATACCTTTTTGGAACATTGTTATAAGTATCGCTTAAAAATAAGCTCCATTACTTGTGTTTTGTTCTAAAACCCAGGATCCTGGCCCTAAAGGATGGGACTGCCCCATGGTACTGTTGCGGTTTATGTAACGAAGCACAGCACTTTCATGTTGGGGGCAGGGATAGTAATCTGCTATACTTCTGTTTAGTGAAGGCTTCTCACGCCAATGCTCCCAGCTGCCACCTTTCCTTCCTATCACCAGAATTCCTTATTTAGTATATTTGAGACATTAGCTGAAATAATTAGGAAGAGGGCTTCAAATAACTGAGTACTCAGTGCTGCTTTTTGTAGGGGTAGGAAAAATCGTATGAGTTCCACTTAACAGTCTGAGAACTCACTGTGTGCCGGGCCATAGGTTATGACTTAGTATTAAGAAAGAAAGGAGGCCTGGACTTGGAGAGGCAGGGAAGATCTGGGAGGAGAGGAGAGAGGCAAACCATGATCAGAACACACTGTATGAGTTTTTAATAAAAACTCAACAAACAAAAAGAAAGACAGTATGAGAATAACGGATATAGAAGGAACCATAGAGTCTCACTGGTTAGGACCCATCTTCTTAGCCAGTTCAAGAGGTTTCACAGAGGAGATGATACAGGGCTAGCCACAGGAGGATGAATGCACTACAGGTATTTCCAGGAGAAAGAAGAGCACAATGGTGAGATATACTATGTTCTTCCTGTTAGTATTAGGTACTTCCATGGACAGCTAGACATGTCTTTACAACCAGCTCCCAGACACAGCGATGAGACATGTCATCTCTAGCAGCAGTTCTGCTCCTGCCATGGCACCCACTGCAAGACCCTTTGAGCATGTGTCACATAATCCAGGCCTGGATAAAAGACTCGAAGACTCCCTTCACAGAGGCTGCCTCTGCCAATAACACCTCTCAGGTGAGACCTACTTCTTGGTGTGATTTGTCTGGGATTGAACCATGTATTCTCACACTTCCCAGTCTCCATTCAGAGAAGAGAGTGCTTCTTTCTTCTCAAGCACAGTTTGGAACAAATAATACCTCCCCAATACTTTCTGAGCCTTAGAATCGAAGGCAAATGTCAACATGGTGGTCAAAGGCTTTGACTAGGAGACATTAGGGAAAATGGGGGAGAAAGTAAAACTACGACACACCTGGAGATGGTGTAGACAGTCTGACAAGAAGCAAATACTGGCTGCAAATATATACACAAGAAATTGCCAGGATGAGGAAGCAGGAGGAAGGGACCTCACCCATGATATAGCTCTTCCATCCAGGAAGGAGAAGGATACAAAGCAGATTGGGTATGAAGAATTTCATATTGCACTCCAAGATAGTTTTAAGCAAGCTGATGGGGAGACCTTCAGGCAAAGTTGCTCATTAGACAAGACTCCAACCTTTCAGATGAGCTCAATCCCTTTCTGTTGGAGCCAAGAGCAGATCTCAAGGACTGTGGCTGCTCATGAAGGAGGTGATAGATCTGAGGGAACAGTGGTAGTGTGAGGCTTAGTCACCTTCCCTCCCAGCAGCATCCTAATGGATGGCGCCTTTCAGTGGCCACATGGGAGGATAACTGCTTTAGTCAATGGTTTAAGACATTTTTGTGGCTTGCCGCCACCCTCAGGACTCACTCCTCTGATGGGGGCCCTGATCCACAGTTCTTTTTGAATCCATGGGTAGTCAAGAACATTTTGTATGTGTGAAAAGTAGAGGGTACAGAAACTAGCAATAGGAATGAAATTGATCATGACAAAAATGTTCAGATAGTAGATGCCTTAGTGATTGCTATAGAGAGTTTGGACTTTACCTTATGGATGATAAAGGAGCAACTTTATACTTGACATTTCAGGAAATCACTTCACACATAACAAGGAAAGTGACTGAAGTGATGAGAAACTAAAGAAAAAAGACTTGGAAGGATTTTGTAATAGTGCAAGCAATAGACATTGAAAGCCAAGTCAAGGTGAGTGGAGAAAAGGGAATGGCTGGCTTTATTAGAAAAATTGATGGGACTGATGGTTCAATGGTCAGGAATGGCAGAAGTGGTGGTGGGTGATACTTAGCTTTCCGGCCTATGGGAGAGGTGGATAGACAGTGTCATTAACCAAGGTGGTCCACAGTAGAGGAAGATCAGATGGAGAGAACAGTAAGTTTATAGGAGTCGAATGGCAGGGCCAATGGATTCTGCTTCCCAAGAGACTTAGAGCGATTCTGTGGTTCTAGTTTGTCTCCTCTGTATACACTACAGCATGTACCTCACACATGTTCTGGATCAGAGTAGAGTCTGTGCTGGGCTCACAGGCTGGGCACACAGGCTGGGCACACAGGCTGGGCACACAGGAAATGACACTTGCATTTCTATTAGTTCAGAAAGTCTATTTTGAATTGCCACCCACTCAAGTCCTGAGGTATTTTTCATATGACAGTTTTTGATGCAAATCCTTATTTATTTATTTATTTATTTATTTATTTATTTGAATTGGAGTTTGAATCCAGGATCTTTATTTTATTTTATTTTATTTTATTTTATTTTATTTTTGATACTTTATTTACATTTCCAATGTTTCCCCTTTTCTGGGTCTCCTCTTTGGAAGCCCCCTATCCCCA
>CM052716.1:39227716-39255842 GCA_028551405.1 Uromys caudimaculatus
TCCCTCACAGAGGCGGGGAGGGGGAGGGGACACGGGGGTTCCAAAGAAAAGGGGAATCATCGGAAATGTAAATAAAATATCAAAAAATAAAAAAAAAATAAAAAAAAAATAAAAAAAAACAAAAACAAAAAAAAAAAAAAAAGATTGTAAATTAATTTGATCACTGCAGAAAGCAATTTGGCACCTCTTCAAAGACTAAAACAGGCCTTGTCTGACCCAACCACCCCATTCCTGTGTATCCGAAACGACTTTCAGAGGGCTCTAAGAACTCGCGAGATGTTCATAATGACATTGCTCACACCGCCGCTGGTTAATGGGTGTGGGGTTCAAGTATTAATGGGAAGCTTCTGGCTTCATGGAAAACCAGTGAGAACAGACCAAACCACACTAAACGATACACTTCAAAGCTAACACGTACATTTTACGAAACGTTCAGAAGGGTTGAAAGCCAATACACTGTTTTAATTCCCCATGTTTAAACTGCTTACTCATTTCAAGAAGCATCCTAATAGCAAATGCTTCATTTCAACACAGACATGTGTCTCCATTCACTAAGCATGGCTACATACTGTCTCGCTTGAATGAAGAAATGACATTACTTCACTACTGCTATCATTGCATTAACTTCCCTGAGTTCCCAATCCGGGGAATACTATCGTACACTCTTCTAGAAAGGAAAAATAAAGACTCCGCGTTCGTTTGTGTCTTGGCCAAATCATCTTTTTGTATCTGCATAGGGTCGAATTCATTTCTCTAACACACGTGTTGTCTTCTTCACCACTGTCTCATACCGCATACCGGTTTGACAAGGAACCAGGTGCTAATGTCTATGACCTAGTAGCAGTCATGGTGAGACTGTTGCGCCAATTTACTTTTAGGCTGAGGGTGGGAAGAATGCCATTAATTGTTCCAAAGCAGGCTGGAGTAGATCTTTAACTTAACTTTAGGGATCTGTTGGTACAGCAGGGACAATAAGACACCCTGAGATCAAAACTCAGAAGCATTTCCAACAGTCTCTTTAAGCCATAAATATGTATCTAGCAGAATGGCATCAATTTAGTCCCAGTTCATCTGAGATCATTAAACCAGACCATATGTAGCTCTTCCGTTGCTCGCCTGTGCCTCTTGGCAATTAAGGAAAACACGCTTGACCCTTGAGAGTTTCATTAGAAAAGTGTTGCTTCCAGCTGCTACTTGTTATTGTCAGCACAACCTATCCTACTGGCCTCTCCAGCCACAGCCAGACTACAGAATCACACACACACACACACACACACACACACACACACACTCACACACACTCACATACACGCACCACATCTGCTACCACCTTTCTCCTCCTAAGCCTAACTAAATATCCTTTTCCCTCACCATTAAGGTTCTACGATCTTGCTAGGACATAGGAGAGGTAGACCCCGAATACCTTCAGGAAGATCTCATCTGTCAAGATGCACGCATGCTTGGAAAGAGGCTGCTCCGTTATCAAACTGTGCTTCAGCCCTTACAGATCTTTACAATCCGACTTAGATTAAGAGATCAGCAGCCAACCCAGAAGCTGTGGACTAATACCAGCACTTAGGGCAAATCATTACATAAAGGCTAAGGCCTTTCAGGATCCCAGCCCTGTCTTCCCATCTCACCATCTCAAACTCCCAGCTTTCAAGAATTTGATAGACGTGAATACGACAATGATTGGACCCAGTATTTCTGCCATACTCAGTGTAGGAATAGTGACCATGGAGACCCTTGTGAGAAAGCTGGCTGGTGTGTGCTTATCTCGTCCCTGAAACACAGAGGCTGCCATCTTTAGAGACTCTGGAGTCCTGCATTGACTCAAAATGTTCTACAGCAGCACAGTTTAGACTTCTGCACCTGGTAGCACAAGATGACCACAGGTGTGACTCTCCTCACTGAGTGAATGAGAACACCCTGGAATACGGTCTGCAGTGTCTGAGTTTTCAGTGTCGTGATAGTCTTACAGGCAAATGAGTTCATTCATGACAGGATTAGCTAGGGTAAGGTCACTTCAGAAAAGATGCTTCATCGTGGTGTGATCGTCTTAGGACCGTCCCATAGGACACCTCACACTGGAGAATGGAGTGATGTGTCACCACAAATCAGAATCTGCTGCTGGACTTGTTAGTGGAGAGGAAGAGGTGGCACCTACGAATGAGAAGAGTGAAAGCAAAGAGGAAGTCAAGAGCAGCTAATGCTCAGGGGCTTGACAGTTTCATACCTGTGTGTGTGCGCAAGTGTGTGTGTGTGTGTGTGCGCAAGTGTGTGTGTGTGTGTGTGTGTGTGTGTGTGTGTGTGTGTGTGTGTGTAATGCATACCAATTACACTCGTCTTCACCCTCTTACCCCCCCCATGCCTACCAACCTACCCCTCCCTTCCTCCTTACAAGTTCTATTCCCACTCTCATGTTAGTTTGTTTTATTTTTGTTTTGTGTCCCCCTGATCTTAGCCAGGGCCATCCACATGAGCATGGCCACGAAGCTATCAACAAGAGCACGTTCCTAGGATGATAACAGCAACTCTGTGTAAGCTTTGTGTTCCTGGGGCCTGGAGTCTTTTTTTCTATGAAAACGAATATGTTTGTGTTTTCCATTAGGTCACCACCTCCTCTACAACACAGCTTATGTCTGTGTGTGGCCAACTTTGGCTGAGTGGGACCTCCTGGGTGGGGCACACTCTCTCCAGCTATCCCAAGAGAAGGATTAACATAAGCTGCAATAGGAAAGTTGGAGGCACGCAGAAATTCCAGTGCTCCTCCCATGACAGCAACTCAGCCTACATGCAGGGAGTCTAGGCTCTGCTAGAGATCATCTGTCAGCAAGGGACTGACCCACTGCTGTCTGGAGAACTTCCCACCCCACCCTCTGATTCCAAGTCAGCGATTGATTCTAAAGTAATGCTACGAAACAGCAGCTTCCAAGAAGGTCTATTAGGGTAATGAATATTTCATTGACCCTTCAGTGTGGTGCCTTATAAAAAATCAAACATGCTTTGCCTCCAAAAATAGAACCAATAAATTTTACATAAGAATTGGCTAGCTATTTTATCTCCATGGCTGTTTATTTCCCCTCTGTGATGAGCATAATAATACCCCAACCAGAGCCAGAGTGTCCACTTCTCAATACCTGGCACTTATGAATAAGTTATCATACAAAAAAAAAATCCCAGATCTTACAGATGTGGTTACAAGACTTGAGATGGAGAGATTCTACTGGATTACCAGAGAAGATCAGATGTAATTACAAAAGGGAGGCAAAAGAGTCAAAAAGTCAGGGAAAATGGAGAAGTGACTATGTTTTAACTGAGGTTAAAACAATGAATTATCTAAGGCAATGGAAGAAGGGATCATGAGCCAAGAAGCAAAAACAGTCTCAAGTGACCAGAAAAAAGCAAGAAAGCAGATTTCCCAAGAAGTCTCTTGAAGGAATTCAGCAACACTGACTTGTTAGTTTTAGACCTCTGACCTCCCGAACTCTCACTGTATTAGTTTAAGCCAATACATGTGCTGTGATTTGTTACAGCAGCAGAAGGAAGCTAACACACTGTCCCTTGCTCAACCCGATGGAGCTGACACTAACAAGCTGTTTGGCGGGCCCCTCTGCCACAGCCTCCCACTCTGCACAGCAATGGGGGGCACTGAAGAGACATTTAAAGTCAAAGGGAAGAGAGAAACCTGGGTGTTACTGGCCCCTTCCCTGGTTGGACAATGTTCCCACCAGTGATTCCCCTTCATGGTCTCAGTTCGCAACCTACCCACCTAGGCACACAAGCTTGTGACGCACCTCTGCCTCTCTCTCTCTACTCCTCCAGACTGGCGTTGCCTTCTTGTATCAGTTTGTGTAACTCTTGTCCTCTGCTTGTTCTAAACTGAGCATATGAAAACCATCTTCTTAGTGTGCCTGAGACAGACGGGTGGTGGCTCACCCCTGTAATCCCAGCACTTGGGCATTGAGTCGGGACATTTCCTAGGAGTTCAAGGCCAGCCTGAGTAATATCACATTATCCTAATAAGTACCAGACCAGCCAGGGCTACAAAGAAAGATCCTATCTGAAGAGACCAAAATAAAAATAAATTAAAAAAGAAAGGAAGAAAGGAAGAGAAGGAGGGAGGGAGGGAAGGAGGGAGAGAAGAAGGGAGAGAGTAAGGGAGAGAGAGAGAGAGAAAGGGAGCCACATTTCTGACACCACTTACCTGCATTTCCAGCCCTGGGATTACTGAGGTGGGACCATGTTTAGCATCCTCTCCCATCCCTTTCATTCTCTCAGGTAAGTAATATTAATGGCTTTCCAGAGATCAAGGGTCTTGTCTCATCTTTCATGCTCTGATCTTGTCAGCATAATGAATTGGATAACTTCATGAGGGTGGCTGAGCTGCAATTTTGTTAGTTTATGCAAATTGCTGTCTTTCAGATGTGAGTCAGTCAGATTTGCTGTGATCTAGTGACCTAGAAAAAAAATGAGAGTGACAATTCTAAGAAAAGATGTCCTTTTTTTTCAGCTGCCTAAGTCTTGTTGGCAAATCAAAACATACCCCCCATTGGTGTTTGGCTGCAAGATCATTCTGGTTAGTTTTAGTTAACTTTCTGAAGCCGAGGAAATTAATATTTAATTTCAGATGTTGCTGAGTGGGAACATCCTTTGGGTCAATAAGACAAACTATTCATTCTCAAGCTTTATCTTTTTCTATGTTCCGGGTATGGCAGTCTTTGGTTGTCTTTGGACAAATAGCACTGGCCCCTCTAAATAAAATTTCAACATCCAAACCTACCTTGATGTGATAAGTTTTCTAGGGATGCCATTGTAACAGGGCTCCAGACCTTAGCACAACCAACTCCATGATGGAAGAAGTGCCAATCAGTCTGTGAAACTCAACATGTAGACAGCACCATCTGCCAGAAAGAAAGACCTAATCCATCAATTCCATAGTTATGTGAAAGTCCCTAAATGTACTAACCTTGCTTTTTAGCTTCTACAGTTCCACTTCTGGCTAACTGTTCTTGTTAATTGAAGTATGTTGATCCAGGACATGATTTTTGTGCTTAAAAGCTCACCCTGAGAAGGACTTGGAGCTTTATTGGGTTCTCAAACACCCAGTAGAGTTGCCAGGCATCTAATACTTTCTATTGGCTTAAACCCATGTCTGAGCAGTCTTCTCTAGTGAATACACCACCACAACATGACAATACCACAGCTGCACAGCAGAGGTGGCAGAGAATTATTCCAAAAACTAGAAACCCCAGATCAAGGATTCTCCAAGATTGGTTCCCTCTGGTACTGGAGGGAGGCTCGGTTCCCTGCTTATTTTTTGTCTTGTTGAGAAATCCTGCTGATTGCTTGGCTCAGAGAAGTGTCACTCAACGTATCCACCTTGATTGCTTCGTGGGGCCTCTGTGTACTTCTCATATGCCCATCTTTATAAGAGTGGGCATTCTAGATTGGAGCCAATCTTAACGACCTCTTTTAACGTAATGACCTCCATAAAGACCTTATGTCTAAGTTGGGTCACATTCTAACATGTTGGAGCTTAGATTTCAGCATGTGAGTTGGGACCGAAGAGAAAACACAATTCACTCCCCAGTCCCTATTCTCCAAGAAAGGTATTGATGGGCACATTTTTAATTCTGGCAGAATGAGTTTATGGTCGTTCGCTTTCCATGCAGTCCATTTCTCTCCTACTAATGCCAGAAACAAAAAGTAATTTGATCTATGTCCATCAGACACCTCTGTAACAAATGCCTGATATTTGATTTATTTTGACCCATAATTTGAGAGGTTTCAGCCCATAGTCAGTCAACTACACTGCTTGAGGCAGATCATTAAGGCTGAAAGAGACGTAGTATGGCAAACTCCTTTCCTTTTACTCAGGCCCAAATTTGGACAGAAAAGCAATTTACTTCAGTTATTTATCAATAGATTTCCACTTTTCATTCTTTCTTTAATTTTATTCACTCTCTCCAGACTTACTGCAGGGAAATTGATTTTATAATATTAATATGAAAAAGAAATTTCGTATGACTGTTATTAACAAATTCAGTAACAACACACAGGGTGAAGCAGTGATGGTCATAGGTACAGTCAATGTGAAGCCAGAGCTGTGTCCTGTGTTCTAGGTGATGATAATGTTATAGAGATTAACATGCAACAGCCCACTCGGAAAACATCTCTAACTCATTGCTTCTCTATGAAAAATGCAAACACAAAAACACGCAAAGGATCCCTTCCAAGGACACTCAGAGATAACTGAAAGCTGGGTTTCGTATTTTCAGAAGAAATTGATCACATCTCAAAACAGCAAGCAAATAGCAAATGTTGGCTTCATTCCATAAAGAAATCATGTATGATTTTCTGTGACCTTTACAAATTCATGCTCAACTGAAGACGTGCAGTTTATATAATGCATTAAAGAATGTGTGTAGTACTTGAACAAATGGGCTCTGATTAAACTCACCCAGGCCAATTTTCTGGAATTGTAAGATACAAGAAGCGTAACTGAGGAGAAAAACATCATTTTAGAACAAAGTACCCAGGGTCAGGATATTCTTCCTCCAGACGTACATTTTTAGCTGGCCCCTCAGATATCAAGTGTGCAGCTACTGACTCACCGATCAGACCTCCTGACCCAGCTTCATTACATGGGCAGTGTGACCTGTCTTTCATCGTCTCTTCCAGCCACCAGCCTGAAAAATCATTACCTATATCCATCACTCCTCGACTTTGTGAGCACATACGTCACTGTTTCTACACTAGAGCCATCACTATTATCCTAAAGTACAACGAGCATTTGCCATGCATGGTAATAATTGTTAGCGAAGCTCAGAGAAACAAATACTCCCCTTGAGAAGCTTCAAACTCTTACTGACCACATAATAAAAGTTACTTGATTATTGCCCTCAACTAGGAAAGGAAAGACTTTGTTACTGTCTTGGGGGGGGGTAACAAAGCATGAGCCTCTTGGCAGACTATCCCTTGTGTCTTTGTTGCATATTTAGTCACTCTGAAGGATCAAATATTTCAAAGTTTGGCAAAGAAGTCTTTCCTTCCTTTTTTAATTTCCCACAGATTTTTATAAACTTTGGCTTTTGAACATACAAATGCATACAAAGCTAAAATTAATAGACAGAAGCAACTTTATATCCCAGCTTTAGCCTAAACTGCAGTTAAAATCATTGAGCCACGATGAAAATTATAAGGCAGAACAAAGGATACTTGAGTTCCATAAGTCTGGAGGAAAATTGGTATTAATAGCTGCAGTCTACGGCTTCATGGGAACCAAGTAGAAACAGAGGCCTGTCATTTCTGTGGCTTCCCCTTTGTGTCACTGCCCCAGCTTGCTCATTATTCTCCTTCTTGCTGCTCACATCAGCACTCTGACCTTTCCAGAACTTTATCTCGTGCTCACCTTGAAACGTGACAATGTATTCGAGTCTGAGGGTTTTTTTTTTTTTAATTGAAAAATCAAGCTTTTGGCCACTGTGATCATCAAGGTAATAGAATAAGGCTGAAGGGAACATTCCAGCCAGACTGCCCACGTCTGGTCCCGGTCACCACACTGACTACAAGCTTTGCCTGATGAAACTGCCTTTGTTATAAGCAGATGAAACAATATGTTGGCATTTCTCAATGTTTTGTGATTCTATTTCTTTAAAGCCCAACCTATCTGAAGCATAGAAAAATAATCGTTTGAGTAATTAATAAGTTTTAAAGGTTTTGGTGGAATGATTAACTATACCCAAAATAACAGGTGAAAAATATGGTAAGACAGTGTTTCTCTAATTTTATTATTTTATTTAAATTCTTTAATTTTCAACAATTTTATACATGATTACTATGTTTACATCATTTTTATCTCTCTCTGTCTCTCTCTGTCCCTCTCTGTCCCTCTCTCTCCATCTCTCTCTCTGCCTCTCTCTCTCTCTCTCTCTCCAAGTATTTCCATGCCTCCCTCACTCACCTTCAAATTCATGACCTCTTCTATAATTATTATTGGGGTGTGTGTGTGTGTGTGTGTGTGTGTGTGTGTGTGTGTGTGTGTGTGTAACAGGGTCTGAAGATGAATCTTATTATAAGATCACTGTTTTAAGTAAGAAAAGTAGAAGGCAAACTTCATGGATGGGAGGAAAGCAAAAAGGTATAAAATAGACCTACAAAGACAGGTAGTAAGTCACATAAAGAAAGACATTCCAAATGGAAGTGAGAATGATTAAAAACAAATAGCTAAAAATTTTGGACCAGTAGATGTCAATATAAGTAGTTCTATTCACCTAGAGAACAAGATTCGTGAAGAAGACCTCAGTTACCACATTGAACCTTAATTTGAGAAGAAAATAAATTCAAATCCTTGAAAGGTATTGGCCATTCCTGAGCAGAAGCAAGCTGGGATGCAAACCCCATGGCACCATGGCTATATGTAGGTTGAAGCTTGGACCAGACTATGCTCGCTGGAGCTGTAGGCTGGAGAGCCAAGGCTGAGAGTGATCATCAAGGCATGAGTGGCTCCAGAATGATCTTTGCTTTGCTTCCAGTTGGCCAACAGTAGAACATTCATTTAAGGTGTCCATATGGTTAGTCACTTTATAGTGTGTTTTCAGTCAGTTCAAAGAAAATCATCTGGGAGCAGCTACACACAATGAAATGATAAGAGGGCAAATCACAAGTACGATCAGTTCTCTGCGTCCATGCACACCTCCAGGAATTCAGACTTGTTGCTCAACCCTATTTTCTCTAAGAAGCATCTCCAGTTTCTGACACAGCACACTAGCAAGTTCAAAGCAGGACAGTAAACAAGCTTATCTTCAGAGGATCAAACTTTTCAACACAAGGATGCTTGCTCTTTCCTTTGGGATGTTGATTGATGCAGCAAAATGGATTATGCTCTCCAAAGAAAGGAATCACCAGTGTGGGAGTCGGTGGATGAGCAGACAGATGCTTGCATGGATGGATGGATGGATGGATGGATGGATGGATGGATGGATGGATGGATGGATGGATGGATGGACGGACGGACGGATGGATGGATGATACTTATCCATCACTCCAGGCTTAGGAGAAAGCAAGTTCTATTAACAAATTCGTCCCATTCTGCTCTATGTGAAATCAGTGTCTTCTAGAGTCCTGCAGGCCTCCCCAGCAACCCTACTGCTGTGGTTTCTGCACAGAATTATTTCCACCTAAAAGCCTTGGAGTGTCCCAAAGCTCCCAGGAGCCCCTCTATCCACTCTGGGGTCTGCCTCTCCCTGATGCCCTTGCTAAGTGGTCATGTCTTGCATGGCAAACTTCAGAACCAGTATTGTTCTATTCACAAATGACTTTTCCTAGTTCACAGTAAGGCAGGCTTCTTCAACACAGACCAGTGAGCACTCACAGCTTCAAGCTTTTCTCTTTTCCTGAGAGGTGCTAGTCTGGCTTGGATAAGGAAATCAACAATATGTGTATGTGCCTTGCAAGCTTGCTCAAGATAACAACAAAGAAACTCCTGTTTCACACTCAAGGAAGCAAGAGAATTATAAAGTAGGTGGGAAGGACCAGTGACCACCCAACACACACACACACACACACACACACACACACACACACACACACACACGAGAAAGGCAGACAGAGGACAAAGGAACAAAACACTAAATCAGCAGTATTCAAGATGCTGTCTAAAGACTCAAATGCACATAGAATAATTTTTTAATTGTAGCTCACGTGCACTTAAACATTTTTTCCTTGGAAACAGCAGACACAGCAGCCTTGTGGATCCCACACGCTCCACTGTGTACAGAACTTCTGTCACAGCTGACAAGCATAAATAGGCCTAAAATAGCTCTTACAGCTTTTATTCCCTTTATTGCAAGTAAACACAGCCCACTGCCACTGATGCTTAAGGCGTTTTCAGCTCCAGTGCTGACTCACTGAAGACCACTTAACTTCTATTTCTTAGTGTGTGCCTGGATAAAAGGGAACAATACCAGCTCACACACTAGACCATAGCTGCATTTATTAAGCACCCACTCTGCACAAGTGCATTTGTAGGCAATGTACAGTATTCTTCGAAGGTAGGGCTACAGTTTTTGTATTAGTGTTTTAAATTATCACATGTTTTTGGTGGGTTTTATATTCGTTTTATACATACTTTTTTACTTATCTAGCCCCTGAACCCTGAACCATGTCTCTACTGATTTCTTCATAACCAAACTTCTGCTTTCAGGTCACATGTGTTCTAATTCCCTCTTTTCTCCTGTAACTTAAGATCTCTTCTGCTCTCATGGCCTTCTTTCTAGTTTTAACACACACACACACACACACACACACACACACACACATACACACATACATATACATACATGCCCATGCACACATATACACATACACACATATACACACATGCACATGCACACATACACACACATGCACACATACACATACATACATACACACACATACACACATACACACACATGCACACATACACATACATACATACACACACATATACACATATACACACATGCACACGCACACATATACACATACACAAATATACACACATGTACACCCATGTACATGCACACATACACATACATACACACACATATACACATATATACATACATGCACATACACACAGATACATATACACACATATACACACATGCACATGCACACATACACACATGCATACATACACATACATATATACACACACATACACACATATACACACATATACATACACACATACACACACATACATACACACACACATATACACACATGCACGTGCACACATATACACATACACACATATACACACATGCACATGCACACATACACATACATATATACACACACATATGCACATACACACATACATATACACACATATACACACATGCACATGCACACATAAACACATACATGCACATACATACACACACATACACATACATACACATGTATACACACACACACACACACATCCAAATCTAGGTTCTGTGCATGAGAGAAAACACGCAGTATCTGTCTTTCTGAACTTTGCTTCTTTCGCTTAACATTATTTCCAGTTCCATCAGTTGTCTTGCAATTATTATTTTTCTTTGTGGATGAATAAGACAGCATTGTACATATGTATCACACTTTATCCATTCATCTATTGATGGGTGGCTAAGCTGATTTCATTTCTTAGCCATTATTAATTGTATAGCAATATGGAAGAATGTAACAATATCTCTCAGGTAGGACTTGAGTACTTAACTCAGCTGCACTTTATTCAATCCACTCATGCCAACTCACCAGCATGGTTTCATCACCCCAGCCACTGTACCAATGAGTAAAACCAAAATGCAAATCTAAGCAATCCTCTGAGAAACATCATAAATGGTGAGGCAAAGGCTTAAACTGAGACTGATCTAGGTACAAGATTTCATTGCCATGTTTCCCTCTGTAAGGATAGATGATTGGTGTGCCCCTAGAGGCTAACCATACTCCTGGGTAAAGGATTCTCACAGAGATAAACAATAGGTATGGAGCCCACATGCACACTCGAGCTCCTACCCCTTATAGGCTATCTCTAACCTGCCCTAGGAGCTTACTCTTCTGAGCACCACCATGATAAATGTTAACAGCATTTTTCTCTTCTCCCAATTTCACAAGGCCTATTGAACTGCCTCTCCATGACCACCATATATATTTCAAACACTTAGGGGGGTATAGAATGTAGACAAGACCTGGTCCCTTCCCTTTCTCACAGGTTAATCTGGAAAGGACACTGGCCATAATGTAAAACTTGAGGCCAGTATTAACATCCCAAAACAAAACAGAAAACTGCTGCCTCAGCACTACCATCTCTAAGCCAAGTTTACAGTTTTACAGTCACTTCAGTTTTAGGAAACATTGAAACGTAGCTTTTGCTCTTAATTACTTTTAAAGATGCTTTCACCTGCTCTTGAGACCCGTTTCCTTCTCCTAGGCTGCCTTGCCCCGCTTTGATGTGAGGACTGTACCTAGTCTGATTATATCTTGTAATGCCATGTGCATTTGATATCTCTGGGAGATGCTCTCCTCTCTGAAGGAAAACAGGGGAGGAGTGGATGGGGGGAGGGCAATGGGAGAATTGGAGGAGGGGAAACTGCAGTATGGGAAAAAAAAATTTTAAAAGCATTGTTAAAGTTGTTTTCTCTCATAAACTGAATAAAATCACATGGCCTTCTCTACAGGCATATCTGTTCGTTGACTTGGGAAACAACTTGTGTGTTTTGATTCTCAATGTGGAGGTTCTCCTTCAGAAGCACTATCGGAAGCTTCCTCTGCAGCAACCCACCTTTATAAACTAACTCAGCATTTCAAAGCTCTTTAAGTCTGGAGATAAAATGCCCACACCAGAGTATGAGGTTTAGGACTGGAAAGCAAGTGGAACACTATTTGCTTCTTCACGTGCTTGGGTAACAAAAGCCAGCTGGTTGGAGCCACACAATGGTTCTGCATCTATAAAAAAAAACGAGCAATGGGAAGCGTGGCTAACCAAATATGTCCTTCTCCTTGGGCCACTCCTCTTGACGCTCACACATAAGAAATTGTTTTGATCTGGTAGTAGCTTGAAGATCCTTTTCCTAAAAACCTCAGAATGACCAGAGAGCCCATAAAGGGGATGCTGCTGGTTGAGATTAGGGTCAAAAGTGGAGTGCTAGAGTCTTGTTGCTTCCAAGGCATCTTTACCAACCTCGAAAGCTACCAATAGACACGCTCTACTATCTTGACCAGCTTAGGACTTAGAAGAAGGAAAAAGCACAGCCCAAGTGTGTGATTTCTACTTAAAACTAAAATAATACAAGGAGCTGAGAATAGGACATAGGGATGCAATATGTGTCTTTTGTTTTCTTATCTCTTCTTTTTGCTCATGGTGTATTTCTCTCATGCATTTTAAATAATAGAATATCCTTTCTTTCCTTTGTTCCTTCCTCCTTTCTATATGATCCATATATCTAAAAGTTTTTTTTATCAGTTAACAGAATGGGTGAAGGATAAAAAAAACGGAGGAAGAGGAAGAAATTGGATTTAGCTCTGGGAAGCAAAATCAAAGACCACAGACGACTCTCACAGGGAGTTTTGACTTCATCTCGAAGGTCTAAAGAGAGATGTGGGTTTGAATCCCACCCAAAATCCATAGATCAAGGAGAAGCTGTCTTTCTTCAGTCCCTTCTTCCTTGTTGCTGAGCTAATTGAGACCATACCTCCCTTAGAGAAGCTAACTGAATGTAAGCTAACCAACCGTGAACTCTCAGGGGTTGTGACTCACTAGAGGTGTAACCGTTAGCTGTCCCATGTTCAGTGTGAAAGGACAAACTCACAGACTCATACATCTCTATAGCACAGAGCGACATTTGCACCGCCCCTACCCCAGCCTCAGTGGTCACTTCTTCCCTTTGTTATACACAAGCCGGCCTTTGATGACACTTCCTTTGTATTCTCTCTCTGCTCAGAAGCTGAGTCACTGCTGTGGGAACATTAATTTCCTGCTGTCTGCTATATATACTGTATTCGTGTCTACAGTTAGCACTCTCCTTCCATACTGTGAATTAGGAAGGGCTTCCATTAAATCACCTGTGTGTGAATTTCACAGGACATTAAAATCCCACCAGCCAACAACTTCATCCCACACTAAAGACCATTTTCTCACAATTCCTATGTAATTTATGGTCTGTCTCCAGGGAGGTGGCTATTTAATCATCCTGATGGAGATGATTTTTTTCTTGGTTTCTATAATAATTTTTTTTTGTAAGTTAAAAGAAGCCCATTATTTAGGTAAATGCATACTCCCAGTTAGGGACTACCTCTCCTATTTTCTATATGAACATGTAATTTAAATCCCACACTAAAATATGAACAGAAATCAATTCTACACCTTCTTCATATCCTAGGATGATTGTGTGTGTGTGTGTGTGTGTGTGTGTGTGTGTGTGTGTGTGTGTGTGTGGTGAGTATGCATGTGTGTGTATGTATGTGTGTATGTGTGTGGTGTGTGTCTGTAAGTATGTGCATGTGTGTGCTTGGTATGTGTGTGTGTATGTGCATGTGTGCAGGTGTGTGTTTCTGTGGGGGGGTGTCATGTGTGTGTATGTGGTTTGGTTTGGTTTGGTTTGGTTTGGTTTGGTTTGGTTTGGTTTGGTTTGGTTTGAGACAAAGTCTTACTATGTATCCCTGGCTGGTCTTGAACTTACTGTATAGATTAGTATGGCTTTGAAATCGCAGAGATATATCCACCTGCCTCAGCCTTGCCAGTGTTTGGGATAAAGGTGTCTGTCACCATGTACAGATCTTATCTTGTTTTTTTTTTTTAAGGTATTATCTAAAAGTTTTTGGAAATTCCAATTGCTTCTAAATAACTGATGGGACAAACAGACAATAACACTTAATCAATAAACCAACTTGACATGATGGATATCTATAAAACAGTATACCTAATAACAGTCAACTGAATACTTATGAAACATTTGTCAATACATACCTCTTCCACTTTAGTTATAAAGCAAATTATAACAAATGCAAAAGGTAGTTATTATATAGAGTATCAAGTTTGGATGTGGGAAGAATTAATAAGAATAACGTATCTGGAAATCTTATCCAAATATTTGGAAATTAAGTACTCATTTATAAGCAAGCCAGGAATGAGGCAAAAGACAGATTAGAACTTTGGTTGAACTGAATAAAATAAAATACAACATCATTCTCTGTAAGAGATCCACATGCCATATTGTATAGATTTGTGTTCTAGATGGCATGAAAGGTCTAGTCAAGGAGAAATCATTTCTAGTGAATGGGTATGTATAGCAACAGTCGTAAACTGTATATTTCAAAAGAATTGTGGATGCTTTTATTGATCACCACGGAAATAGAAATGAAAAACATAGGGTGTTACAACAGAGTTATTATACTGACTAGTTAAAGGCTAACCACAGCCAGTGTCAGTGACTTTGTGGAACAGCTGGGATTCTGACACTGCTGACAAGGTTGACATATTGAATCCACCACTGATAACAGTTCAACATTTTCATAAGTTACTAAATGTTATAGTCATCTCTTAATGCTATAACAGAGTACCATAAGCTATATATTTATAAGCTAGGTTAAGCCTTGAGCCTCTTGGAATCTGGTGAGGGGCTCCCTGCTGCTTCTGCACATGATAGAAGGAAGGAGGCAAAATGGCTTCTTGCCCTTCACATGAGAGCAAAAGAGAGGAGATTCAAGCAGCAAACCTTTTCTATGGAGATATTAATCTATTCATAATAGCATTTAAACATCTCCAGTAGACCAACACTGCGTCATTGGGGATTATTTTTCTGAAATGTGCTTCCTGGATAACACATTTAGATTACAGAACATGATCCACCAATGCTGTTCATTTGCCCAAATGAAAACATATTCAACAGTGCATACTTATATGCACTGTTCATAGCAGCTCTAATCACAAAAGCCCAGGCAACCCTTATGGCCATTGAGAGACAGAAATATAAATAAGCTGTAACATGGAATTCTATATAGCAACAAAAGGACTGAATCACTGATCTACACAAGATAGATAAACCTAAAAAACCAGACTGAGCAAAAGAGTATTCACAGTGCATTATAACTTGAAGTGGCATAGAACTGAGTAGAGGTATTGCTCACATTTGCTATTGGTATCACCCAGGGTCCAGCCTGAAAGCACCTGCTGTGTGATTCCATTTCTCTAAAATCTTGGCACAATTCAAGCAATGAGAACAGAAAGTGTGCCAGTAGAGAGCTACGTAAGAACGAATGATGTTTCCTGCAAAAGACTTCTCGAAACGTTCAGGGGTAACAGTAAAAACCAGTGTCTTGACTGGAGTGGCAGGTGAGTGTGTATAGATATTGGCTAAACCTCACTGGTATGTATTTATAACAAGTCCGTTTTGCTTTCTATAAATTATGTCTCAGTAATGCTGGCTTTTGGATGAAAGACGCACTCTGCTTCCTGCCGTCTGTCCTGTGAGCTTCGTTATGAACCTGATAGGGAGCAACTACTGTCCGCTTAGTTTCATTTGTCAATTTTTACCACCTAGAATCACCTAAGAACAGAACCTCAATGAAGGATTGTCTACATTAAGTGGGCCTATCCAACTCAGGGTTTTGATTGTCTTAATCGATGCAGGGAAACCCAGACCTGTGTGGGCAACACCATTCCCTAGGCATGCCGTCCTGAACTGCATAAGTGTAGAGAACTCAAGCTAATCACATGCAAACATAGAAAGCATAAATCAGTCTTCTGGTGGTAGGAACATTACATTCTGTCCAGCTGATTTGTGTTTTTCTGTTATAGGATCCACCCGACAATTAAGCAAACAAATTGAAGCCATTTCATGGTTTCGTGCAAAAAATAAAACAAAGTTGTTGTCAAAATTAAGACAAAACTTCATTGTATAGTCCAGGTTAGGCTTAAATCATTACCCTCCTGCCTCACTTTCCCTAACACTTCGATATAGACATATACTACCATATCCAGCAGGAAAAATTTTTTTCAACATATTTTTAGTGATTCATTGGGAATTTCACATCATATACTCCATCACACTCATTTCCCAGACTATGTCCCACCCCAATCCTTGTGACCTCCCCACCAAAAAGTAAATAAATAAAATTAAAATCAAAGAAAAGAAAAACAAGTCCAATTTGTATTATGTATATATTCATTGGAGCAGAGTCAAACCCTCAGTGACCTGCCCCTTAAATAGAATTGAATAGTTCCCCTTCCACAGCTCCATAAAAGCTATCAATTATGATGAAGTCCACTTCATACATTTTAAGAGTTCTCTTCAATAGCTTCCTGTTCAAGCTGCTACTTTGGGGGAGGGCTGACTGAAGTGGAGGGTCGGGTTTGTCACAAAAAAATTCCATGTTCCTCTGTCTCAACTCTGCATCTGCAATCACCAATATCACTGCCAAAGCACATTCCTTGCTCTTTACAGTCAGTGAGAGCACGGATCATGGGCTTCCCCAAGTGGTTTCTGATGATAGCACAGACCACGAACATGGTCCCCCAGCTGTAGTACAACTCCATACCCAGACAAGGCTCTCAGAGGCAGCAAAGATCATGAACATCACCATGGTCTCAGATGGCAGCACAGGCTACTCACGTCAGCTTGGTTCTCTCTGCCACTGCAAGTCTCCAGTTCTGTGTCTCCACAGTGTATGCACCACTGTCTTTCCCATCTCTACATCATACATTTGTTCATCATAGTGGTCCCTAATGCCATCCATGCCATGAGGCAGGGTGGCCTGGCTGCAAAAAATAATTTTTCAGCAGCTAATGCCAATTCATTGTCAAGAAGACAGCATGAACATAAAGACTTATCAAAAAATAATTATGATATTTAGAAGCTGATGGAATCCATATGACACCAAAGCAACCAATCAGTTCAAAGAAAAAAATGCAGTTGTCCTACCTCTTGTATTATTCAACCCTTCATTGCTGTGACAAAATACTTTAGACAGGCCTTAATCAGAAAAGGATTTAGGCTGTGTGGTGATTTGAATATGCTTGGCCCATTAAATGTGGCACTATTGGAAGGTGTGGCCTTATTGGAGAGAGTGTGGCCTTGTTAGAAGAAGTGTGTCACTGCAGAGGTAGGAATTTGAGGTCTTACATATATGCTCAATTCTGCCCAATGTGGGACATTCTCCTCCTAGCTGCCTTTGGATAAAGATGTAGAATTCTCAGCTACTCCAGCATCATGCCTGCTGTCATGCTTCCCGCCATGGTGATAATGGACTGAATCTCTGAAACTGTAAGCTAGCCCCAATTAAATGTTTGCCTTTATAAGAGTAGCCTTGGTCATCTTGTTCCTTCATATCAATGAAACCATAAGAGTCTGACTCACAGTTTCTAGGGTTTTAGCTCATTGCAGAACACCACTGAGGAACAGTGCAGCATGAAGACATGGCTCAACACTCAACAGCAGGAAACAAAAGAAGTAACTGGAGGGGGCCAGAGTCAAAAGTATCCTCCAAAGTCACAACCCCAGTGTCAACTTTCTCCAACCAGTTCCACATTACATTCCAGCACTATCACATTCCAGAAGTTTATTCAAATTTTAAATGTATCAATGGATTAAGTCATTGATTAGGTCAGAGCTCCCATGATCTACTCACTTCTAGATATGTCCTATTAGACGCTGCCAGAGGTGTGCATTCTAAATCTCCCAGATGTCTCTTAACCAATCAAGATGACAGTTGAGATTTAACCATCACACTGCCAGCATACACATGATTAAAACATTCAACGTTTCATTCAGTTTACTGACATCCTTCCTGTTGGAGTGTAATTTCATTTGTGCTTTGAGATTAAAAAAATAAGCATAAAAATGACAGAAGTTTCTCCAAGTGGCTAAATTGCAATAACTTTAATGACACATGTTCCTCTCAAAAAGAAATGTGATGAATAAAAGAAGAGGCCAGGTGTGGTTTTTGAATCAGAAACAGCTGAACAGTTCATTTTGTTCACTGGACACTATTGTGTACAGAGCCTCAGCCTAAACTCTAAGTAAATGAAACAATCAGGATGAAGCCATGCTGTGAATAACAACACTGCACCCAGTTTTAATAGGAAATCTGCAACACACAGCCTTAATGATATGACCCTTTAATGCAGTTCCTCATGTTTTGCTGACCCCCAACAATAAAATAATTTTTGTTGCTACTTCATAACAGTAATTTTTCTACTGCTATAAATTGTAATGCAAATATCTGTGTTTCCCAATGGTTTTAGGTGAACCCTGTGAAAGGATCATTTGACCCCCACCCCAAAGGGGTCATGAGTCACAGGTTGAGAACCACTGATGTATATGGATCATTTTGTGAGTATCTGCATATAAGTGTATGTGTAACTCTACCATGACAAAGAACTAGAGAACTTAAAACATACGTATCATTTGTGATCTATTGCAATTTTATTAGGTATCATCATTTTTGCAAATTATTTCCAGAATTAAAATTTTCCACTTGCCTGTTTCTTGGGAATTTGCACAGTTGTGAGAATCCTTGTGGCTCCATCCTTATGACATTAAGTTCCATTTACTTTAGAACTCTACCAGGCTTTCCCATCTCCAGAAAGTAATCACAGATACTGCCATGTACAGTAAGATGATCTCAGACTCCTCTTTGCTGCCATAGAGCAAGTAGCATGCATATTTTTAAAAGAAATTTTGTTATTCATAGTACAGAAGTTTACCTACTAATTTTGTCTCTCCTCTAGTACCCTGATTTTCAAGATATTATCTTTAAGCTAGAATTGTAGGACCGAAACTGCACTGTATTTAGATGAACCAGAAGGTGACAAAACATAATTGGCATTACTGGGAATGTTCTTCCAAACAAAGAGACAAAGTGAGCCTTGAGCAGTTAACACAGAGATCGAACTAACACTTCAGGACACAGTGACCCTCTGTTGTGATGAAACTGGCTCTAGCTCAAAACAAAAAAAGCCTACTATGGACATCAATAACAACAGTTAAAACAAAACAATAGCAACCATCCACACCCAAAGTACAGTCAGACTGCGGGGATGGAGCAGATAGACAACGTAACCACAGTGAACAGGCTGAACAGGCCGTGGAGCGTCCATCAGCGGAGTGAAATCAAATCAAGTTGGCTCCCATAGGGAGACTGTCTGCCAAGTTCCCAGGAAGAGACGCCACTGGGGAGCTCTGGGATGAGCAAAGCAGAGTAAGTGCTGACAAGCCCTTGAGGTCTGGGCAGGCAGGCAGATACTATCCTAATGAAGAGAGCATGTGCCCCAGTGGCGCACGGCTGACATTTGACTGAAGGATCTAAAAGCAATTTGCATATACTGGAGTCTTAAACCATGTTTTTTAGCAAACATCTGGGTCTACAGACAAAGTTATCAAGTGAATTCCACAGGATTTATGTGAGCTATATACATTCCTGCACGTTTTCATCCGTTGTAAAGCTTCGTTGCTTCCAGCAGACATGGGCACTTTGAATCTGGAGACCTCAGTCAAGTCACCTGACCCCGAGGCAGGCTGACTCTTCCATCTGCTTTATGACAGTAATAAGATCACCTTGCTTGCTGTGATTCTGATGCTTCATCATTGTTTTATGGATTGTTTCCCTCATTAATTCACTGCATATAAGCCACATTTGGTAGGGATGAGGCAAAGTACAGGGTACATAAGGGAGCAAGTACTCCTGCCCTGTAGAGCTTACATCCAGCTCCGAGTGGGGAGGGAGGTGCTCCAACAACAGAAGCAAAGCCCAGAGTATGTAGAGCACTGTGGAAGACATGACGACTTCGGGAAGGAGAGCCCTCAATGATAAAGTGGCCAAAAAAAAAAAAAAAAAAGAAAGAAAGAAAAACATTTCATTGATGCATATTCCTAGGACGGAAAATGGTAAAGAGTCCATTCTTCATTCTGATCTGCTCCCAGAATGAACTCAGAATGAATTCTCCAAATGGCCAGGATTGAGTACAACATATTATACAAGATTAACCAACAATGTCTTACTCAGATCTTGGTTTTCCATTAGGGCAAGAGGCATCATCATTTGAAGGAAGATCATAGAATCCGAGCTTGATGCCTTGAGGTTCTAGTCTCTAGTCTCCACAAGGCATTTTGCTACTATTTTTTTTTTAACCAAATAAGTATTTTGTTTGTTGATTTGTTTTAATGAATCCCAGAATATCTGAGAGATGAAGCAAATGATATGAAGACCAAACAAATTAAGTTAGAAAGGAGGAAAGGATTCCATCAGTTCTATTTCTCATGGGAAAAAGAAGCTCTTCAAGGAGACTTGGAGAGGAGGGCAGAAAGGAGGAAGAGAAAAACAGAGGTGGGGAGGGGAGAGAGAGAGAGAAGTAATTTGTCAAGTGACAGGTAAGAGCCAAATATATGAGGAATATCTGATGACTAGAGAAAAAAGAGTCATTTTGTTAGCTAGCATCGAAGAGACAGACAGCATGTGATGAAATGCAGACTGTAAGCCAGAGCCAGGAGCAGGGTCAGCCTGAGAACACAGGGCCTAAGAGTCCAAGGACAAGGGGTGCTGTTACCCCAGCTATTCAGGAAGAGTCTCAGAGCTGAAAACAACACTAAGAAGCCAAAGCAAACATCCACTCAGTTCCAAGTATCTTTTGCTCTGATTTCCTGTGTGTCTTTTGTTTTCCAATTTGCTTTTAGCATATTTATAATCAGAAAGAAAATATAATAAAACATATGTTTTCATATATAGACATATATAGCAAAGCTATATATGTCTATATACACACATATAATATATGTTATATGTTATATGCATATATACTGTATTATATGACATGTCATATATCATACATTATGCATTATGCATTATTACATATAATATAATTACAATACTATTATACTATAATATTATATATTTTATATATAACATATATGGCATATATTACATAATCATATGTAATATATATTTATTATCATATATACATGTATATATAATATGTATCATATGTATTATAAAGATATTATATTCTATTATGTATGTGTACATAATATATAGATTATGTTAAATCTATATATAATATGATATATATAATATACATATATTATACATAATATATACATAATTATACATAATATATGTATTATACTATAATTCTATATATTATGAATTTTAAATATATATTATATTTTATATATTATGTGTTTATTATATATTATATAGATATGTTATATAGTATGTATTATGTATTATGTATTATACATTTATTATATATTATAACATATATTTATTATGTTATATCATATATTATATATCATATATCACTTGTCACATGTCATATGTTATGTATCACATATTACATATTATGTATTTATTATATATTATGTTATAAATTATATATTACATATAATATAAAACCTAAAGCTAAGAACCTAAATGATGTCATTGGCCCAAGTCATTGGTCCAGTGCTCATCTCTCTCTATGAGAAACTGCATATAGGGTGACTGTGTCCATAGAGGACATCAGCCAGTTGCTAGGGGAGTTCCTGTACTATAGAAGATGTTGGGTGCAGAAACAATGTCACAAGAGGAGAATTAACACCTGCGGTAGGGTAAGCACCCAAAGAGGGTTTGAGTATAACATCAGTAACTAGGTAGACAAGGTTAGTTGCTGACAAGGAATTATATTTTAAAATCAGTGGTTTTTCAAACTGAAGGCAAGACCAAGTATAAAGAGGCAAAAAAGGGTCTAACTTCCTCTAATGGAAGAGCCTAGATGTGTACCTTCATGGAGATCTCCCAGCCCATAGAGCCCATGGCATTTGTGGACTCCTGGGCTCCACAGAAGTTGATCGAATGCATTTTCAAAACCATTGGCTTTCAATCATACCTACTAATTAGGATTTTTAACTTGCTGCATGAGAATTTATAGGAATACACATTTAACATAAGCCTAAGTGCCATTTATAATCTCTAGTTAATGTCAAAAATAAAAGTAGTTTATAGGCTAAGAAAAAAATCTCCCCAGTATAAAGATTTCAGAGTTAGTGTCTGCTATCCAGAGTTTATCAAGGGCTTTCTGAACATGGTTGAATTCACTGAACTTTGAATTAGTGTCCTGAGTATACCACACACAGAGATTATACAGAATGGCTTAGCTAACACACCCAATGTCTGCATGTGTTGGTTAAATGATACCACTCCCTATTTAAAGCCTTCCTCGGAGAACACACTTAAATGAAATCCAGTGACTGGGCTATCTGAAATTCCGTGAATAGCTTTGGTAAAGTAAAAGGAGAGAGAGACAGACAAACAGACAGACAGAGACAGAGAGACAGACAGAGAGACAGAGAGAAAAAAGAAGAAAGGAAAAACAAAGAAAGGAAAAGAAAAGAAAAACAGGGAACCCAAAGCAAATCTAAAGCTGTAAGACTCTGCTATCCCGGGTACACTACTCACTAGTCATCTACTTTTGCCCAAGGCTGGTCTTGAACTTACAAACAGCTTATATGAATAGCTGAGACTGCAACACCACACCTGACCTCGTTTTGTTTTCAGTTTTTCTAATTGGCATTTGCTTTTTTTGCCTTGATATTCACATGCAGACCTCTTACAGAAGAACACCTCTCCATGACATCTGCGTATATGGTTTTCTGTGAATTGTGCTGTACACAGCCCACTGACATGTTATAGAGAATCTACTGAGCCCACTAGGGAAAGAGTAGAGAGGAGGTAATAAGTGACCTACAGTGGGCTCTAAATGAGACCAAGTGTCTGTTGCAGCTCAATACTAGTGCATAACGGAAGTGAAATCATACTGATTTGTCCACTCTCTTAGACTTCTTATGAGTTAAGGAAAGTAGGAAGTAGAGACTACACCAGTACCTTCCGAGAAGACACATCGGGATGGGGAAAGGATCTAGTTAGCAGTTCTTTTCTTTTCGCCCTGTGTAGTCCAGTCTGCTACAAAACTACAAGTTCTCTTGCATCAGGCTCCTGAGTGCTGAGACTGTAAGTTTGTCCAATATAGATAGATGATAGATAGATAGATAGATAGATAGATAGATAGATAGATAGATAGATAGAGATATCATGGGTCGTAGAACAAATGAAAATGTTCTGTTCATGGATTTACCCAAGTGAACATATGAATGAGATGAACATGGTAGAATAGGCCTGCTGTTCCAGCCCCTGAGAGGCTCAGGTAGGAGGCTCATGAGTTTAGGGCTAGCTTGGTCCACAAAGCTCAAAAGCACAAAATATGAATGAATTAATTAAATGTACAGATGAGGTCTAGGTGAGAACCTGGGTGCCACTTTCTTGATGCTGTGGCTGCCAGCCTCATTCAAGTCTGCAGTGTGCCTTTCTTCCTCAACCAGGCTGCCTTCCTCCCTTACAACAGATGCTGAGACTCTAAACAAAAACATAGGCAAGCCAGAGTTCTGTGGATGTTGGAGAAACTAGAAACAGAGCAGTTTGGGCTTGGGGGCAGGGGGCCCCCCGTCTTCCTCCTTCCCTTCCTAACGAAATCCCTCACAGGGAAATCCCCTGTCCATTAAATTAAAACCAGAAATGGTAGAGCTTACATTTTCAAACATCAAACCATTGTCTTCAGTTTCTGTGAAATAGGATATCACTTTCAAACGCTCCAGGAACTTCACCAGCTGGTTCAGCTCCTTCAAGCTCAGAGCTTTTGCGGCAATGGCTGGCTCTCATCCCAGCACGGAAAATGACAAAAGCCCATTTTGAAGGTGGGTTACCATGATATATGGCCTCTGGAGAGCTGCGGGGAGAGAACAGAGAGGAGCCTGTGGGAGTCCCCACGCAGGGTGGGTTTGGAGTACAGACCTGAGGCTTTTTTTATTTCATGGAACAAAGGCACGGCTAGGAGGAGGAGCTGTCTAGTTCCTGACAAGCCTGCTGGAGGCTTAGCCCGAGAGGGCTCCCTGGGCTGCACAGTGTGGAGGAAGAAAAGATCCTCCCCTTTGGCCAGACAAATTGTTGCTGTTCTCCTTATGTGCAGCTTCTCGTGGGACCCTTGAAGAAATCTCTCGAAATGACAGAAGGAAAATACCGTATCTTTTACTTATCCAAAATAAGGAAAGAGTTGATCTCTTTGTTTAAACATACTCCCAAGCCTTCCCTCCCCTCCCCAAACAAGGGAAAAATAAAGCTTCACCTCCTGTGCTATTCTCCCTCCTGTGTCTGCCCGATGCCTTGAACCTTGATGGCTGTCTAGACCTAGGAGTCTTGTTTTCTATGGATTTCTCCTTAACTTTATGTTTACAACATCCACCATGAAAGGTCACCTAGAGGCAGGAGAGTAGGAGAAAGGTTGTTTTTAATCATATTTCACGCAGGCTGTGTCAATCAGAGCTTTCCCTGCAGATTACCTCTGTGGTCAGACTCCACAAAGCCTGCATAGAATGCATTTGATGAAGATGGAAAAAGGAAAAGTCATTAAAACTATCTTGAGACAAAGAAACGATCCAACATTGGCAAGGCGCCCTCCCTCTAAGGCTCCTTTATGACCAGGTGCCATCTTTCAGCATATTCTGAGGAGTCTAAGAACCCTGCTTAGTCAGGAAGAATCTACACAGTTCATTTCCCATCACCCTCTGGTCTTCCACCGTTAGTATTTGATCACCCCGGCATGCCATCGACAAAAAAAAGTAAGCAGATTTAGCCAGAAACCCCCGACTCCTGGTATTTCCTCCTAGAAAATTTCCCATCAATTACACCTACCTTGCCCCTTGGCTATGACTTCTCATTTGCACAGGATGGATTTAGAATTGAGAGCAGCTAAGAGAGATCTCTTTACCTGTTAAGATAGTCCTAAATGAAAAATACATTGACTGCCCCACTCTCCAGACAAGTTTAATCATGCTGTGAGAATTGTGCCTAGGAAACTAGACTAACTAATGGATGGACGGGGTCATGTGTTTATTCACAGAATAGAAGGAATCTTGTCAAGAACAGATAGATTTCAAAGACCCAACACAGAAAAGTCTTTGTGAACTGCGAATGTTGACTAACATCTGGTCAACTAGTCAGAAACAATCACAAGATCCCTGACACTGAATTTAACATTGATGCTTTGAGATATGAGTATGTATGTGGTAATGAGCCTCAGAACCAGGAGCCTCCCAAGTTCTGATGTTCCTCCAAGTTCTCTAAGAGAACTTCAGTTCCTCCAGCTTTGAAGTCTCTCCCTGAGAAGTCAAGGACCATCACCCTCCAGGTTACATAGTTCTCATATCTGGACCTTGAAATACAGTGGCAGTCAGTCTACAAAAACACAGCATGCGAGAGGGTCCTGCCCCTGGGGATCATCTTCCAGAGTCCTTGCTTTACAGGTTATGGAAGCTGAGCTTCTGAAATGTTCACTACTCCCTCCCACATGGTAATGTTCTTCAGACAGACAGGTGATGAATGACATTTGCAAACTACATTCAGAAGAGCCGAAAGCAAAGAGGACAAACTCAATTCGAAAGCACATTCAAGAAATAGGAAATTTTAATGAAAGACAATAAGTTTTTTCTCACCATAAGAAACTCAAGTTGTTCATTTAAAATCTATTGCCTTCGACTGGTTTAGCTCTACTGTTAAAACTCCATTCTTTTTCATCAAAAGTGCAATCTTCAAACTCAAAAGAAATGTGATATTAATGGGCCTGCTACTTGCTCCCTTTACACAAGTTAAGTCATCCAACCCTCAGCACGGCTTACTTGATAGGTCTTGATATTAACTGTACTTCATCGATAAGGAATGTGAGTTCGGAGAGCCACAGAAGTAGCTGCTGATTTCACAGCCAGGATTCCTGCCCAGGCAGGTTGATTGACTCTTCATTATAATATTACACCGCAATCTAAAGGAGACTGAAAAGATGAAACTGAAACACTGGCAATAATCTCTGGAAGGGAAAGTGCCTGAGTCTGTGCTGGGGGTCCAAGATGTGACAGATCAAAGGTTCTTATTTTGTAAACAAAGAAAACAATAAAATAGATTTAATGCTTGGGAATCTAACATCACATCCCAGGAAGTACATGTCTAAACAGATAGTTTATCCATTTAGAAAGTGAAGCTCTAAGTTCTGAGTGCCAGCTCATACTCATTAAGAACAAACCTTACCTTCTGATACGCTCACTGAATAGCAGATCAGAGAGCACATAGAGACAGAGAGTATCTGAGTTCAGTAACACATTGGCTTTGCCTACCTGGTTTGTTTTATTCGTGTGTGTGTGTGTGTGTGTGTGTGTGTGTGTGTGTGTGTGTGTGTGTGTGTGTGTTTCTATGTATGTCTGTGTCTGTGTGTGTTTGTGTGTGTGTGCGACTATGTGTTTCTATGTATGTCTGTGTCTGTGTGTGTTTGTGTGTGTGTGTGTGAGTGTGTGTTTCTGTGTATGTCTGTGTCTGTGTGTCTCTGTGTGCGTCTCTCTGTGTGTTTGTGTGTTTGTGTGTCTATATGTGTATGTGTCTGTGTGTCTGTGTGTGCATGTCTGTGTGTGTACATATCTGTATGTGTGTGTGTTTCTGTGTATGTCTGTGTCTGTATGTGTCTGTGTATGTGTTTCTGTGTATGTCTGTGTCTGTGTGTGTGTCCGTGTGTCTGTGTGTCTGTGTGTGTGTGTCTGTGTGTATGCATATCTGTCTGTGTGTGTGTTTCTGTGTATGTCTGTGTCTGTGTGTCTCTGTGTCTGTGTGTGTGTACATTTTTCTGTGTGATTGCACATGTATGCTGGAGTGCACGTGTATGAGCATGCATACAGAGGCCAGAAGACAACCTTGGCTGTTGTCTTTCCGGGTACCATCCACTTAGCTTTGAGACAGATCTCTCACTGCCCTGTCTTACCAAATAGGCTAAGTGGCTGGCCAGTGAGCAGCAGAAATCTTCCTGTCACCCCCTCCCCAGTGTTGGGGTTGTAAGACTGCATCACCGTGCCCACCTTTTCAACACAGCTTCTGGGCCCTGAACATGGGTCCTGACGCTTGCGCAGCAAACACCTTACTGACTGAACTATCTTCCCAGTTCAGCAGTGTTCATCTTAGTATTCTTAAAATTGTGATAGAAGAGGAGGAGGGTGAAAATTGTTCTCCAAGAGTGTTAATTGGTGGATGATTATCAAATTAGAAGGAGGTGGCACATGACTCTCAATAAGTCCTTTTCTAGCTGTGATTAGGATAAAACATACTTTGCAAAGACAGAGATCACATAGGCTGTAGGTACCACAAATAGAAAATTCACATTTTAGAACAACTTTTTAACAGGCCAGAATAATTTATTCAAACTCATGTATAAAATTTAACAGAACAAAATTTTTTAACAGCTTTCAAGTTTTTAAAAAGCAACTGAAAACATACAGCATAAAAAATCAGCTTCATCTCACTGAGGACTTAATTCAGTGATTAAGCGCTTGCCTAAGACACTCAAAAGAGTATACCTTCTTCTCAGCACCTCATGGGACCTTCTCCAAAACTGACCACATAATCGATCACAAAACAAACCTCCACAGATACAAGAAGATTGAAATAATCCCATGCCTCCTATCAGATCACTACGATTTAAGGCTGGTCTTCCATGGCAACAATAACAACAGAAAGCCTGCATACACATGGAAGC
>CM052716.1:39256342-39308371 GCA_028551405.1 Uromys caudimaculatus
CGCAGTTCAAAATTGTACTGAAAACGTATCTAAAAATAGGTCTGTAGTTATCTTAAAAATAAAAGGTCTCTCCTCTGATAAGGAGAGACAGATATTATCAGATACCAACATGGGAGGCATTACGCGTCTCTGATGTAGATTTGGAAAATGACCCGGTGGAAGAACCAGAAGGAAAGAGAGCAAGGGGAGAGGGAAGGACGGACAGACGATGGGAAGGGGGAAAACACCCAGGAGAAATGCACAGTCTCAGCCCGTGCTGCTCTCGGCAACCAGCACAAAGCAGCTCCACAGTAGGGGAGAAATGTGAGAGGAAGTCCACGCTAAACTCAAGGTGTAGTAACCTGCAGTACACCAAACCTACTAAGGTGCACCAGCTTTTAAAACCATGACCCCTGAGGCTGGCCGCCTGGCTCAGTCTTCTTCAGAGGCTACTGATATATTCTCAGGCGGACCACTGCAACCGGGCTGTATCTACCAGGTACAGGCCAGAGTGTTGGCACTTCTGCTCTGGGAGCAGACAGAAGTCAAGGTAGAAAGGACTCTGCCTGCAGGATGCAGGTAGAAAGAATGTCAGACAGGCAAAGACCAGCTGGTCACCAAAGGGTCCCTTCAGGAGGGCTTAAAAAATACCCGTGCCAATGAATTAGGAAAAGGAATGGGGGTGGGCTATCACACTGAAGACAAGACAGAAGCCTTCCTCCCAGAGAAAAAGGAGGCTGGTATCACATGTCCCAGGAATACAGCCAGAGGTGCAGGAGGTACAGGAGCTGTGCTCCAGTTCTGAGGACAAACACCCCCCACATCCAGCGCTGCCTCAGCAGTAGACTGCAGGGAAGGACAGGGAGAGCCCAGGAACAGCAATGGGCACTAAATCTCCTTCACCCCCAAACCCCGCAAGCAGAGGTGCTGCTTAGAGGCCGTCCTAGACTTGGGGCAAGTCTCAACAGGGCAGGAAGATTCTTGGGAAATGACCAGGGAAGTTACAGGGACTGCTTTCTTCTGTGGACTGCTCAGCTCCACAGAATAACCCATGGGCTTATTCATCAACCTAACCTTAACTGGGCAGAGGGCAGGAGACGGGAAGATGTGGCCGGCCAGGGCACATCTCCCATTATTTGGCACCCAGAGTGGGGCAGGGGGACTGGAGCTTCTTTGTGTTCCTATTGGCCCAGTCAGATGCACACAGGCAGCTACACGCGGCCTCCTTGGATACCGCAGCAGTCAGATGTCCATTTCAAACTGAGCCTCATCCCCAACTGCATGCTTCCTGTTGTGATTGTTCAGGTTGTTCACTTCTACTTTGGAGTCTTCAATTAAGGCGCCAGGACTGGTGACTCCAGGGATATTGGGCAGATGGCAAGGTGGGGTCTGCGCCATGGGAGAATTGCGACTGTCCAACAGAAACTTTCGGTCATAAATGATTCGCGTTCCTCCCGGCGTTGTGGAGAACAGCGTCCCTCTGGGCGTGGTGCAATAGTCCTGAGGTAGCTGCGCTGCGTCGCTGATAGCCACTGTGCGAGTGGGGATGGCGCGGCTCTGGCTGGGCACGGCTCGAGGCTTTGTGCAGCTGCAGCCCCTTACTGTTTTTAATATTTTTTTCTTTGTTTAGTGCATTTGGTGTTTTGATTATTATGTGATGGGAGGAATTTCTTTTCTGGTCCAGTCTATTTGGAGTTCTGTAGGCTTCTTGTATGTTCATGGACATCTCTTTCTTTAGGTTAGGAAAGTTTTCTTCTATAATTTTGTTGAAGATATTTACTGGTCCTTTAAGTTGGAAATCTTCGCTCTCCTCTATTCCTATTATCCTCAGGTTTGGTCTTCTCATTGTGTCCTGGATTTCCTGGATGTTTTAGGTTAGGAGCTTTTTGCTTTTTGCATTTTCTTTGACTGTTGTGTCAATGTTTTCGATGGTATTTTCTGCCCCTGAGATTCTCTTTTCTATCTCTTGTATTCTGTTGGTGATGCTTGCATCTCTGATTCCTGAGCTCTTTCCTAGGTTTTCTAACTCCAGGGTTGTCTCTCTTTGTGATTTCTCTATTGTTTTTATTTCCATTTTTAGATCCTGGATGGTTTTGTTCATTTCCTTCACCTATTTGATTGTGTTTTCCTGTAATTCTTTCTTTCTTTCTTTCTTTCTTTCTTTCTTTCTTTCTTTCTTTCTTTCTTTCTTTCTTTCTTTCTTTCTTTCTTTTTTTGATACTTTATTTACATTTCCAATGTTTCCCCCTTTCTAGGTCTCCTCTTTGGAGACCACCTATCCCCTCCCCCTCCCCCATCTCTATGAGGGAATTCCACCTCCCACCCAACTGCCTGCCCACTCCCATATTCCCACCTTGACATTCCCCTTTACTGGGGCCTCTCCTCCCCCTGATGGCCAACAAGGCCCTCCTCTGCCACATATGTGGTCTGAACCATGGGTCCCTCCATGTGTATTCTTTGGTTGGTGGTCCAGCCTCCAGGAAGACCGGGGGGGGGTCAGGCCAGTTGACACTGTTGCTCCCTCCATAGGGCTGCAGACTCCTTTAGCTCCTTCAGTCCCTTCTCCAACTCCTCCATCTGGGACCTCTCCTGGGCATATACCCAGAAGATGTTCCAACATGTAATAAAGACACATGCTCAACTATGTTCATAGCAGCCATATTTATAATAGCCAGAAGCTGGAAACAACCCAGATGTCCCTCAGCAGAGGAATGGATACAGAAAATGTGGTACATTTATACAATGGAGTACTACTCAGCTATTAAAAACAATGACTTAATGAAATTTGCAGGCAAATGGATGGAACTCGAAAATATCATCCTGAGCGAGGTAACTCAGTCACAAAAGAACGAACATGGTATGTACTCACTGATAAGTGGATATTAGCCCAAAAGTTCGGAATACCCAAGTTTCCTGTAATTCTTTAAGGGATTTTTGTGTTCCCTCTTTAAGGGCTTTAATCTGTTTATCTGTGTTCTCCTGTATTTCTTTAAGGGAGTAATTTATGTCCCTCTTAAAGTCCTCTATCATCATCCTGAGAAGTGATTTTAGATTCGAATCATGCTTTTCCGGTGTGATGGTGTATCTGGGACTTGCTATGGTGGGAGAATTGGGTTCTGATGATGCCAAGTAACCTTGGTTTCTGTTGCTTATGTTCTTGTGCTTGTCTCCTGCCATCTGGTTACCCCTAGTGCTACCTGCCCTCCCTATATCTGACTGGAGCCTTGTCCTTCCTGTGATCCTGGTTGTGCCAGAACTCCTCAGAGACCATTGTCTTGGGATCCTGTGATTCTGTGATCCTGTGATCCTGATGTGACCAAGCTCCTGTGATCCTGTGATCCTGGGCATGTTAGAGCACCTGGGAGTGGAGCTTCCTCTGGGTGTTGTGGGACTGGCTGAGGAGTTTGAGACCAAGGTGTGTTCAGGGAACTGGCTCAGGCCAGAAGGAACCCTTGCCACTGGTCTGCTGGGTTCCTGGGTCCCTGGATTCCACTGGTCTCAATTACTCCCGGTGCTGGGACAGATGCCGTGTCCTCCTCACCTCTGATCCTATGATCCTGGGCGTGTTAGAGTGCCTAGGAATGGAGCTTCCTCTGGGTGTTGTGGGATTGGCTGAGGAGTTCACGCCCAATGTCTGCTCAGGGCAATGACCCAGACAGGAAGGAACCCATGCCACTGGTCTGGTGGGGTTCCTGGGTTCCTGGATCCAGCTGGTTCCAGTTACTCCCAGTGTTGGGACAGATGGTGTGTCCTCCTCACCTCTGATCCTATTGGAATACTGATGACTTTTAAGAAAATGGAATTTGTAGTGTCTCTTACAATAGCATATGTATAATTCCTCTGACCAGTTAAATGTCCCGAGCACCTGCCCTGTGGCACACTCTCAAAGGGGTATGGGGACATAATCATTCTCAGAGGGATATGGGGACATAGTCACAGATTTGTTTAATATAGTATTGTTCATAATGGTGGAACAATAGAGAGCTTAATGCCCACCAACAGAGAATTATTTAAGACAACTGCAGTAAGTTCATATAATGAAAGATTGTGTCCTCATGACAAAGGAGACCTCTCTATATTACATGTTTATGTGAATAGTTCAAGGAAATTTTAAGTGCCCAACTCTTTCATAGAGGTCACCTAAGACCATTTGAAACACGTATTTCCAATGGCCTTAGGAACTGAGCCATGGCTTCTCTATCCATCTCTAGGAGGGTCCACCCACATGCAAATATGCCCTCATACCCAACATGATGACATCATCACATCAACCCATCACATATACCCCAAACAAATACAGGTGTATGTGACAGGGTTGGCACCCCAATGTACTTATGTAGACCAGTCATACAGTGTAGAGAGCAGCTGCTGTATCAGAAACAGCAACATTCAAGGTCAAATGATACTTCATGAAGTGTAATTACCGAGTAATATAAAATCATGCACTGTACAACTGTCAACTACTGTAAAAAAAATCCGTACCATGGGAACCTAATCTGGATGCTGATGTATCTTTTCATATTGAGTTGTGGTTGTTGTGTATACTGCTCCCTTGGGATTGTAACAGGCATATAAACAAAACAATAAAACAAACAAACAATCAAACATAAAAACCAACAACACTGAATGGTAAATTATCAGAATCGTTTAAGAACTGTATTGACTGAACCATGTATGAATCATCTTTTGTATTAATGAAGCTACTATTATATATTATTTTCATTAGAAAACCACCCCATGACAATGGATTGTGTAGAGAAGAACATAACAAAAAGGAAATATAGTGAGGATTTTTATTTTACAATATGGTTTTACCTCAGTAATTACCTGGGATGTGTTATTTGGTTTTGAAGTTCTATCAGCCAAATCTATGAAGCCAAACAAACAAAATCGCCATTTCGATAGCTAGCACCTAAGCTTTGCTGATAAGGAAATCCAACTATTTCAGAAGCAAAGCTGATGGATTCAAGAAAGCCAGACTTGTTCCCGGTGGCAGATTCCATGAACAGAACATAGCAGCCTTTGAAGCCTTGTATGGTGGCACCCAGGATTGCTAGAGGCCATGAAACCTCACACCTTTGCTGAGGATTTACTGATGCCAGTGTCCAAAGACATTGATCAAGGTATGATTGGAGGCAAATTTGTTACACACTTGAGTGCAATTTTCCTATCTAATGATACCATCTGCAGGAGAATAGATGACGTGTCTGCTGATACTCTTGATCAGATTACCCAGGAAATTAAATCTGTTCCACTCCCAGTATTTAGTATCCAGCTTGATGAATCTACAGACATGGTGCACTGTTCACAGTTACTGGTTTACCTGAGGTGTATCAATGATGGCAACTTTAAAGATGAAAGATGAATTTCTTTGAAACAACAACTAGTGGATGTGATATATTTGACACAGTTGGTTCATTTCTGAAGAGCATGAGATCTCTCAGGAAAGGTTGGTGGTGTTCACACAGGCAGTGCTCCAGGTGAGATGGCAATCTGTATTTCAATGTTTGGTACCAAAAGTCATTGGAACTCATTCTATGGTTCATCAACAAATACTAGCAACGAAGGCCACAAGAGTTACAAGAAGTATTGTAAAGTGTCATAAGTTCTGTCAGTTTTGGAAAGCTGAGCACTTTAAGCAGTTGAGGGTTTCTGAAGCTGTGGTACAGGTCAAATGTGGGAACAAAGCTCTGCTGGTTCATCTCCATAAAGTGAGATGGTTGTCCAGAGGAACCGTTTTAAAATGTGTTTTAGAGATTTGTGATGAACTCAAAACATTTTTTAATCAGAAAGCAAGACCTCAGTTCGAAGCACTTTTCAGTGATAAAAGTGAATTGTAGAAATAGCTTACTTGGTTGGAATCTTTGCCATCTTGAATGAGTTACATTTATCACTGCAGGGACCAAATACAACATGCCTCGATTTGCCATTACAATTTCAAAACATCCCATTACAATTTCAGCTTTGGAAAAAAAAGAAAAGAAAAAAGAAAAAAAAGAAAAAAAAAAAAAGAATGAAAATACAATTTACACATTTCATCTGCTTTCTTTGAGGACCATGACATTGACCTAGACAAAAGGATTATGATGATGGTTTCTGTGAAAGAACACTTGCATATGTTTGCAGTGTATTTTCCAAGTCCACGGGACACTCCGTTTGTATTTGCCAAAAGCCCATTCACAGTCAAATCTGAAGATGTTCCTGGACAGCACAAAGGCGTGATCCCACTTGTTATCGGTGATTTAGCAAGGACTGATTTCCCTACAAGGCAGCTCCAAAATTCTGGGTCAAGGGTTTGCAACCACACCCTGTTCTGTCTTCTTATTCCATTTCCAACAACCCATCTTTCTGAAGCAGGGTTTTCAGCTTGTTCGTTATCAAGTCTAAATACAGAAGCAGACTTGTGTGGGGATGATCTTTGATGTGCTCCTGCAAAGACTGCACCAGGAATTTCTGATTGAGTGAGAAATGAGCAGTCTCAACCTTCCCACTGACTTTTGACTTTTTATGCATACTGTTGCAATATGTACTGTCGTTATATTAATTCTGTGACCCATGCTCCACCATACTTCAAGACAAAGTTTCACTTATTTGTAACTAGAAATCAGTATTTCACAATATATGATTACATATTGTTTTTGTGATTAATCACTGTATTTTATGTTCAATTTGTAAGAATGAAAAAGACATCCTTTGTATCAGATATTTACATTTCAGTTCAGAACTGTAGCAAAATTATAGTTATGAAGTAGCTATGAAAACAATTTTGTGGTTGGGGGTCACCACAACATGAGAAACTGTATGAAGGGGTCACAGCATTAGGAAGGCTGAGAACCACTGCTCAGATTGAAGGGAAGACCTTCTTAATTGTGAATTTCTTTAAACCACACAAGGAGTGATGTGGAGCCCTGTGTTTTCTGAAGTCTTAATTTAGACAGAGCTGCCTCCCTTACATGGATGAAATCAGGTTGGGTGTCTTTAGATGCAGCCTGTCCAAGTTCTAGATTTTTACCTGGTGCCAGAAGAGGGCAGTGAGTCATATCTAGGTCCGGGCTCCCCCTGTAAGTGTGAGTGAGCAATAGGAAGGGAAGTTTTGATAGTAAGAGGACCAAAGTCAAATCTCATCCCAGTTGTCCTTGAAGGAGGACAGAGTCTATTTTCTGCGTGGTATAGCTTGCTGCCCGTTGGATGAACTCCTCTCTCTTTAACTCTGTTTTCTTCTCTGAGATATTTACCTATATAGATTGTCTCATTGAAGTCAAGAACACTCCTGACCTTGGGGTTCCAGTTGAATGTAGGCACCTGTAGGTGATTGACAGAGGGCAGAGAGCAAATCTGAGGTGTGACTTCAGACTCCCCCTCCTATTCCATGTCCTCAGGTTTGTCCCTGTCCCTCTGGTACAGGTTTCTTCTCCTCAGAAGATGGCCTTGCTTCTTCCTTTGGTTAGTAGTGTGTGTGTGTGTGTGTGTGTGTGTGTGTGTGTGTGTGTGTGTGTGTGAGTGATATTTTATTTCTGCTCTTTCTCCATGTGTGATCATGAATGAGTCTCTTAAAACCTTCCAAACCTCAATTTTCTATATTTGTAAATGTGTTCAGTCTTCATCTACTGTAATATGAACCTGAGATCATTAATCAACAAGGAAAATTGGTTTACTTCAGCTCAAAGTTTTAGGGGCCTCATCCATGTTGGCTGGCTCTGTTTGGGGCTTGTGGTAAGATAAAGCATCATGGGAGGAAGGACCATGGAGCAATGCCATGTCCTACATAGGGTGGTCCTGGAAATTTGACTGGTGTAGTGTGGGAGTGCAGGAAGGGAAGACAGGCATTCAGCAAAGCTGGGATCGGGAGGTTGTGCACTCTGATGGAGATGCACCAACAGTGTACAGCACAGAGGGGAGGAGGAGTTAGCTGGTCCCAGAAGACCTGGTCTCTGTAGGTGAGCAATCTCAGGCTGTAAACATACAGGAGAAAGTTGAGGTTTCTAAGTTTTGCACATACCTCCAATATTGGCACAAGGACCAGAAGAGGGCTTGTCACCCCTCTGAGCCTGATGGGAGTGGGATTTACCAATTTCCCATGACTCTGAGGCATTGGTCCTTGACATGGCTGTGCCCATGTCAAATGATACACATTCAGTCTGGGCTGCTTCTGCTCACCATAGAACAAACTTTATTTTCATGTGAACTGTAAAAGAGAAAGAAGAAGACAGGGTTTAAAATCTGTTTGGATGACATGCCCTGCACTCCATGACTTAAAAACACCTGCTACTTCTCACTTTGTCATGTTTCAAATAGCTGTGAATAGCAGTGCATAAGAGGCTAAGCTTTTAGCACGTGACCTTCAGGAAATATTAAAAACCAGTAACATCAGTAAAAGACTTGAGGGCCTCTCATAGGATTCTTATAATACCTGGAAGGCACTATTTGTGAAAGGGCTAGTGTAGCCCTGCTGGTGTCTTGTTTGACCTTTTATTCTGCTGGCTCTCTCTTTTTAGCACAATTCCAACTCACCCTTGTCACCTCAGTCATCTCTTTCTAGTCGCAGAAGTGAGCTTGGCCTTTTGTTTCAAACTACTAATACTTCTAGGAACAACCCTCACACCTCACTTTTCTAAGTGAACTTTTCACCAGGAAGCATTTTGTAACTCCCCTCTGCAAACAGTGCAGACAGCCAGAGACTGAGAACCTTATCCAGTGTACGGGTCAGTTTTCACCCGGTGGACAGTGCCGGTCCTGGTGCAGCAAAATTGCAGAGGGTGGGTTAGAGGGCTGCTCCCTCTTCTGCAGTGCTATCTACCTGCCATGGACAGAGTATTCTAATGTCAGGATCTCACTGAAATGTTTAAATATCCTAGAAGGGAGACCTATGTGGCAGAGATTGCCCCTTGTCCTGTTGCAGATGCGATCCCTGCTGCCCCCTAAGCGGGGCTGTAGGCTGGGCTAAGTTTAAGGACATGCTACCTCTTCATGCTTCCTTGTGATTGAGGCATGTGAAGGAGAGGAACTTTGGACAAGGAACTGTGTCCGTAAGTGTGAATCTGTTGTGACTTCCGAAGTTGCCTCCAAGGATTGGACATATTGCTTCTTTATTCTTTCTTTGCTCTCTTGTCTGGCTTCATTCTGGAATTCAGACGTAATGGCAGGAGTTTAAAGATCCATTTTAAATTTTAGGCTGGCAGACAAAAGAAAAGACTCTTGGAATGGCGCCTGAGCCATTAGGGAGTTACCACACTAGCCCTAACTGCTGTCCGGATTACTCCCATCCCCCAACCCCCTGATACGCCTCTCCCTCCTCATAACGCCCTCTCAGGGTTATTTCATTTTGTATTGTGATTCACCAAGATTAGGCAAGGCTGTGGGGCAGTGGTGTGTGACAGGCAATCTGGCACCCAGTTGAGCACAGGCTTAAAATCTGGGCGACCCAGTGGAACAATCCACAAGGGACCTGAAAACTTTATGCCAAAGCTCCCAGGAGGCTTTTGGCTCCAGTCACTGTCACTTACCACCCCTCCTCAGGTAGAGACGTGGCCACACAGCCCCAAGCCACCCCATGTTAATGAGACACCTAGAGGCTTAGCCACTCCACTTCCCAGTTACTATATCTGCCTCCCCTCTCCCAGAAGGGCAGGGGTACAATTCCATCCAGGCCACTCCACATGATGAAAATAAATGTCTTAGAATTATGGTCTGTCTCTTCATCTGGACCTGCCATGGGAAGCAAGGGATCTGGCCCTTGATTAAGGAGCTGCTTCTAATCTCTTGCCTAAGGCTTCCCTGAGCTCCCAGACTGTACCCATTCACCCAAGCCTAAGCTGCACTCCGGCTAGCCAGTCTGCGGCACACTACTGTGACTGCGGTGCCCCGGGCTAGAGAACTCACAGAGACAGCTGCTGTGAGTTCCCTGAGAATGGCCCCCTCCCCCCACTCACGGGCAGGGCCCACAAAGGCTTCCCACAGCCCCCACCTGCCCATCGGACTGTGTGAGAAGATGTGTGGCCACTTCCCACATGTCTCCTGTCCCACCCAGAGCCTCAGCGCCCTTGAACAGACATGTGGGGCTTCATTCCACCATGCCAGGCTTGTTCCCACACAAGGTCACCTATGTTACCTTGGGTTTAGAGTACCTGGAGGATCCTGGTGGCTCTGCTAAGTGATCCAACTGAGACAGTGATTCCCCTCTTCCAGTATCTATGGATAGCCAACTGTAAAGGGTAGGACAGACTGAGTTATCTCACTTCCTTGACTGATTGTTGCTAGGGCTGGTCTTGCCTGGGCCCAGTATTTTCCATAATCCTTTTTTTCTTTCCAATCTTTTTCTTCTTTTCTTCCTAAACTGGGTAAGTCTTCAAATCCTGAGCCTTATTGGCATTTGAAGTAGACTTTAAAGTGGTTCCAAAGCTACTGCCTCATTGTGGAAATGAAGTGACAAAAAATAATAACATCCTGCTGTAAGCAAAAGCCCAGTAAATTATTCAGTTTTCAAAGGACACTTTATCATCTGATGTTTTTAGCTTTAAGGCCAGAACAGAGACAGAATACAAAAGCACCCTTCAAGTCACCCTCTTGGTGATGGTTAAATGTTTCTCTAAGCATTGCAGTTGCTACCCTCTGCTGCTGGTTCCCCCTAGGATTTAATGAAGATGGCGATTTAATTATTACCAGGAGCCCACCCAGATGGTCAAGTGCTTCAGAAGTAACTCTGGGACGGAGGGAGCTGCTGCAATGCAGGGTGGCAAACAATTGGCCTTTTTGAGGCTAGCCAAATGTATAATATTATAACAAATTCTTCGGTCCTAACATTACCACTTCTTTCTAAGTCATCCTAAAGCAAGTCAGGATCTATGCATAAATAAGTTGTGTGTAGGGCTGCCACACAAAAGGCCCACAGATGAGTGTGGAGCAAGCTATTCAGAATGCTCAACCACGGGACTTGAATACTAAATTCAGAAAAATCAGAAACAGATCTCTAAAACTCTACCAAAACCACAGTGTCATAGATATTAGAGATATAAAACTTCTGCATATTTTCCTTTTCTTTTCACTAACCCTAGAAAAGTGTCTGGCTGTTATAGATTGAACAGCGATGATTAAAATACCATCAGATAATTGTCTGTATTTGTAAATCCATGAAAATTTCGGCTTGTTGACAATCAGATATGATCATAAACATACTTTTTTGCTGCGAGCTGGAAGGTCAAAGGCCAGAGATGTCTCCACATTGACTATTTTTGGTGTGAGGAGCTTGGGGAGAAAAAACATGGTACCATGAAAACTGAGAAGCCTGAAGGCCTCATATCATAGTTGATGTCTTACCAGAGGGTCTGCCTCACACCCGTATCACTCTGGATCACTCTTTTATCCTCTCATCTGATGACACTTATTCTGGAATTCTCCCACACTGCCATTCGGTTTTCATCCATCCATATGAAATCCCTTTGTAGTGAGTAGAGGAGGCATGGGTGCCTAGGTTAGGGTCACCTAGTCCAATCTCTGTCTCCTACTTTTTCAAAGGGCAACTTTTGTGGGTACCTCTTTGCATCATTTCCTCCCTATGAGAGGGAGATGGTGTGCCCCACTGAGGGTCAAACAGGCTCTAATTTGAAAGAGCTAAAACAGTGTCTAGCATATAGTAGGTACCCATGAGTGCTTAAGAAATGCTTAAGAAACCAATTCTTAGAATTCCAGAGTTACAAATCGCTCAGAATGGTTATATGAGTGGAACATTACCATATCTGTAGCGGAGGCAACGTGGATGTGTACATGGGTATGGGAGGGGTGAGATTTGATGAATAAGGAATTACGAGATAGAAAGTCTAAGGCACTCCATTCACGCCATTACTAGCCTTGACAGGCCCTCATCAAAGCCCTAGAGCTTTAGTGTCAACTGTTGGATTAGTAGGCACACAGGAGGGTAAGATCAACAGCTGTTCCGCAGATAGTAGACCTGAACAGATGTGTATCATGCTTAGCTGGGCTGAGTGCTGAGAGCAAAAGTGTTGAAGACACAAAGACTGAGCCAAAGGATGCAGGCTTCCTGGTGGGTGCTTGCAATCAACCTGACTGCCAGGTCACAGCAGAGGGAAGCATGCTGCAGTGGAGTAGCCCCTGAGCTGTTGTCTCACCTGAGAGTGGGGTCACTGTGGAGTAGGCCTCAGTGACGATCCATTCCAGAGGATGCTCCTGATGCATGCTCAGCACAGCAGGCCCAGTCCTCCAGCAGTGCTCACACCAACAGCACTTGATCCGGACACAGAAAGAGTGAGCCCACTACCTCTGTTCTCCCATGAGCAATGTCCTCATTTGTGAAATGAAGGTTTCAACAATAATTACCATGTAGTGGGTTTATAACAATAGAAATGTTAGTATAAAGGTACTTGGTAATCAGTAGTATGCTATACTGATATTAGGTGAATTCATGCATGTGAGATCTGACCTTCTGTGGTTTGTTTACAATGCAAGAGGAACAGGATTTATGCAGTATGTATATACATGCTTCTTGTTTATATCCAGGCTCTTTGAGAGAGAAGACAACTGTGTATGTATTTTAGTGATAAGGCTCCATTCCTTTGTTCTAATATTGTACCTTTTTCATAGGTGTGAAACAAATAGCATATCTTGCTCTCCAAAGAAATTGTACGTGAAGGAAATAATTTAGTGACTGTCTCATTAGCAGTGATTAAATCTAATCCCACGAGGCTGATTTCAGATGCTGGCCTATGGTACTGAGTATGTATTTACTGCACTTGTCCACTTCCACTCACAATATCTTTCTCTTTCCTCCTCCCTCCTCCTGTTCCCTTCTCCCTTCTTCCTCTGCCCCCCAGGAGCCACAGCTCTCTCTTGATGCGTAAGCAGCTAGCTTGTCAAGGTTTGAGGGAATGCCACATCTCTATTTTCATGGAGACATTATATTTAATTATTTTGATCCATTTAAAGAACAAACTGTATTTGTAATATTTATAACAGGAATTCTCAAATCAGTCATATATATATATAGTAAGCCAATATTGACAAGGGAATATGGCTTCAAGTTCATAGAAAATAAATGGTTTGAGACTCAGAGATGGGAGGATAGTGAGATCTGGCTTACCATAGGCTACACAGTAAGACTTTAAGCTCAAAAAGTAAGAAAGAAATGGGAGCTATTGAAAAACTATTTAACTAGAAACTGTAAAAACAGTTTATTCAACAAAATCATCCAGAGAACAAGAAGATACTCAGAACTTTTCAAGACCTGGAAGAGACACATTCTCTATGGCTTGATATTCTTCTTTTATAAACATGAAAGCAAAGGACGTGGCATCTATGGGAGATAGAGATCAGCTGCTGGAAAGGACTGCAAAGGTTTTCAAGTATTTTGCAAAGAGATTTATGAAATCTAGAAGCTAGGAAGGAAAAACTTAGCAAGGCAATCCAATATTCTCTGCACTTCCTGGAATAAAGCTTGCTTTGAATTAAAGGGACGATTTAAAAAGAACTAATATTTAATTGGCTAATAAAACAATATATATTTATGGTATATGAGACAAACACTTGGAATATCTCTACATTACAGAACGGCTGATTCAAGCTAGTTAGCATATACATTACCTTACAGACTTCTCAGATATTTGGAGTAGGATATAGAAAAACCAACTTCTTAGCAGTTTTCAGGTATGCATGCAAAGCATCCTTTACTATAGTAAGCATGTCACACACTGGATCCCCTGAGCCCATTCCTCTAACTGACCCTGAGCTTTCCTTGAATGCTCCCTGATTCCTGTGGTTGTCTGTAGCTCCCACTCTACTTGCAGTTGGAGGACATGTGGATCAGTGAGAAATACAGATGAGGATAGGAGTTCCTGTTTAATTTTTTGGGAAGAAGTTTTGAAAGTAAAACCGTGCTGGACGGGGAAGAGGTAAATGAGCCTCTGAAAGATAGAGGAGATCTGGACAGGAAGGCTAAAGCTGACTTTGTCAGGTCTTGCATTTTGCCTCACATTGGACCTATTAGAATATACAGGAGGAGGGCCAGTGATGCTCACGTCTCAGTACCACATAGTGTTCTTCGGTCTTCTTCACCTTTCCTAGAACAAATAACTCTTCCAGGCTATCTGAGCCTATAGTTTGTGTCCAGGGACGGGTTGGCATGGCTATAAATGGCTTACAATTGTATAAATACCACCGCTCACTTCTTCTTCTATATCAATCTTTTCCAGAATTCTTGTTTCTGTCCAATTGCAAATACATGCTGGAGGTTCTGACTCCTTACCCTCAAGTGTTGTTATGCTAAAATTACCACTATGTTGTATCTGTAACTATATACTGTCACTAACAATATTGATTTTTAAAGCTGTGTTGACTTTGTTATTATTTATGTGTTTCTTTTACATGGAAAAACGTAAAAGATCTAAGACTATGGATTTTATATTTGGAAAACAAATGTTTTTCAAATGTAGTATCCTATGATTAGCTCTGGTAATTATCCTAGAGTTTGGTCTCATTAGGACCAGCACTTTAGTTTGCCTTCCAGGAATTTGGAAGGATCTAAAATGAACTCTATCTTTAAGTCACTCCAGCTTTTGGGTCTTATACTTCTTCCACTAGTAATTGAACAAATGTCACTAATTAGGAATAAAAAGAATTAAATATTTTCTTTGTTCTTGAACAGGAAGAATTATGAAGCTTTATTTGGCCTTTGAAGTCTCATAGTAAGTTCCTATCGTGCTACAAGGAGGATAAAAAACCAAGTGTACAAATTGGACCTGATGGGTTTAGAAAGGAGAGAGAGAGCATGAGATTGGTGGGTAGGGAGATGGGGATGGCTCTGGGAGGAGTTGAGGGGCAGAAACATCATCAAGTACATTGTATGAGATTCTCAAAAGTATTATGTTAAAAAAAAAGAATAAAAGCAAGTATAATTGTCAGAGCTCACTAACACATAAAGACTGGACTATCATGTAATATAAACACAGGCTATAATTTTGAATATATAAAGTAAATGCAATAGATTTAATAATAGCAATGATGACTATTGTAATATTAAAGTTATAGTGGGTAGCACAATGCTTTTATTATGTTCTGCTCCTGGTTTTGAAAACCTCATATGTGTTACACTATTTGTTCCTCACGAGGTCTCTATGAGTTAGGCTCCTGTTGCTATACATACAACACGGATCAAGAAAATGTGGAGAGGTCAAGTAACTTGCCCAAGAGCCCAAGTGTTTGCACAGTAAGGAACGGGGTTTCAAAACCTTCCTTCCAGTGGTGACACTGGCGTGAAATGAGCATTAGAATGGCTTGCTTTGGCCGTGTGCAATGATATAAATAGGTGCTTTTAGAACTAAATTTACATTAGATAGAAATGTGGTTTTGTGAGTGCACCTTGCCCAAGTGTGGTGATGCAATGTTATGCTGAAAATATCTCTTACATTCTAAGAGGCTGAACTTTTGCTGGACTTTACAGCAAGAGTTAACAATACCCTCTGAGGTCACATAGACTGCTATCCTACTGTTTACTCAGCCTGCTTGTTTAACCTGCCTTTGAGAGAACAATGTACTTGCCTTGGATTCCCCATGTAATCAACTTTTGCGATCTATTACAAAGCTGTAATCTATGAACTCTTTCATGCCCCAACCCAGAGTAATAAGTAAGTGCTATAATAATCACTTACTGATAACAGCAAATATAGTCTAAAAGCAGTCTTATAAAATGAATATCTATCATAAATGTTGGATGCAACATATGGACTTTGCTTTATTAACAATGATATCTATAATACTGTCTGGTATCTGCGTCCGCTGGAGTCAGTTATAGTCAATGACTTAATTCTTTGTTAAGCTCTATTAAAGATGTCTGTAAAATATCCCTCATTGCTTCTTCGATGTGATGCTTTCTCTGATGTTCAATAAATATGGGTCAAAGCCCTTTGTTAGGGAGAAATATACACAGACACAGACACACTCAGAAAGATACACTCAGACACAAACAGAGACAGGGACAGAGTGACATGAAAACCTTCAGGCAGATAAAGACTCAGAATCATATAACAGGCACATAGGGAAGATGGAAGACAGAGAATGAAGCAAAGAATTCAAATTTGGACTTGCTCTTGGTTAAATGGTGTCAAGGGAAAATGCTTTGGTTTTCTTTTCCTTAACGTGACACCGGCACATTATTTGGTGACTCTGAGTTTTATTAGTATGAGTTCAAAACAACCACCTCAAGCACCCAAGCATTCTAAAGGAGCATATATTTTCCCTAAATAGATGTGGGAAATGCCTTTTCCCCCCTCAGTCCCACACAACAAAATTCATAAGGCTGAAGTTGAGAACAGTTGACATATATCTGTTTACCTTTCTGTGTCCCATGGATTTCTAGTATAAAGTTGTGTCTAGAACATGAAGTTTGTAAATTATTTTTGGAATTCTGCATGAGATAGTTGTAAAAACAGTCTTCATATTTTTAATAGTTCAAATTGCTCAGTCGCTGGCACTATATTAGACATGAAACATGAAAATATTGAGGATGTTAATGACAACACAAATTCTAGACCTATGATCAGATAAAATATAATAAAATAAAGTTGAATTATAGGATCATAGATACTTTGAAATAATTAAAAATAATGCCATACCCACTTGTTGTTAAGGCTTATAATCAGAAAACTTATATATTACAAATCTGTCTTCAATTATTTGTAGTTCTATATTTATGCATACTCAGCACATTTTGATTGGAATGAGATTTGAATGAGGTAGTATCCTGCTGCTACAGAACTGTCAGTCCTGAACTAGCTACACTCTTGTAGCTAATTTATAATCTTTATTCTTCCACTTATCGGTTAGTCATTTGTTTTAAAATCTTTTGGCATTATGAAATAATTACTTCGTTTCTCCTTCCCTTTCTTCCTTGCAAACCTTCCCATATACCTTCCTTGTTCTCTTTCAAATTAATGGTCCCCTTTTTAATAATCATATATATATATCTGCATACATATTCCTAAGTACATAAATTCAACCTTCTCAGTCTGTATATAATTATGTGTATATGTTTATTTTCAGCGTTGACCATTGGTATTTGGTAACCAATGGGTGTGCTCTTTCCTGGGGAAGGCTATTTCTCTCACTCTCATCATTCCTTAGCTGCTTGTACTTCTTTGTGTATGGTTAAAGGATCATGAGCATTTCTCTGTCCATGTTAACATGTCTATTGATGTAATTCTTTTTCAGCTCATGTTTAGGCAGTCAGGTCCAACTGAAGCATTCTTAAGAGTTAGTATAAGCTCGGGCACTTACAGTACTTTGAGCAGGAGAGCAGCCCATGCCACTGGATGCTTATTATCTTCTAAGTGTCAGGTTCAAAGGAAATCCCTTTCCCCCAAATTATGTCTGCTAGATAAAAGCCAGCATTCCTCAGGAATTTTCAAAACCTAAACCTGTTTCTACCAAAGGAGACATTTTCCCTTACCACTGGCAGAAGGGGTGTATGGTTACCTGTGGTGCCTATTAGCAAACCAAAGCTCATGCTTGTCTCCAGGCTCCCTCAGTATCACAAGCACTTGTTACACATTTCCAGTTCATGCCTGTATCCTGACTCTTCTTGCCTCCCCCTCTACCCTAAATTTCCCTAGCTCACAGGCATCCCTCCCCACAGCTACTCATTTCTCCTCAGGACCCTGCTATTTCAGCTGTGTTCCCTTGTGGTCTCCATCTTTGTCCTTTCTTGGTCCTTTCTTTGTCTTCTCTCATTCTCCTCCACTCTCTCCCTTTGCTCTGCTCCTGCTTCTCTCATGGTCACATCCAATCCGCTGGCCATGTTTGGTCTACTACTCTTTCTCTCTCTGCTCTAGACTCTTCCAGATGCCTCTGGCAGTTCTCTCCCTCATAGTTACAATAAAAACCTTCCTCTTGACCATACCATGAGTATCTTCAGTTTATACACTATTTATTAAATAGCAGAAATCATCATTATATTAATTGATGTGATTATCTTCTATAAATGGACAACTGATGCCTAGAGACTTTGGGCAATTTAATAAGTGACATACTTAGGTCTGAATACTAATAGGTTCTGGACATTAGAGTTCATGCCCTTCAGAATTAAGATCATGAGAATCAAGATGTACAGAAAAGACTTCAAAAAACATATGCTAGTTAGACATGAGTAATATAAAAGAGATTGCTGAAATGAGTGGTGGAGAAATAGTAAACAGTGAGTTTTCAAGACTTCTATAGTTTAGTGATAAGAAACGTAGGACTTAACAGTGTGTGTCAAGCAAAAGAAGTACCCCTAGTTCAGAGTTCCCTGGGAAATAGATTCTGATGTGTTGTGTGTAGAAGGCTTACTGTGAGTTCTCTCTGAAAAGACATCTGAATAGAAATTAAGAAAATGGTAAGGAAAGGGGTGGTCCTGACTGAGATCTTACCCAGCTTTACTGGGGGCTGGGATGGCATTTCTAAGTTCCACATTCAGGCTAGAAGGAAGCAAGTTTAGTGTTAACAATTAGTTAGCCATAGGTCATGGGCTGCACCCATGGAGAGTAACTGTTGGTAAGGCAGTTTCCTATTGGTGGAGGGAATTCCCAGTGCAAGACACACTTATGAGCCATGTGCAGCTAGCATCTTTATCAGCTGTGAGATGAACCTCTGGCCTTGAAGATGGTCCTTGGTAAAGTACCGCAGCATCCACTTTACCACCCTGTAGGAAAAAAAAAAAACTGGGAAAAGTCCCATGGAGACAACTGACTAAAGGGAAAATTATGAATGTCAAGGAGAACTGAAATTTAAAAAAAAAGCTTGACAAAATACTGTCAATTACAATAACCATCTTCTATTAAATTGGCACAGATGTTAGCAATATTCAGCTTATATTGGACAAAAAAGTATGTCCCAAGATAGGAATACACTTTATGAAATGATTTGTTTGGAAATAATTCAAACTTATGAAAGTTGCAAGCACTAATCAATCAACCTCCCTTTTCCTCTACCCTTAGCACTTTACACACTGTGCTTTCTCTGATGTGTTTATAAAATATATATAGAGATATATGTTATATGGGGTTATGGGAGGTAGGTGTGGGGGAAGGGTGTGCCTCAGCAGGTCCAAGCCCAGGCATCCCTTCCCCCTGAGGAACCAGCCACAAACAAAGGTATAGTATAGAAATAGAGTTTATTTAGGGCATGGGGAAGGGAGTTAAGAGGGTAGTAGAGGCAGAGAAAGGCAGAGAGAGGGAGAGAGTAGAGAAGTAGAGACGTGGAGGCCTGTGGCCATGACCACGTGGAGAGAGGGGGTTAGGGAATAAGGAGAGGTAAGAGAAGTAAGAGAGAGACAAGAGAAAGAGATAAGAGAAAGAGAGGAGGGGCAAGCAGCCCCTTTTATAGTGGGCCAGGCCCACCTGGCTGTTGCTAGGCAACTGTGGGGAGGAGCATACCTGGCTGTTGCCAGGTAACTGTGGGGTGGAGTTTAGACAGAATGCCAACATTCTCTCTCCTCTATGTTTATCTATATAATATATTGCTATATCATAATTTACTACCTATAAACAGAAATTGCTACTAGTGAGTCATAATGAATCAGCCAGTTTCTTCAGAATCAACCTCAGCATTTCAATGCTAATTTTAATCCATTTTTTCTGTATCCTTGTGCAAAATAGTATTTTTCTTTTCTGTTTCTTCAGGTATAAAGTAGGCATAATGGTAATTCCTGTTTTGGGATTTTTTTGGTATTTAAATTAGATACTCCTCACCTGAGTCAGCCCTGGGCGAGGTGCCAGTAAATGCTGTTAGCTGTCATTTACTCTTATCAGTGCTGGCTATCTGAAGGTCAGGGTTCTACTCAATGAGTTGCTATAAGCCCATAGATCTTAACATAGCACCTTGGGTATGGTGGACCCTTAGGAAATATTCTGGATTGATTTAGTTACTTGTACACATTCATTGAGACAGGGCATAGGGAACAAAAGGTGTTCAAGACTCAGAGATTTGTTACTCCTTCCTAAATGAGCGACTCATTAGCTCATGAAATCCGAATCTTTCCAAGGAATTCGCTTCTCTCCCTCGCTCTTTGAACCCCCTTATGACCGTTTGTGCTGAGCACCCTATCTGCCATACAAATTCTATCAAAAACTAATAAAAACTTGTAAAGTTGTGAGGATGGGAATTTTATGATGGGTAGGTCTTCAAATGCCTTAAAGGAAGCCATGATCTTAGGAAATGTTTGTTACCTCTGCTGGCCTATTGCAGGTGGCAGCTCTCCTTTATCTTCTATGGCAATGGGACACTAAAGACATGTGGACATAGTCACCCTGGATCATCATTGTCAGAAGGCTGGGGAGTTCAGCCAAGGTGCAGCAGGAAAGAGTGATGCATCTAGGCAGAAAAGACTCGTGTTCAGAGCATACAGGGAATATGCTATGTTGATAATCAGGGGTCAAGTTTGCTTAGCAACTGTCTCTGATGGATGGTGGACTAAAGAAAGAGTTAGTAGTCCAATTTGTTGGATCTAAAGACAGGCTACACTAGTAGTTTTCAACCTGTGGGTTGGGACTCCCGTGGGGGGGGTTATATATCAGATATCCTGCAAATCAGATATTTATTTTATGATTCATAACAGTAGCAAAATTACAGTTATGAAGTAGCAATGAAAATAATTTTATTGTTGGGGATGACCACAACATGAAGAACTATATTAAAGGGTTTTAGCACTAGGAAGATGGAGAACCATTGGGCTACACAAACCAGGGTACCTCCTAGGACAAGTGAGGGCTGGAATCTGCCTGGAGTCTTTCATTCTCTGCTTCTAAGTCTTGATCACTGGCTCCCAGCTTGCTTATTCTGGATTGCTTTTCTTACTTGCGCACGTCCATTGAGACATCATCACCAGTTATGCCCTTAGAGACAGCACCAAGAAACTATTCATCCTCTGAAAGAATCCTTGGGGAAGGGCACTGGCCTGGCTGGGATTATTAATACTAGAGAACTGAGATGAGACCAATGATGGATGGAAGCAGAAGTCAGTGATACAACTGCTGGTTGACGTGGACCATGAGGGGAAGATGATGCAAGAAGATGTCAAAGCTAGAAATGATTGCTTGGCTAAAAAAATACATTGCTCCCTGAAGAAGGAATTGTAGTTCTGTGAATGCCTTGATTTGAGAGGTTGACCTTCAGAATAGTAAAAAAATAATAATAAATTATTTCTGTTTGTGGTAACCTATCAGCTATAGTATGTTAACACACTGTAGATCACCTCATTTTACAGTGATTCCCTTGCCCAGAACCTGCCCCCCCTCAGATTTTTGTGTCTTCTTTTTCACAGTATTTAACTATAAAAGTGTCAGGATTTGTATGGTCCTCTTAACCAAGTCTATTCTTTTCTTTTTCTTTTAATTGGAAAAATTTTCATATGCTATATTCAGATAATGGTTTCTCCTTTCCGAACTTCTCCCAGTCCCCTACTTCTCCAACCGCGCCCTCCATACCTTTCCTTCCTTTCTCTCTCTCTAGAAGGCTGTCGGGATCGTGTTCGTGACCCACTTCCCTAACCAGATGCTGCTGATCATTTCAAGGGAAGAGGCTGCTTCCTTTCTTGTCTTCAGTAACAATGTTCACAGATTTTGACACATGGCAGCATTTATCAAATATCTCTTAGCTGGAAGGATGGCATAAACATATATTACCACATAATAATGACTGATAAATAATAATGAGCACACCACATTATATTTATACCATATATGTAATATCAGGAGCCAATCTAAAAGGAAAGTTCCCTACCTGGATCCCAAATTGTAGGAATCTGAGGACTGCACACTGTAATCTGCCCTCATTCAAGAAACAGCACAGGACCCAGTACATAAGAATAGTCAGTGGTGAGGGCTTTTCCTAAAGAGGGTGTGGTGTGGAAAGCCAGGAATACAGCTGTGGACTTTGAACTCCAGGACGGTTGTAGCCCTGAGTAGGGAGCTGGGGGGGGGGGGGGGCTCTTTGTAGAAAGCCTACTAAGATGATCCCAGGACAATCTCTCAGCTCAATGTCCTTACTTTGCTAGTTTGTGTGAATGTCTCTCCTGCCTTATCCACAGGTTCTGAAGATTAGAATGTGAAGACCTTTGGTATTTCCCATGACAGAGGGCCAGATTGTCTTGCAGCTCTCCTTTAAGAAGCAAATTCCATGGGTCGATTGCCTCCGTGTCAGCGTGATTTGTTTCATTTAATTACTCGCTCTGCCTCTGTGCCCTCATTGTGCTTCATTGTGCTCAGTGAAGAGACATTTTTGTGCAGTTCCAATTCCTTCTGTGTATCTTGACCTTTGGGGCTGCTGAAGAAGGAGTCATGTGGGGGAATTAGAATATGTTTGCGCCTGCCAAGGGTTTCCAAACCCAAGATCTCTTTGTGACAAATCTAACAGTCATTGAAGGAAATTTTCATCTCCCGTTCAGTCGGAAACCAAACCCGAGACTACAAACTCTCTCTTTTCCTCTTAAATCATGGCTCATCCGTGTCAGTGCAGCCTGAGTTACAGTCATGAAAGAATGCACTCTCACTGCTGTGCCTTAAAGAGGGTTGGGGAGTACAAGACAGAGGTGGTCCCCGAAGACCACTAAGTGTATCTCCTAGACGACTGGTGAGCTGAGTAAAGCATGGTTTGATTTTTTTTTTTTTTTTGCCATTTGTGTAAATAACTAGAGGCAGCGGAGGTCAGATAATGGCAGATGACAGAGCCTTCTTGTTGCTAGTTAAACTCTGAAATAAAATCTGTTTTTATAATGCTTTAGCTTTCACAGTGACCTATTACTTTGGTCACTTCTAATAGATGCTTTTCCCTGAGTTCAAACCAGGGAATCTGCGGCTGAGGGAAAGTTGAGGGATCTGGCTTAGGACGGAAAATTTGGTTGGAAATATGATTCTGCAATTTGTGTTTCTAATCCCCCCCCCCCCAATCTGTATTTAAACAGCAGTGTCCTTACTGTGGGTCGCCTACCCCTTACTGTGGGTCGCCTACCCAGCAGAATTCCCTGTCATCTTACTTCCTAACAGAATGCTGTTTAGTGTTGCTAGACATCCCACCTTGCTCTCTAGCAACCCAGAGTCTTCAGGAGATGCCAGGTTCTATGTTCAGCTCTGGAAAATGGAGGGTCCAGTGTAATCAGTAATTGGTTCCAGGCTGTATGTGTAAGCCAAATCGGGCTGATGAGACACAGAGTTTGGAGGTAATTGCAGAGAACCAAATTTGCTTTTGAAAATGATGCACATGTCATAGTTTTTATCTCTTGTGGATGAGAATAAAGAAGCATGCAGCTCCAAACATCACTGGTGACGATTATACTAGCAAAAGAAACAAACAAAACCAAACAAGAAAAACCTAGCATGGTAAGCACTCTACTAAACCCTAACCCTAACCCTAACCCTAACCCTAACCCTAACCCTAACCCTAACCCTAACCCTAACCCTAACCCTAACCCTAACCCTAACCCTAACCCTAACCCTAAGAAAAGAAAGGCAAGAACCCGTTGCTTGGTCAGAGCAGCATTTTATGCTGACTGTATTTTCATTTCAATATATAAGCAATATAAAAGCTAATATGGAGGTCTTTTTCACACAATATTTTTTTTTGTAAGTCCTGGGTGTGTTTTCATACATGCAGCACATCTCAATTTAGTTAGCCACCTATGCATCAAGTGATTAGTGGTCTTGTGTGTCCCGCAGGCGTGTCACTGCTGGGTTGTGCTGGGTTGTGTTCAGAATCTGCTGAAATGTTTCCACAGATAGAATTTACTCCTTGTCTTAGCTATTAGTTCTATTGCTGTGAAGAGACACCATGAGCAAGGTAACTTATAAAAGAAAGCACTTAATTAGGGGATTACTTACAGTTTTAGAAGGCTAGTACATAAGCATTATGGCGGGGAGTATGGCAACAGGCTAAGACCTTATATGCTGATCCACAGTCATCAGGCTGGGGGGGGGGGGAGAGTGAGACTGTGCCTGGGAGTAGGCTTTTGAAACCTCAAAGTCCACCTCTAGTGACACATCTTCTCCAACAAGGCCACGCCTCCTAATCCTTCCTAAACAGGCCAACTGGGAACCAAACATTCAAATATATGAGGGGGCCATTCTCATTTAAACCACCACACCCCAGTCTGCTTGAATTCTGAATTGCTATCTTTTGCCCTCACAGCACACCTGAGGGTCTCTCAGTCATTCAGGCATGCATCCTCCATTAGAATGGCTTAAGAACATGGCCAGAGTTAAGTTTCTTCCCTGCAAAACTCTCAAGTTCTCACTTAAGTACGCTGTTTATAGATGTAAACAAGTGTCTGGGTGAAAGTTGTTCATTGCGATTTCCATCATCAAAGCGAACCATTTCCTTCTTATATTAAGCTGAGAAAAATGTTTCCAAGTTCTCCATTACCCAACCCACCCACCGACTTCGCCGAATACTTCTTTCTGGTGGGAATGCTTTCCTCTCTTGGCTTCTGCAACAATCACTTCTCCCAGCTCTGGTATTCCCATGGTCTTTTCTTCCTTGGGACCCTGCATTCTTCTGCTTTTTCTTCTTAGTGGTGATGGCTTAGTGTTTGCATTTGACGTTTTCTTGTGCATACTGCTCTCCATGTTCACTGCGTGTGATTTTTGTCAATCCATGAGTTAGCCATAATTTGTATGGGAACGTTGCCCAGATAAAATTTGTCCAGCACACACTTATCTCCAGGTCCACATATGGGCTGTAGATAGTGGACTCTTTTTGGCTGCCCTTCAGGTGCACTAGTGATACGGTTCCAAAATACAACTTATTTTTTCTTCTCTAGATTGGACTTTCTCTATCTTTGTTGTCTTCTTCAACATGGTTCCACCAACCATTCAACTGACCAAGTCTAAAACTGTCATCTGAGGAGGATGTCTCTCTATCTCTTCCATAGGCAGTAAGCCATAACTGCCTCACATTCAATTAATAATATATTTCTACTGCCTCTCCTAGTCCCCTCTTTTCCACCACTGCTGCTTTGTTTTCTCAGCTCCTTAACCTCTGCCTAGTTTCTTCTCCTCAGCTTCTCCCCATCCCACCATCTCCTGCTGTGTTGAGACAACCTTTCCCCAAGTGTTGCTAGTCAATTCTTTGTATCTTTACTGAAAAGTAAACTCCCTAACACTTGGTACAAGGTCCTTGTGATTGGCTCAACTTTCCTGTCTCTGCCTCTCTACACGTAGATCATGTTCTGTTGGTGCAAACCTCAAAGTTCCCATTTGTCTTGTTTTTGCATGTGCAAGCAATAGCCTTTCCCTCTTTCTTTCCTTGTCTTGCTCTATCCTAGGAATTCTTAAATATTTAGTGTAACACCAAACCAAACCAACCAAACAAAACTCCTCTGAAGTATAGAAATTACTATGAAGCTCCCAAAATTCTGTTTGGTAGAAGTTATGTCTATAAATAAATAAGACTTTTTAAAACTATGATTTTCATTGATATAATTGAGCTAAAAATAATGACAGCATATTTTATGAAAATGAATACATTGATATGATGAAACAAGTTAGAGAAGAGGGATATTACTTTACAGCTTTGAAAATATCTTCAATATTTAATTGACTAGAAGATACTAGACTTACTGTTTGTTAGGCTTTTGGCTAACACCAAGTGAGATACTGGAGTCTCCTGTCTACTTCTGAATTTAGTGTCTGGAATTTTTGTTTGGTCTGGCTTCAAAGAGATACTTAGAATATCAGCTTATTAGGGCTACTGAAAGAGTGTCACAAACTGAGTGCCTTAAACAGCAGGAAGGCATTGCCTCTGCTTCAGGTGTCAGCAGGACTGTGCTCTTTCTGAAGGTGGCAAGGAGAGATCATTCTTTTTCTTAGCTCCCAAGAAGCTGATGGTGTGTGCCAAACATAACCCCAGCTTTTAAGAGCTATCGAGGAAGGCCCTATTTCCAAATAAGGTTACATTCTGAGGTACCTGAGTTTAACATATCACCATGTATTTGGGAGCATACATAATTAAACACATGACACTCTGAAAGGTGGGGTATCTTTATAAGAAGGTTCCAGTGCCTCAGCTGGCCTGTGTTCACATTTTGAGAAGCACTTTGCAACCCACATTTTTTGTCCTAGTTTAGAAGTCATTGCTCTGTAAGGCTCTTTCTGATCCAAACACATTTTAGTGATTCTTTTGTGCACTCCCTGGGCCTCCCTCCATTACAACATTTTAGCCTATGGTCTTAGGAGATACTTAAGGCATCTCTTTCCTTTGTTGAACATAAATGAAAAATTCATCATCACAAATCAGAATTAAAAACGATTTTGAGCAATTTGGAAAAACTATCATTTAAGTTGATATTTGTAAGTTTTTCTTTTTCTCATATGTTCATAAACCTTCTAAATTATCTTTGAGAGATATTTAAAATAATCTGCTGCCTTCAAACTCGACATCCTCCTGCCATAGGCTTCTCCACTTTGAGATTGTAGGTGTGGGTCACCATGCCAAACTCTAACCACTTTTTATAGGAGAAGATGAAGGAGGCAGTCCAAAGTACAATCATCAAATGTCACCAAAGACCATCATCCACCTTTGTCACTACTTCCTAACCCTATTGCTTGCTATTTCCACAAAACCAAGATCCCCTAACTTAAAGCATTCTTTCCAGTAAGGCTTTATTTGCTTCTCACTCATTGGACTCTTAAAATTCCCAAGATTCTGAGGAGGCAGTGTTGTGCAGAATCATGGAATCCTGGAGCTGGAAGCGTTGTTAGAGATAACCCATCCTACAGGCGAGACTCAAAAGCACATGGAGATTTAAGGTGACCTATACAGCCCATCTCTAACTCATCTCCTCAGTGGAAACAATTCTTGTTCATCTGCAATGTTGACAATGCCCCATCTGCATTTTAACAGGGTCAGCAAAAGTATAAAGCAGTGTTTTCTAAACTTGGTTTATATTGCTGAAATAGTCTCTTCCACAGATTGGATTTTCTAGGTGTGAGGTTACGATACTGTCCTTTTAACAGGCTCAGATAATTATAACGGTCAGCTTAATCTGGAAAGCTCAATAAATTTAGAGGCTGAGTTACTAGCATTGTGCATCCTAGTTACCATCTCAGGCTAATGGACTGTGCCATTCTAGGAAAGGAGTTTTTCTAGTTCTAATTGGCCCACTCGGGGCCAGTAAAACAACAGTAGCTATCCTGTATGAAATACTGGAAGTACAGAAACAGGAGTGGCTCAAACTCAGAGGACTCCAAAGTTATGATTTGTTAATGTAGAAATGCCTAGCATAGCCATTGAACTGGCTGTGTCGTTTCTTTCAAGGGGCGGTAGAACCCCAACCCTTACTGAGAGGGGCTGTTTTTATTTAGGGCGTTTTCTTGCTGAACCATTTCAGACGGAAGGTGAGAAAGGAACTGGAGCACTACTGAACTACCTGTTCTTCATTAGCATGAATGAGGGGGTTGATGCCTGCTTTTAATGCCAGAGTTTGGGAGGCAAAAGCAGGCAGATCTGTCACTTCCAGGCCAGCCTAGTTTGCAGAGAGTTCCAGAGCTACACAGAGAAACTCTGTCTCAATGAAACAAACAAGCAGGACTGAATAGGAACGTAAATTTAGAAGAGGGAAAAAGTAGAGAAAGACCTCAACAGGGAAACAATACCACCAGGTTTAATAAAGCATTTCATACTGAATCTTTAGCTGGGGTTGCTACAACATTTCTTTCCTCAGACTTTTTAGGAATTCAGCCACTGTTTTTGTGGACTTAGGACAGGAGAGATGTATTTATTCATGCAGATAGGACTCTGATAGACCATAGGATTAAAAATAGATCAAACCAACTCTGTGAAAGATTTTACTTGAAGGATGCCTACAGACTGCAGGGTCGACGGGCACCCTGTGCACACAGAGCATGCCTTTGTAGGTCATAATTTTGTCTTGAAGCATGGGCTGATTCCATCAGAATGTCCTAAATGTTCTATATTCAACATTTCCTTATAAATTTCAAATTTCTTCTGCTTAACTGTTTTTTTTTTTTTCAAATTTAACTAGATGCCTCATGTGTTTCTTTGCTAAATCTGGAAATCTTACCAGAAGACCACAATTGCTCTTAAAATTTTGTAGGAGTCTTGCTGACAGTATTCCCAAATGGTAACTGGTTGCCAGATAACCTTATCCAGACTATCTAGGACAGGCTGGTTTCAGTCAGTCCAATTCAAAGTCTTCCAACTTTGGCTCATTTTAGAGTCATCTGGAAGTATATGAAAAACCATGCTCAGGTCATATCTCCAAATTTCTAATCTATATGATATGGTATGGGCTCAATCTTGTATTGGTAAATACATTCTGGAAGGCAGGGACCTGACTAAGTCCGAAATACATACCAAATAGATACCTATCTCATTATTTTCTGCTGTATAACTCTACAATGAGCAGGAGCAAGTGGCAAGGCTCTGCAGTACCTATTGTACTAGGCAAAGAAACAACATGTCAATGCGAGTTGTACAGTGAGAGTTTTATTGCAAAGAACTGGTTTGTATGGTTGTGGGCATGAGGAGGGCAAGTTGAAAAATCCAAAGAAAGGTTGGGACATGATCTGAAGCTGTGTGTTATTGGTAGAACTTCTTCAGGGAAATCTCTATGCTGCACTTAAGGCTGTTGAACAGTTTTCATGAGGCTGCCCAGATGATCTCCTTTACTGAAAAGCAGCTATTACAGATTTTCCTCATCATAGTTGCCAAATACCTTCACAGGAACACTATGGTGGTTTGAATAGGTTTGGCCTCCATAGACTCAAGTGTTTGAATGTTTGGCCCACAGGGAGTGGCACTATTAGGAGGTGTGACCTTGTTGGAATAGGTGTGGCCTTGTTGGAAGAAGTGTGTCACTACCATGTAGGCAGGCTTTGAGGTCTCCTAGTGCGCAAGCTCCACCCAGTGTGCAAGGAAGCCTCCTGGATGCCTGTGGGATGCAGTCTCCTCCTGGCTGCCTTTAGATCAAGATGTAGAAATCTTGGCTCCATCTCCAGCACCATTCCAGCCTGTGTGCTGCATGCTTCCTCCCATGATGGTAATGGACTAAACCTTTGAAACTGTAAGCCAGCCCCAATTAAATGTTTTCCTTTATAGGAGTTGTCATGGTCATGGTATCTCTTCACAGCAATAAAACCCAAACTAAGACAAACACCTAGATCTAGTGTCAGGTTGAACAGTTGGGGGTCAAGAGCCCAGCAAGGCTGATGCATGAAAATGACCATCCCACCTCTGACAATTCTTTCCTAAAGAGCCCCTACAGCTGTTGAGCAGTGACTATTCACAGCAGAAATACATTGAGAAAATTTGTTTAAGGTGACTGATTTGTTTATCACTCTTCTCGTTGAAATGACACAGGAATGGCTGGAAACTCAGACTTGGCATCTGTCTTCCCAGTTCCCAGTGGGAAGATTTAATGGAGGAAAGATGGACAGAGAAAGAATTGAAGGATGAAGAGCCAAGTCCTTCCTCAGAACCTGTGGACTCTGGAAGGAACCAGAGCATGATAGAAAGGAGAGCTCCATTTATAATCTTGCTTGAACAGCTGGGGGTGAGGCTCTGGCTCAGTGTTTTATTTAAAATGCACGTATGGTGCCTTTCTTAAGTGCACAGGTGGTGCTAATGAAGTCGAGGTTGTGAGTGTGATTTCTCTCTGAGTCATTTAGCCTCCGTGCTTCCCGAGAACAGATTGTACCCTTAACCCCATGCAGTCCACAGCTGTTGGGGATGGAGGACTGCAAAGCTCAATGCAAAAGTTATTCTTAATATTAATAACAGAAAGGATCTTCCACAGTCACAGTCTCGTGATTATGTGGCTCTTGCAACTGAAAACTTTCCTGGGTCAAGAATTAGGACATAATAATGGCTGTGTCTGACTCAGACATAGGCCAGTCAAGCCCCAGTCTCCTTACCAGCAAAATTATGAATTTGCTTAACATGGGGGATGGTCTCTTTTAGCCCAATGGCTCTGTGATTCTGAAGAGTAGTGTTCCAGTCCGGTAAGATAAGTGAGGCAGGATAGTTAGTTGCCCTTTCAGATTTCCTGGAGCCCTGGGTTTGTTGTTGATTGTGGTTAGAGAGGTTCCCTGTTCATCATGGGAAAAGAAAGCTGGGTATTGCTGGCTTTACTTCATATTTGAATAATATAGCTACAGTTTAAACCTGAGACACTTACCAGGGTAAAACAGTGTGCTTTTAAGAACTGGCCAAGAAGCAGAGACTCAAAGAAAGGCCATCCAGAGACTGCCCCACGTGGGGATACATCCCATACACAGCCATCAAACCCGGACATTATTGTGGATGCTGGGAAGTGCTTGCTGATGGAAGCCTGATATAGCTGTCTCCAGAGAGTCTCAGTCAGAGACTGACAAATTCAGAGGCGGATGCTCATAGCCAACCATTGGTCTGAGTGTGAGGTCCCAGATAGAGGAGTTGGAGAAGGGACTGAAGGAGCTGAGGGGGTTTGCAGCCCCATGGAGGGAGCAACTGTGTCAACTGGCCAGATCCCCTGGAGCTCCCGGAGACTGGACCACCAATGAAAGAATACACATGGAGGACCCATGGTGCTGGCCACATATGTGGCTGAGGATGGCCTTGTTCGACATCAGTGGGAGAGGCCCTTGGACCTGAGGGTGTTTGATGCCCCAGTGTAGGGGAATGCTAGGGAGGGAAGACGGAAGTGGGAGCACCCTCATAAAGGCAGGGGGATGGAGGATGGGATAGGGGGTTTCCAAAGGGGAAAACATTTGAAATGTAAATAAAGTAAATATCCAAAAAAAAAAAAAAATAAATAAATAAAAATTGGCCGACAACAATGCATTCACGTTGGAACAAAGACACTCAAGGTTACCTTGGTTATAAGCAAAGGAGTCTCATAGAATGGTTTGGATCAGGGACCTGATTTAATTCTTTCTGATTTCTCTAATAAATAAGTGAAAAATATCTATTAACAAATGTGGCAAAACAGAGGAAATTTACTTGTATTGCTAAAGACAAGTAGATTCTTTTGCCAAGTATTAAATGAAGGATGGAAAAAAGTCTAAAACCAAGGATACTAGTAGAAAATGCTGAGAATAAGCCAGTGGAGAGATACCAAGGATGGCAGAAAGCCTGTAAATGGCCAGCATCAGGCAGCCAGTAGCTATAGCAGCAGGAAGAAGAAATACAACCTACTATGGGCATTTAGAAGAACATAATGGTGACAGATGGTGAGTAAGCATCACTCCTGTGACGGTTGTTAGTAAAAATGTCACAATGTAGTGAGTCTAAATGCGGGCTCACTTCTACAGAGCAGCTTATTGTTCTGCCGCAAAAATGAGGTCTCAACTCTGAACCTTGAGATTCTGCACTTGTTTCTTCTCAAAATAGAAGCACTTCATAGCCTTCTCAGCTGAATGCCCTCATGTAGAGTCAGGCTTGTCTGAGAGCAGAATTGGATAAATGTTTCTGGAGATATTTGGTCCTGAGATTGTGTCATTAGGATTGTAAAGCATATCTAATTTACCTAATGGATTATAATGTCTTGGAAATGGCTGTACCGATCTATTTACACAGAATGCCTGAGTGCACAGACCATTTGTATAAATAAGCAATTACATCCCCTGCTGTCGGGATATTTTTGCTCTGTAGATCAGTTACCTGATGCCTTTAGTCTATGGCATTAATTTGGGTAGTGATTATATCCTGTGCGTTATAAATCTTCAACTAATCATTTATGAATAACAGCTGCTTGAGTCTTGGCTATTTCTGCCTAGACCTAAAAGCAAGTCTGTAAACTTCAGTTTTAACTTAGGGAGTGGCATGTACAAATCCAAAGACCGTTCCTAGGTCCATTTCATGTGCAGTGTCAAGTGTGTGTGTGTGTGTGTGTGTGTGTGTGTGTGTGTGTGTGTGTGTGTGTGTGTGTGTTTTCATTTTCTGGGATAAAAAGAAACAATTCAGATCATAAACATACAGTCAATGCCAGGGACCACATCTGAATATATTTCTCTCTCTCTCTCTCTCTCGGTTACCTGGGATTTTCCATTGCCTGTGACTTTTAGCCATGTCTCACTGGCCATTCTTCCTTTCTACCTCTAGTGTCACCTGGAGACAGATGGATCCTTTGCAGATCTCTGTTCTAGGATACAGTGCTTTTCCTCTGTCTGACTGTTGCCCTGCAAAAGAACAACCTGACCTAACTGGAAATAGATTCACTCCAGAATCCACTTCTGACTGTGTTAGATCGTTGGGTGCCTGTCACTCATGGTATTTTATTTCTCCATTTCCTCTTGCTTCTAGCATCCATCAGTGATGGTTTATTCACTCACTTATTCATACTCTGTCTTGTTTGCAAAGGATCTTAACATTTTACAAGTGTGTATGATCAAGAAAAGAGTAAATTTGAAGTAAAAAAATGCAAGTAAAGGGAAATGAGGTATGACGGATTAAGGTGGGTTTAGATGCCAGAGGGCAGAGCATCAGGTTCTAGGCCTGTGGTTCTTAGCCTTCCGAATGCTGTGATGCTTTTATACACTTGTGAGCAACCATAAAAATTATTTTTCATGCTGCTTTGTAACTATTTTTTTCTACTGTTATGAATCACGATGTAAATATCTATGTTTTCCAATGATCTAAGGTGACCATTTGATCCCCAAAGGGGTTGAGACCCACAGGATGAGAACCTCTTTTGTATGCAGTTGTCAAGGTAGACTACGATTTGGGCCTTAAACTTCTTAACAACTATTAAGGGGAAGTGTGACCTTCACAAGAGTTGCAAGATTTCTTAGACAAAACCAAGCCAGTCAAATAGGTCGTATACAGTTGTTTGTGATACTGAACTAAAAGAAACATTCCCTTTGTGTCCTTACAGAGAAGACACCTTTGCTAATCTTCTTGCCTCTTATTATTCAGGGTCCTCTAATTGGCACACACTTTCTGCTTGAGTTCTTCTGTATTTTTTACCATGACCAGCATCTGCCTCCGATTTGTGTCTGCTCCTCCTAGATGACTTTTTCAGGATATTAACTTATTATTGCTGCTACAACAAAGTAATCAAACGTGGAGGTCAGAAGTCTCATACAGAATTATTGAACAACAAGCACTCGTTTGAGAGACTTTGGGAGGCAATGGGAGAGGAGATTTACTGTTGCTTTTGCCAGTTTATAGAGCTACATTTGACTGGTCTCCTAGCACCCACATCACCCTGATCCTGGCTCCACTATCAGATCTCTGTCTTTGACTCCATATTTTCTGTCTCCCTCATTCACTTACAAAGAGCCTTATTGTACTGGCCCATGTGAATAATCTCAGACTGATCTAGGGACATTTAAACTACCCATACCAATAAATTTCCATTCCCCATGTAAGATAGCATATTCATAGACGCCTGGGGTTAGGAGGGAGATGGGTGGGATAGGATGGGCATTGTTCTGCTTAGCACAGAAGTTACAACAGCAGGGAAAGGCTGTATGCATAGGCGGGGCCTAGGTAGGAAATCTGTGTGGTACCTGAAGTTCAGTAGAGGAAAATGACTATGGGGACCTATTTACATAGAAGACACAGGAGCTGCAAACAAGGGAAGCAAATGACTTAGAAAGTACGAAGTGAGAAGGTGGTGGTCCCAGAGGTGGGCAAACCGGGTTGGAAACATCTGAAAGAAGTTTGATGGAAGAGGCAGAGCTGATTCTGGGATGTCACCGCTAGTGAGTGAAGAATCTCTGGCTTTTCCCTCTTTCTTCATTGTCTCACCAGCAGCACCTCCTATGTGTTGATAAACCTAACCAGAAACTTGGCAGGAAAATATATGAAGGCTGTGATTGGCAGTCTCTTATGAAATATTGCCTGTGGCAGGGAGCAGCAGGCAGTAGATACCCAGGAGATATAGAGGCAAACAGGTAAATGGCCTGGGTATTTCACAGTGAATGACCAGAGTACGGATGACTAACAGAGGCAGGCGTCTGAACCCTTTAAGTCAATAGAGAAGCACTGCTTATCAATGTAATATAGATAAAAGGGAGAAGGGGAGGAGAGAGAGAGAGAGAGAGAGAGAGAGAGAGAGAGAGAGAGAGGGAGAGAGAGAGAGAGAGAGAGAGCGAGAGCTTTCCTTTATGCAGACAAATGAATGATTGCTGTTTTTAAAATCCCAGTTTCATCTCTTTCCCCTTTGTGTCTTGCTTCTTTTTTTTCCTTACCCCCTCCCCTCTTTCTTCCCTCTGTCTCCATTGTTCATTGTCCTGGGGCCTCCTTTCCTCTTTTTTCCACCTTTCTCTCTCTGTCTCTCCTTCTTCCTCCATTTCCCTCATTCTTTTTCTCCAAGCATCATTTACCAACCAACACAGCATTCTTATGAGCAATGGCTCCCGGTGACTGTCTTGTCCCTTCTTGCCCACTTTGTCTACCATTGTGTTGGTTGATTGCAGTGTCTCCAAGGCTGTGGACCTAAGGATCACTTCTCTGGTCTTTCTCTCTCTCATATCCTAAGAACAAGACATTACAAGATGCCTTTTAATTTGCTTTTATGAGACCTAATCTCCACGGAGCCATTGTAGTCTCATACATAAGGCAACACACAATCAAAGGTCATGCCCTTGATTCTCAAATAAAGGGAACACAAAATGTAAGACTATATACTTCTGCTGAGATTGTCTCCATTGTTCAAATATTGTTCACACACCTAAAATGCTCTGTGGTATGTGGAAATGAAAACATTTTTCATAAGAGATGACCTGGTGGAAGAAGTTGAGATCTTAAATGTAGCCAGCCCTGCCCAGAGATCTGCACTTGATAATACACAGACAACTCATGGATTCCTTTTGAGGATGCAGAGACAGAGAATTCTATCACTTGTGTTTCTAAGCAGCAGAAATATTGATGGGAAGCCCCTCAGGAGACGGCACAGACTTTCATTCTAATTTGTCTGGGATTCAATTCTGGCTCCATCACGTTCTGTGTGACCTTGAGCAAATTATGTAAGCATTCTGTGCTCCAGTTCCTCAGCTGTGACAAAGGAATGGCAGCAGGGCTTGCTACTTAGCATCCTTGAGAGAATTCAGTCAGCCAATGTAAAGTGCTTAGAGCAATGTCAGGTACCCAGCACGAATGCTGAAGTAGTTTTCTCATTCTTTTAACTCCCACTATTCTCAATAGCTATTTCCATAGGTAACTGTTTAAAAAGTATTTCTGGTCTTAGTATAGTCTAAAATGTGTGTTTGACCAGAGTTCAGGGTATCTATTTTGTTCTGTTTCTTATTCTTTCTTTTTTGGTCGGATGCTACACATTTGAATGCACACAATTGCTTATATTAGCATCTAGTTCATTGTTTCTACCAATCTCATAGCACACAGCCATGAACTCATACCACATATACTAAGTATTTAGCCTATTGATGGTCGCCGAAGTGACCTCCAGCTGCCTTCTACAAACAACTCCATGGTAAATACACCTGTTCAGGAAGTTGGGACATGGGTCATAGGTCACTCATATAGATCACCCATCATCATACTGTGACTGTGTTAGTTGCATTCAATATGATTGTGACATTTCTCACTTCTTCCATTGAGGCCTGTGAATTCCTGAATTGACACAATTTCCATATTATTAGTAAGTATTTTCCTAATTCGATGCTCTATGGCATTTCATTGTACTAATGTTCCAGGTCCTGATTACTTCTAAGGTTGTACATCTGTTCTTCTTCTTTTTCAGTCAATAGGGTTTCTGTTTCTTGGATTGTTCATATATCATGAGCATCTGCTTCCACATGTGGCTGATTGCTTATAGAAGACCAGTGTTCAGACAGAATGGGAGGGGATTCAGAAAGAGTAAGGAATCTTTTTAAAGGCCTTGGGGAACTTCTGAGCAGTCAGTACTTGAGGGACAAGATCTGAAAGAAAAAAAGGTTCATTAACCTTCTGCAGGACTTTTTTTTTTTTTTTAAACATATTTATTTAGGTTTTATCCTTGTACACTTAGAAATTCTATTTTTTTATGTTCCCTTCTGAAAAGGACTCAAGCATCTTTCCTTGGTCCCTCCTTATTTAGATTTTAGGGCTCTATGGTTTATAGCATGGTTATCTTGCACTTTATGGCTAATATCTGCTTGTAAGTGAATATATACTATGCATATCCTTTTGGGTCTTGGTTACCTCATTCAGGATGGTATTTTCTATTTCTCTCCATTTGCCTGCAAAATTCATGATGTCCTTGTATTTAATAGTTGAGTAGTATTCCATACTGTAAATGAACCACATTTTCTTTATCTATCAGTTGAGGGACACATGGATTGTTTCCAGTTTCTGGCTATTACAAATAAATAAAGTTGTTATAAACATAGTTGAGTAAGTGTCCTTGTGGGACGGTAGGACATATTTTGGGTATATGCCCAGGAGTGGTATAGCTGGGTCTTGAGGTAGAACTATTCCCAAGTTTCCGAGAAATAACCAAATTGATTTCCAGAGTGGTTGTGTAGTTTGCACTCCCACCAGCACTGGAAGAGTGCTCCCCTTGCTTCACATCCTCGCCAGCATGTGCTGTCACTTGAGGTTTTGATCTTAGCCATTCTTATGGGTGTAAGGCGGAATCTCAGAGTTATTTTGATTTGCATTTCCCTGATGACTAAGGATATTGAACATTTCTTTAAGTGTTACTCAGACATTAGAGGATGGAGGGAAGGAACTGAGTGGGTAAGGGGATTGGGAGGGAACCTGTCAGGGAGATAAGGTATAAGGAGAGCAGGGGACAGAGAATGGAGGTTGTCTGTGGGCAGGGGGTCTCTCTAGGATGTAACAGAGACCAGGGATGCGGGAGGTTCCAGGGAGTCTATAGGGGTGACTCTAGCTGAGACTCCTAGCAGGGGGGGGATGGAGCCTGAAATGGCCACCTTCTGTAGCCAGTCAGGAATCCCACTGGAGGGATAAGGACAGCAATCCACCCACAAACTCTTCAACCTAAAATCTATCCTACCTAGAAGATGTTCAGAGACAAAAAGATGGATCAGAGATGGAGAGAAAAGCCAATCAATGACTGCCCCAATGGACCCATCCAATGGACAAGAACCAACCTCTGACACTATTAATGCCATTCTGTTATACTTGCAGACAGGATCCTAGCATAACTGTCCACTGAGAGGCTCTACCCAGTAGTTGATGGAAACAGATGCAGAGACTCACAGTCAAACATTAGATGGATCTTAGGGAATCTTGTGGAAGAGTTGGGGGAGGGATTGGATGACCCGGAGAGTTTAAGCACTACATAGGGAAGACCAACAGAGTCAACTAACCTGGACCTGTGGGGCCTCCTAGAGACTGAACCACTAACAAAAGAGCAAGCCTGGGTTGGACCTAGGTCCTCAACACATATGTAGCAGATGTGCAGGTTGGTCTTCATGGGGACCCCCCAACAATTGGATCCCCTGAATCTATTGTCTCCCTGCTTGTGAATCCTGTTTCCCTAACTGGGCCACGTGTTTGGCCTCAGTGGGAGAGGATGCACCTAGTTCTTCAGTGACTCGATGAGCCAGGGTAGGATGATATCTAGCTGGGGTGCTCCCCCTTCTCAGAATAGAAGGGAAGGGGAGAGTGACATGGAGGAGATGTATGCAGAAAAGATTGAGAGGAGGGGGGCTGATAATGTGAAATAAAGTGAATAGATAAATAATGAAAGAAAGTAACTCTAATGCTGGGCAGAAGGTTAAAAATCTGGGAAAGTAGTCTTGCAGAGATTTCTTAAAAGGCAGGAGAGAGATCGGCACTCTAGTGGGACTAGAAAAGCAAGCCACAGATTGCTGCGGGGGTCAGTATACTTTTGAAAAGGAGAAGGTGGAGAATGAGACTCAGCATACTGCCAATTCCTCCCTTAAGATATCTGTTACATTTGAGTGCTATATGGGTACATCACTAAGAACATTCCAACGTTCCAAAAATACATGATAGAGTGTATTTTTCAGCAGGCCTTTTGGCTGAGGAGACAGGACCTGAGTTGTGACACTAGCAGAAGGTACCTGGTCACCATGGAAGACTTCCATGTGGCACCCATCTCAGGTGTAGGTGCACGCCAGGGATGACCAGAGACTTTCTAAAGCTGTCACTCAACATTGACACAGCCTAATGCGTGATAACATGTGCCCAAACTTGCCATCTTATGTGTATGATTGTATGCTTACCCAGCAAAGAAAAAGGTTCATGTTCTCTGGAAGAAGATAACATTATACATCTTCACAGTTATAATTTTTAAAGGTTTTAAATTTTTTGAACTGTTACTGTGTGCATACAAATAATATGGCATTTGTGTGGAGGTTAGAGGATAAATTTTGGGAATCATGTCTTTCTATTCACCACATATTCCAGGGATCAAACTTAGGCCATTAGACTTGCACAGTGGGCACCTTTACTTACTGAGCCATCTTACTGGCCCAATCTATACATTTTAAGATGTACAACATTCAATAAAAATTTCTAGATATACTATAAGTTACAAACATTTGTCCCAAGGGAGAGAGGTTGAGGGCAGGGTTGAATGCTTTTTTAAAAATTATGTCATTCTTAGAGATTTCTAATATTGAGTTTACTGTACCTAATATTTTAGAAATTGTTTAGTATATGCTAACTACTAATTAGCATTTTCTTCATGACATAAGTTAATTATACTTGCAGTTATCTGAGCATTAATGTCTGAACTTTGCTAGACAAAAGCATTGATATAACTTCAATTACAATATGTGAGTAAGCTAGTGTTATTTTATGTATGTGACTACATTGTTGCTTTCTTCAGACACAGCAGAAGAGGGCATCAGATCCCATTACAGATGGTTGTGAGCCACCATGTGGTTGCTAGGAATTGAACTCAGCACCTCTGGAAGAGCAGTCAGTGCTCTTAAACTTCTGAGCCATCTCTCCAGCCCGTAAGCTAGTGTAATATTTTGTCCTTTTAATATTAGATTTCATATAATTTTACTCTTTCAGGTGTTTGTGTATTTAAACAGTCAATGCTTTCTTAAAAATTATATCATTCTTAGGGGTTCCTAATATTGAGTTTACTGTACCTAATATTTTGAGGTTACAAATGCTAGTTAAAAACCTGTGAAAAGATGACATTACATTCATTTTATACTTCTAAGGATGAATAAGCCCAACTAGTTTTCAAATGTAGTGTCTGCAACTCTGTAGATCTTGAAGGCTTTGCTGACCTTTTCATCTTGATGACACATTTATTTTCTTGGTTTGTTTTGCTGCGTGGTATAGTGGCCCTCCTCGAGGGTTTTGAAGGCCTATAGTCAAACTGTGTCATTGACTTCCGGCATCTCATCACAACACACAACATGATCTTCCTCTCTCATCACAACATGAAGCATGATCTCATGGTCTTTAGAGTTTGTCACTTCTTTTAAAGGTCTTCATTTTTGATGGTGCATCACTGAAAGGGAGCTGACCCTTAAAGTTATTTAAAAGGAGGACATTTAGAGTAATTGCTAACTACTAATTGCCATTTTCTTCACGACATAAATTACTTATTCTTGCAGTTGTCTGAGCATTACTTGCTGCCTTGGTTAATCCTAATACTTAGTATCTAGTCAATGATGGTGGTTATTGACAGTGGGAATACCAAACCAGCTTTGGATTGGTTCTCAGGAGTGGCAGATTCGAGGTTCACATGGGGGCTTGACTCTATGATGCCTCTTCAGTGGTGTGCTGGACCCTGATGCTGTTTGTGGTCTATGTATAGACACTAGGGAGAATATGAAGAGGAGAATAGAAAGGAAGAGGAGGAGAGGGAGAGGCAGAAAAAGAGAATGAAGAAGAGGAAGAGGAAGAGGAGAAATGGCAGAGAGGGTAGGGGGAATGGAGGAAGAGGAGAAGAGGAGGAGAGGAAGAAGTGAAGGAGGGGAGGAAGGATAAGACACCAGGCTACGAATGGAGTTCCTTGCTTCTGTTAGAGCTCTCTACTTCTGAAAGGCTATGGACTCTGAGGCAGCCCTTCATTTCTCTGCCATGTCCCCTTTTCCTTATTTTAGCTTGTTGTTTTCTAGAGACAACCAAGAGTTGAAAGCAATATAGCTACAGCTTCTATCTGTCTGAATATTCCACAGAATGAAACAGAAACATTACAGGAATATTAGGTGCAATATGATGCCCTAGCTATACTTCTCAAGGCTTTTGAGGCTTAACAGGACCAACACAATCTGAAATCCATTTCAAAGATGAACAATGATGCAGTAGAAACTTGACTATTATTTGTGGGAAGACTTCTTTCTTTGTTCAGGAAAATAATCTGAGCAGACATTTTAAATATAAATACAAAAGTGTTCATTTGAAGTAAACTGAAAAGAAATGACTAGTCTCATTCATTCATTCATTCATTCATTCATTCATTCATTCATTCACTCATTCACTTCCCATCCTGATTGCTTCCCCCACTCCCAATTCCCCTTCACACAGTCTCCTCCTCCATCTTCCCTCCCCTTCTCCTCTGAGAGGCTGGCAGCCCCCTGGGTATCCCTCCGCCTTGGCGCATCAAGTGTCTGCAGGGCTGGGCACATCCTCTCCCACTGAGGCCAGTCAAGGCAGTCCAGTTAGGTATGTATATTCCACAGATAGGCAACAGCTTTAGGGATTGCTCCTGCTTCAGCTGTTGGGAGACCTGCATGAAAACCAAGGTGCATATTTGCTACATATGTAGATTCAGCCCATGTATGCGCTTTGGTTGATGGTGCAGTCTCTGAGAGCCCCTAAAGGTCCATGTTAGTTGACTCTGTTGGTCTTTCTGTGGAGTTTCTATCCTCTTCTGGTTCACAATCCTTCTCCCAACTTCTTCATAAGAGTCGCCAAGCTCCATCCAATGTTTGGTTGTGGGTCTTTGCATCTGTTTTAGTCAGCTGCTGGGTGGAGCCTCTCAGAGGACAGCCATGCTGGGCTGCTGTCTTCAAACATAATGGAGAATCATTAATAGTGTCAGGGATTAATGCTTGCCCATGGGAAGGGTCTCAAGTTGGACCAGTTATTGGTTGGCCATTCCCTCAGTCTCTGTTCCATCCCTTGTGCCTGCATTTCTTGTAGACAGGATAAATTTGGGGTCAAAACTTCTGTGGGTGGGTTGGTGTCCCTATCTCTCCAGTGGGGTTGCTGCCTGATACAGGAGGTAGCCTCTTCAAGTTCCATATCTTCACTGCTGTGAGTCTCAGCTAAGGTCACCCCCATTGATTCCTGGGACTCTCTCCTCTCTCAGGTCTGGCACATCCTTGAGATGCATCCCATTCTCCCACTCCCACCAGTTGCAGATTTCCATCCATTCTCCTGGCCTCTGGTCTTTTCTCCCTACACTTGATCTTGAACTCCCTCCTTACCCTCTCCATCCCCTCTCCCACCCAGTTTTTTCCTTCCATCTGCCTCCTATGACCATTTTTCCCCTTATAAGTAATATGCAAGCATCCTTGCTTGGGCCTTCCTTCTCGTTTAGCTTCTTTGGGTCTGTGGGGTGGAATGTGGGCATCTTGAACTTATGGCTAATAGCCGCTTATAAGTGAGTGCATACCATGCATATCCTTTTGAATCTAGGTTACCTCACTCAGGATGATATTCTTGAAATTAGTAGTCTTATTCAAAGTGCTTTGGAATGGTTTGATGATATAAATTATTTTGTGTAGTTGAATTGGCTATAATTCTGTGTGTTCTACTTCTAGGAAGAAAACTTTTTAACTAAGTTTGGTTTTAGATCATGCTTCCCATGTAAACTGTTTAGATATAATGACATGGTGCATGACAAATAGATATGTTTTATAGGCATATCTTGTAGTTTTATTTGCTTTCTGATTGCAGAATGGGGAGTGTCTTAGTTAGGGTTTCATTGCTGTGAGGAGACACCATCACCAAGGCAACTCTGATAAAGAAAACATTTAATAGGGCTGGCTTACAATCAGTGGTTCAGTCCATTATCATCATGACAGGAAGCATGGCAGCATGTAGGCAGACATGGTGTTGGAGACACTGAGACTTCTATATCTTGGTTCAAAGGCAGCAGAAGGAGACTATCTTCTGCAGGCAACCAGGAGGAAACTCTCTTCCACACTGGGCAGAATCTGAGCATAGGAGACCGAAAAGTCTACCTATACAGTGACACACTTCCTCCAGTAAGACCACACCTCCTAATTGGACCACTCCCTATGGGCAAGCATTCAAAAATATGAATCTATGGGGACCAAAAGTAATCTATGGGAAGTAAAAGTTTTAGGGAAGTTTTGGTGTTGGCTCTTCCTGTTCTGATAAAGGGCTCTTGGAGGGACGTTTGGTCAGAGTAGAATGACACTGAATTTGACAGAAGGCAGGTGGAGCACTTGTGTATAGTTCCATTTCTGTGTGGTGTTAGAGAGAAAATAAAATCATGACTTTGCAATCTTGCATAGAGGTGGTTGGGAGAATTTGTCTTAATAGTCATTAAAGCAAGCTGAGCCTGAGGTTGGAACCAGAAGCTTCAATGTTGAGCTTGAATTCCAGAGAATGAAAGAAGGCAAGATCATGAACCCTATAACCCAGAAAAAGTACACAGGAGTAGGAAAACACAGGTTACTGTAGACTAGTAGTACATTTGGGCATTTCAAAACATCATTGGTGAACGTGAAGACTCTCAGAAGCCCAGTAGTATAAATATCTGCATATTACCAAAGGAACTCTCCAGCATGGTTTGCATGTTTCTTTATTGAAGTTTTTAGAGAGGGTGCCATGAAGTTGGGGATATGGTGAGAATACATGACATCTGAAACTGTCACTCAAAGATGCTCTCAGTATCAGGGAGATGTTCTTAACTTGTTATGTTTCAAGCATAGTTTGGGATATGGTCCTCATAGCATCCTTGACTATCAGTTCATTTACATCAGGATTGGCACAGAAGACCAGCAGGAGAGATTTGGCTTGATGTTTCCTTATAATTCTAGAGGAAGAGTTACATTGACTGAACTGGCCTTACATCCTCTTAAATAGTAGTTGAACATAGCTGGGCAATGGTGGCGCACGACTTTAATCCCAGCATTTGGGAGGCAGAGGCGGGTGGATTTCTGAGTTCGAGGCCAGTCTGGTCTACAGAGGGAGGTCCAGGACAGCCATGGCTACACAGAGAAACCCTGTCTCAAAAAACCAAAAACCAAAACCAAAACAAATAGTAGTTGAACAGGAAATTAATTTGGATTTGAAGTTATGTAATTCAAAGGGACTTCTAAACTGTCCTGTCATCCAGGTATTATCTGAACAGCACTTACCAAAAGTAGAGATTAGAATAAATGCCATGCTTAAAAAGTATTAGCAAGATTTTCTGTAACTTCATGAAATTAATGAATGTATTTAATGGGTAGTTAGATGTTCAAAGCCTTTCAAAGTGTCTCTATGCTTCTGGAAAATTGCTCAGCCTATTTTCTGATTGTATAAGGGTGCTTAAGCATTAATCCCCTAAGTCATTTGTATAGTGAACAAGCAATCTTTAGTGTCTCAACTTATTCCATTAATCAAGATATTCTGATAAATGTGGAATACACAACCAATCACTCACCCTGAAACTGGTAGTTAATCTTAGAAGTTTATGTATATGGCAATATTTGTATGAAAAGAGGAATCAAATATAAAATACATCCTTTGTTTAAAGGCAATGAAAATAAGCTCAGGGAACTGTAGAGCTAGAGACATATTTGGGAGATGAAAGCTTTGGAGCTAAGATCAGTGAACTTGGCACAGAACAGGAGTACTTCTGAGCTTTATTTACTGTGTGTTCTCTGAAGATACCATTGTATCAGGCAAGATGAATGCATTAGAATCTTATATCAGTTCCGGGTCCTGACTTCCAGACAGAGCATTTTCTTTTTTGGAACAATGTGATTGTCATCGTTGAATACAGAGTATTTGGCAGAGCTATAGAGACTGGGGATCTCCAGTGAATTTGCATAATAAAACTGTCATTGAATTATAGTTCAACCAAGGGAGAAATATGAGCCTAATTTAATTTAACATTTATACACTAAAAGTTTCTGAAATATGTCCCCTCCATGTTGCCAACTGTTTTCAGACAGAGGCAGCCTGATCTGACCTTTCCTGTGACACAGAGACAGAGTTCAGGAGATAGAAAGCAGGAGATAGAAAGTCCCCTGTAAGCTTAAAAAATGTGTACATTTAAGGCATTCTGAGATATTCTTTGCTCTGGATTGTCAGGACATATTTCTATCATTGAACACTTCATGTCTGGCATTGAACAATATGTGGCTTTCATCTTTTGGGGGCCCACTCACAACCAAGAGTTCTATTCTGCTTCATTAAGGTGGTCAGACCAACTTCTGCAGCTGTCTGAATAGCCTCAGCCTACGCACAGGTTCTCTCCATATCCAAGAGCTGGCTGAGATAGCTCTGTTGCTCTGTGAAGGCCCTGCCATGCTTTGACTGTGTCCCCTCTATAACTCATATAGTGTAACTTAATGAACAATATGACAGTCTTAAGAGGCATCTTTTGTTTGTTTGTTTTAGTTTTTTTGTTTGTTTTTTGTTTCTGTTCATTCGTTTGTTTAAGACAGGGTTTCTCCTTATGACCTTGGCTGTTCTAGAACTCACTCTGTAGACCAGGCTTGCATCAATTCACAAGGATCCACTTACCTCTGTCTCTCAAGTGCTGTGATTAAAGTCCTGCACAACCATGGCCCAGTTTAAAAGGTATCTTAAGGGGTCTTTAATAGGTTATCAGACTTTGAGGATTCCTTCCATGTGAATGGCATTAAGGCTCTTAACAAAGAGGCTGCATACAGTGTAGCTTCTTTGTCTTTCTGTCTTCCTTCATGTGAGGGCAAAATAGTCCTTTCCTCTGGACCATGGTACTGTGTTGGAAGCAGAGGGCAGCCCTTTGTAGACAACCAAGCCTAGGGATTTGATTTTAGACTTGTCAGACTCTAGAATTATGAGATATAATTTCCTGTTCTTTTGGAAAGAATGCGGGTATCTACTGTAGCCTGACCTTGAACTTATGGCCTCTTGCTCCCTTTGAGTGCTGGGATTATAATCATACAACACCATGGGTAGTATATATAAAGCTGGTGGTAAACCTAGTGCTTTGTGTATGCTAGCCAGTGCTCTACCTACTGAGCTACACTCCCAGCCTCCAATCCTCCTGATAGACTACTAAATCTGTGGAATTTTGTTATAGTAGCACTAACAAAGATAGTCTCATTTGTACTCTAGGTGTCTCAACAACATTAGATTTAAAAAGCTTTACATCTTGTGTTTTCTCATTTTAACATATTACATGGAATATTTCAGCATAATTACATGTTCATTAGGTTTAACCAGCTATTAATTTAATTGATTGCTTTGAAGAAGTTGATACTTTTTCACAGTTAATTAATTGCTTAAACTAGCTATTATAATTGAGTTTCCTGATCTAAATTCCAAATAGAAGTCTTAATGCTGCTCATCTTTGAGCTGAACCACAGTTTTTGAGCTTCCAGTGTGTTTTGGAAGGGTGGCAGACTGTATTTATGAAATGTTTAATAATCCCTTATGTCTAGAAACTCATTTTCAAGGTTGTTTTTAATGTATTTTTCTAGATGAATCAAATCTATTTTACCTATACATAATATATTCTGAAAATAAAATAAAATTAAAAATACTCAGTGTTGGATTTAGATTTTGATTCTCTGTCTGTGGAACATGGATCTTGCCATTTTGTCCCAGCAGCCGAGTAAAAAGAATGTATAGAAAACCAACTCTTGTTGCATTTGGGGTGAGACATCAGGACACAGGGAAAGTTACAGTTTTCAGATCTGGAGAGACACCAATCTACAGTGTCATAGTTGACCTAACTAGAGACTTACAGGGGGAAATTGCTTAAGTCCCAATGCTGATACAGGAAAAGAGAGACTAATTAGCACATTGTTCGAAGCTCAGCCTGGTGTGGAAACTAAGAATTAAAACCTGTAATGGGGCAGGTAATCATAGAGGATCAGGAAAATACACCCTCATGCTTCAAGTGTCAGCAGTTATGGGTAGAGAGTGAGGGAGAACATCTGAAACAATAAGAGAGGATGACGAAGGAAGATAATAATCCCTGGTGCACGCATGCAACCATTCACATATGAACACACATGCACGCGCGCGCACACACACAGACACACAGACACACAGACACACAGACACAGACACACAGACACACAGACACACAGACACACACACACACAAACATGGAAAGGAAAGAAAAAATCCCTCTAAAATCTCAACAGGAGAAAACAAATAACACAATAAAAAATAATTAAATAGTTTGACACCTCAGCAATGAAAATATACCCATGGCAAATAGTCCAATAGAGGATGCTTTTCAGCATGTCTATCAGTGACAAGGAGGAGGAATTCCCTCACAGAGGCGGGGAGGGGGAGGGGACACGGGGTTTCCAAAGAAAAGGGGAATCATCGGAAATGTAAATAAAAATAAATAAATAAATAAATAAAAAAGAAAAATAAAATAAAATAAAACAAAAGCATAAAAAAAAAAATTGCAAAAATATGGAGCAGGACAGCATCAGTGCTGGTGAATGTGTGGAGCACCAGAACTCTCACGCTGGCAGCGATACGATGCATTATAGCTGCTTTTCAGACAGTAGGACACATACTCTTACCACGATCAAGCGATTTTCCTCTTTGATATTTACCTAAAGGAATGGAAAATGTTGTCTACACAAAAACTTACACATGAGTGTGTTCTTATTCGTGATTGCTCAAACTTGGAATTACCAAGACATTTTTTCAGTAGCTACATTAATAAACTATAAATTTCAGGTTATGGAATGCTATTAAATGATAAATATAATTAGCAATTAAGCTATGGAAAGGAATAGGAATAGAGGACTCTTAAATGTATACTACTGATTAGAAAACAACCTGAAACCATCACCTAGTATAGACATTCAGCTACATGGTTCTCCAGGAAAAGAAAAGCTATGAAAATAATAAACTGATTAGCATTTGCTAGGTGTCAGTGTGGGCAGGAGGGAGGAATTGATAAATCACAGGATTTTAGAGCAATGGATAGATTCTATATGTTACGATGGTGGTGGATAAGAAATAATTCATTGTAAATTTCTCAAACAGAATGTACAACACAAAAATAGATTATAATAATACCTGTGAACTTTAGGTAGTTATGCCAAGAAATGTGGGTTCATGAATTTCATGATGGATGTACCATTCTGATGGAGGATATTGATAACAAGGTGACTATCTATATGTATATGGAGAACATGTGTGAAAAGTCTATCTTCTGCTCAATTGTTGTGAACTGACTATTGTCTAAGTAATAAGAACTTACCCACCTAATATACGCAATGTTTTTCTTATACCAATGAGAATTTTTTACCAGAACCCTCCATTATAGCATAAATCTTAAAAATATATAAAAATATTTTCTATTTTCCTTCCCAGTTGCCACATTAATGATGTGTGCATCTTATGTTAAATGTCTATCATAGGACATGCATATTAAAGGCACAAGAAACCTGGTTAGACTCACTTTTTTATTTCTGTCATTGAAGAGCACATATGGAGTGATGATGTCAGTTGGGCTGCCATTGGGTTCCAAAGTTCAGAACTGAATGCATCCACTGAAATAATGTGTAAATAAATCAATTAGTTAAAACGCTTCACTTGGTTTTTTTAGAAGGTGTAAGATAGCTTTCCCCATATGTAAAGATTTCTAGGAGTTAGACAGACTGGTAGACAGATAGGGAGAGGGGTCATAGGCAGATAAGAAAGGTCATGAATTTCCAAAATGGTTGGCTTTTCCCTCAACCACATGACTTGGGGCAAAAGCAGATCCCTTCTTGATGGACTGGCTCCACAATTTTGAGGACTGATCAGGACATGTCACTCAACACTTGCTGACCAATCCACCATCTTATCTGTCTTCAAACTGACCAATTCTAAAGTAGGGGAGGAAAACTTTTCAGGGGCTTTAAACTCCCCAAGCCTGGAGAACAGACTGGATTTTTCAGCTTCCTGAATCACCCCTATGCTTTATGAAGGGTCCTTTCCCCTTCTGTCTGTCGCATGTGTGTTTTCTCCAATATTTGCTAAGTCTGTCTGGCTGTGGGAGATTTCTCTGCTGTTAATGTTGCACTTCAGATTTTTCCTGCCATTTAAGTTTTTAACTGACAGAGAAAATGACAGAGAACCCAACCAAGGCCCCCTAAACTGAACCAATTCCAGATTGTATCCCTATCTTACCAGAGTGGAGTGGGATTAGGATCCAGAGAGAGAGAGGCAGGAGAAGAAGAATGGGACAGGTGTCCTTTGAGTTTGATTCTCTACAAAGCTCATTTTAGAAACTTGGGTTCCCATCATTGTCTTAGAAATCAGTCTATAAAGAGAAATGTCCAGCAAATGTCACTGGTGGTAGAGAAGGTAGCTGGCACACTTTTTAGATACGTCCTTTATACAGTTTGATAATAACTACCTGCTGGAAGTACAGAAGATGAAAGATTAGGTACCTAATTCAACATGAAAGGGGTGTGTGTGTGTGTGTGTGTGTGTGTGTGTGTGTGTGTGTGTGAGAGAGAGAGAGAGAGAGAGAGAGAGAGAGAGAGACAGAGACAGAGAGAGAGAGAGACAGAGACACAGAGAGAGAGAAAGACAAAGGCAGAGAGACAAAGAGAGACAAAGACAAAGAGAGAGAGACAGAGATAGAGAGAGACAGAGAGAGACAGAGACACCCTGAAGGCTACATGTATTATGGACATACTAAGATACTAATACAGGTTCCTACTACCAGATGTGAGAAACTGCTTCATTTCTTCATTGTTATACTTCATTTATGCCTCCGTTTATATAAAGCAAGGAATCTTATCATTTCATCATATCAATTAATATTGATAACTGTTGTGGTCTATTGACTACCATTATATTATCATATGCTATGTTTCATATGCTTGCTACCTCACAAAGAGCAGACAAGGTGATCCTTTCTTATTTTATGAATTAGGAACTAGAAGACCAAAATGTCAAGCAAGTTTCCAAACTTCTTTATGTAATAACTCATGGGTTAAGATGGTTTTAGTCTCTGTCTGAAGCTAACATTTGTGTTTCTGATCCTTGCTTTCTGGACATGAATCAGGGCCATTTTCTGGTTAGGAGCAGTGGCTAAATGTTAAGACAGAATATCAGGGGAGCTTTGGAAGACTTCTTTCCAACACTCGCCTTAATAATGTCCTCCTTGCCGTGTGATGAATCCAATGCCACACACAGAGACTTAGTTTCATTGAGCTTAGAAGTCTTCCTTTATATTCTAGAATGTCTCACAGACTCTCTTATAGGAATCTCCTTTTCTATGCCATTAAGATAAGGAAAGCCTGATCAGAAGAGTAAGGGAACTAAATTCTGTAGAGATCATGAAGTTGGGTGAGAGAAGTATGCACTAGTGCTTTGTCAAGGAGAAACTGGTAAAGTTTCTGTCTTTCCCGGCCAGGGAGAGCCATTTTCTATATGCTGGGATATAGATGGGGAAAAAACAATGGGGAAAGGATGTTCTGGTCTTACATCGATTCTATTTTAAGAGTAAAGCATAAGGGCTCATGATTTAGGTGGCATATCGTCTTCTCCTTTTTCTAAGAGCTGTCAACCATCTTCTCTCTTTAGGATATTTATGATTTTGTTATCTCATTGTACTTCTTCAGGCTCCCACCTTTGAGGTATATTCATGATGCCTCAAAGTTCTTAATAATTTCTCAGTAATTATACTCCTTCCTCAGAAGTCTGTAAATTTTTTTTTATTTTTATTTTTTAACAAGAATGTATAGTCTCAGTAATACCTTACATTATGTGCACTCTTTTTTTTTTTTTTTTTTTTTTTTTTTTGGTTTTCTGAGATAGGATTTCTCTGTGTAGCCCTCCCGGGCTGTCCTGGAACTCACTCTGTAGACCAGGCTGGCCTCGAACTCAGAAATCCACCTGCCTCTGCCTCCCAAGTGCTGGGATTAAAGGTGTGCACCACCACTGCCCGGCATTACGTGCACTTTTGACAATACAAAGTGTATTTGACAATACAAAGAGTAAAGACAAAGTCCAACTTTACTCTTCCCTTTCACTTATTTCTTTTCCTGAGGAGTTTATAATAAGACTTGAATTTGGTATATTTAAGTCTTTCTCTAATTGTAGTATTCCAGACCAAACAAAACAATACAAAGAGCACTGGTCTAGGGAACAAAGAATTGATAGCTAGTCCTGGATCTTTTATGAACCAGCTGAGAACTTATGTTGCCTGAAATGAGGAAGGTATAATAGACTCAAGGACCCCCCTAAATGCTGAGATTCTGCGATTCTATGATATCAGACCATTACAGAGGAATGTTGTTGTATTTACTTCAAATATGGTAAATGATAAACAGAAGCTTAAAATATGATGTAAGATTGTTTTGATAAAATTGTATTTGTGTGGCGTTTTGTGAGTGCCAATTTTTCATGACTATGATAAAGAGAAATTTAGAGGCCAGCTTTAAATGATCTGAGCCAGCCCTTCACCATTCTTATCTATTTTGAGTTCAGACTTTTGTGGGAAGTGTTTTTTTTTTTAATTGAGTAGGACATTTAATAAAGTAATTATAATTAGGAAATTATGTTTTATAAAGTATATAAGTTATAGCTTTAGATTATGTGTGTAGAAAAATGTGAGGAGAAAGAGAAAAGAAAGCATTGGTTTATTTCTGTAGTTTATCTAAGAGAAGGGCATTAGTCAGGCCATAAGGAGAATGCTTAGATGTCATCTAATGTACAAATAAGTCTGATTGAGTTATCACCATCAGTCATGATTGGGGCTGAAAGAACTGAGTAGTTAGTTGAGATTGGATATACAAGAAGACGATTTTCACCCTTGGTGAAGGTTGAGGTAGGGGCATTGATATTTGAGGTATCTACTAATTACTTTGCTAGTAAATGACCTGAATCCATAGCCTTCGACAGCTCGAGCCACTCACTCCAGATAGAACGTCTCTGGATTCTCTAATTCCCTTTATCATCTTCGTCATTTGCTGATGACTCCAGAATTCTTGCAGACCTATTTTGTTATGTTCTCGGAAATTATGTTTTTGTTTTTGTTTTAAATCAACATAGGTCTAACAGGGATCCTGCCAAGTGACTGTTCAGCTATTTTCAGAAAAGTAGTTGGATTGTGATGAAAAAAAAACCAAAACAAAAAAAATTTTTTAACCTTTGCAAAGAGACAAAGGCTATAAGCAGCTTCATAACATGGCTGCAAGTAACCTTGTCAATTAATCAGGCTGAGAAACTGTAGTTAGGATTTTGAAATTCAAAGAGGTGTCCAAAATGATAGAATAGTTGATGAACTTATTTTCATTTTTAATGTTTTATGTTTTAGTTTGTTCTATTTTATTCCTGTAAAACACTAAACACATTATTCAGAATGTATATTTGTTAATATCATTTTCTGGTTATACTTCTCCTTTCTAGAGAAAAGGAAAAGGGGTGGGGTAGATGATAAAATCATTTCCAAGAAGAAAGGGAGAAGGAAGTTGCTGACATAGAAAAATGAACATGTTGGATAGCACACACTGTGGGATGAAAGAACAGAATCTTCGAGAGTGACCACTGCCCTAGAGCTGAGTAAAACACCTACTTGGAGAGAGGAAGAAAGAATGTTTCTGACTGTTTGCTGAAGAACACTGGTCCAATTTATTCTTCTTTAGTGGTGACTGCCTGTTGAAACTCTACTCACTTTTATTCCAAGGATATTTACTACGCACTCATGTCTTTTTTATATTTTTAAAATTAAAATTGTGAACACCAATGTCTAGATTACTAAGACCATTATGTATCATAGCTCCTAGATAATTTACTTTCCTAATATATATTTTTTGATGTTTATTCAAAGCATTTCACTGCTATTTAATTTCTGTCTCACATTTCTCTGGCTCTAAGGAATCTGAGGTGTTTCTTGACTGCTTTCCTACCCTGACCTTGAAGAATGCTGATCTGGCCCCATTGCTTTTCATTTTGGTTGTTCATTGCTAATAAACCCGACTATCTATTGAATATCACGCAGGTTTTCTTTGTCTTAAAAAGGTGTGATTC